>JAODJX010000037.1:22750626-22772047 GCA_026776945.1 Isichthys henryi
CTGAATGTAATACATATTTTATATATGTGTGTGTATATATATATATATATGTATATATATATATATATATATATATATATATACGCACACACACACAGACACACACAAAATTGAATATGAATGAAAATAAGCACATTTTAATCTCAACAGTAATATGAAGTGTAGCTTCTCTAAGTCCTTAGAGATTAAAAGAATACTACCGGGAAACGTTAATAACTGTAATAGTCAAGAAATCCACTGAGGTATCATTTTTATAGAGAGAAGTTGCTTCTATTTTAATTGATTTCTTCCCAAGCGATACAGCGTTCAGGCTAAAATGTGAGGGAATACATGGACGGTAACAGTGCGCAATAACGTCTGTGTCAAACAATGATGGAAAGAGTATTACTCCAGAAAAATTAGTTGTCAAAATGAAAATGTCACAATATAATCAAAACCTTTATACGGGAAATACATAAAGATGCTACAGTTTCAAGTATGACATTTACAGGTGGTGCAAGTACACCTTCGGTTACAAATTAAAAATTTTTGCATAGTTTGTCTATGGTGTATTGGTCCAACAAATAAACATATTAAAATAAAACTGCAATCACAAAAGAGGAACACAACTGCAAAAAAATGACATTTATTGTACACATTCATTTTAGAGTTAGCATTTTCAAAATAATGAATATCAACGCATACAAGCAATGCGTATAAATTACCTACAGAGCTGCATATTCAAACCAAATAGAAGTTTCTATTTCATGAAAACATTTTTAAATGTGAAAAATTTTTCTTGTGTGTTATTAATAAATTGCAGAATAGTTATCAAGCAGTGTGCGTAAATATTCCTGCCAGTTGAAATACAACTTTCATAAAGTCGCAGCTGCGTCTCCTGGTCAGAAGCCTTCCATGCTAAACGGTACGACTGAAGAATCTCTCTCTCGCTCACTGCTGTTACTGCTGAATCACCCAGGAAACTCACTGCACTCCCTCCCAATCAACTTTCACCCAGTGCATTTTTTCCACCCATATTTAGCCTAGAGGCCGAGTGCAAAGCTACAGTGTTACAGAATGCCTTCTGTAGATATAGAGATCTTCTCAACCCTGCTAAGCAAGCAGAGGGCAAATTCTTTCCAGAACATCAAAATGATTGACAAACATTACAGCCTACTGACCTTTTCCATACATGCTCCCCATACATAATTTCAACCTACAAAAAATAACAAACAAGTCTTAAAATAAGAAAAGTATTAAAGAATAATTGCATGCATGCAATAACTTAAAGTTATTACAGGTAACGCTGAAGCACTTAGCATTTACATCTTCTGTACGGCTTTGACCTCCTGATTGTTCTGTTTCGTGTTTGCAGTCATCACTTATACGTACTGTAGCTAAACTCTAAGTGTGTGCATTTAAATGACAATTCTTTTGGCTTCTTCACTAACGTTTGTTTTCTGTATAGTTGATATTGCATTAGACTGTACCCTGGTGCTTAGACTTCACTTATAAATAAATGTACGCCTTTACTCAGCATTCCAATGACATTCTGTACATTTCACAACATCCCAATTGTATTGACGTCTCACAGAAGGTTTTTTAATGATCTTATATTTGAGTATCATTTTGGAGTTTTCACTACGAGACCTTAAACACATAAACAAAACACACAAAACAACTGATATTAAAGGTTATATTATATTTTTCCCCCATCAAAACAATATTTTTACACTCTTGCCCAAAGACCTTTAACCTGTAAACCTGCATTGTTTACAGTAATTTGACATGAATAATTAAGCAATCAATATAAATAAATAAATAAACTTTTTTTTTAAAAAAAAAAAAAAAAAGGAAAAAGGAATTAGGTTTAAAAATAGGTAGTAACATGAATATATGCATTCTCCTTCCCCGGAATGACAGATGAGCTGAGTCCTCACTGAAAAACATGCATATTAATTTACCCTCTTCTACCTGATTAGGAAAGTTACACACAGAGCAACAGGGCCCAGCCATCTAGTGTTACCTCTGTAGGTGATGAACTGAATTGCGGAATTTCATTGCTCATGACATCATAACCACTGTCCCATGAATACAGGGTCACACTGGCAGTGAAAAGTGCTTTGCAACCTACAGTAATTAAGTATGCGATCAGCTTGGAAGGAACACTTGACAGACGCCCAGAGAGGCTGCTTTCCAGTGAGATTGTGCGGGGGCTGTCGCCTTTGCCAAGTCTGATGCAGAACTGGAAGCAGCAGAATAGGATGAAATTCCAGGGAAAACCAAATACACACAATTAAGAAATGAAATTATTCCTGCCCTGAGAGACAATTTCTGGAGTATTTCTCTTGAATGCATAAAATACCAAATTCTTTTTACTCCACTGAAAATAAATACAGTGGTAGATGCAGCATATAAATTACATTTTACTCTTGTTTTAGGGAAAAAGCAGTGATATTATCTTAATTTTTTAGTGCATTGTATTACATGTATTAAAAATGTGAAGGTTATAATTATACCTGTTTAATAAATGCAGCACTGTGTTACCATGATTACTTATATCTGTCCTCTGTACTTTACAGTATATTATAAAATATTTAATTAAAATACATACATTTAACATTCTGCAGATTTATATGTAGAGGGAAGATAAGGCTGATCATGG
This sequence comes from Isichthys henryi, assembly GCA_026776945.1. Classification (NCBI taxonomy): domain Eukaryota; kingdom Metazoa; phylum Chordata; class Actinopteri; order Osteoglossiformes; family Mormyridae; genus Isichthys; species Isichthys henryi. Next base: position 22,753,271 of record JAODJX010000037.1, read on the forward strand.
CTAGATGAGAACAGAAACCCACAGCCTCACCATGGCTACATTTAAACACTCAGAATGTGTTTTGTCCTGTAAATGATCACAAATGCCTGTTAAGGCCTCGAATCTGTCATCAAAGGGGAGATTTACAAAATGTTGTATATCACCTATATCCCCATAAAATGTCATCCGTCTGTATCACTTTTAATAACAGAAGAAATGGGACTTTGCACTGGTGGACCGAAAGCCTGCTGGCTTTAGCCACACAGATGGGCGATGATGAATATCAGACTGAGGGTCAGCAGACCAGCTCTAGTCTCGTGTCCACTGGCCGATTCCAAATCTGCTCTGACGGTCTTCATCTGCGTGCTGCCCCTTCTGCCATCGTTCACCTTGTCTGGAGTCTGTGCTGGAGTGGAGAACAAGGAGAAATAAAGCTGACGTTTGCTTTCAGAACCAAGGGGAATAGACTCCCTGCCATCTGATGGAACACATGGACCATCACATGGTGATGTCAAGCTTCCTTCTCCAAACCACACAACGTGATCTCTGGGAGAAATTCCCCCACTTGGTGCCAGATATGCTCAGTAATTCTTTCTAAGGATTTTTTTAAAAGTTTTGTTTGTGTTGCATTTGCTTAGATTTAATATTTAACAGATGTTTCTTGCAGATCACATCCAACATTGTTTTGGCTTTTTGATACCATCAAAAATGAGTTTATACTGGACCTTTGTAAAACAACAAACTGCCAGTGGCTTAAAAACACAAAACAATTTACAAAGGAACAGCTCCAAACCACACACAATGACAAACTCTAATCAAAAATAAATTAAGTGCAATGAAAAATATATTTGGGATAACAGCCCAACAACCATCTGTGGATAATTTTTTAAATTCCTATACAGGTACAATAGATGCATACAAATATATTACAGATGATCTCATAAATACAATGTTGGAATACCCATGTTAATTAAATTTATATCTCAGCAATGACCAAAATATTCATTGTACACATGCATTGGAACAATTCCTTCAGAATTTCATTTCTCTGGGGTGTCATGTGATACTGCTTTCTGAAAAATGCTTGAGAGAAACATTATTTCTAGTGTAATACCAAGGCTTCTGCCAATCTTAGTCAGAGAGTTCCTGTTCCAGGAGACATAAATGATTACTTTTGCAATCTTTCCCTTCGTTACACTTTCACTAAAGTCTGAAGACTTTATTCGGTAATTTTTTCCCCTATGAACTTAAGCAATGAGCCATGGAGGGATTTAGTAATATATCTATATATGTTGCAAGATATGTTGCAAAATAATTTGATAAATGGGGAAAAAAACTTATATGACATAAAATATTTTGCTGCTGTTTACCACTGAAGTCATCTATAATCGGAGAACTACATCATTTCGTATTTATTTTAAAAAAATAAACATGGTGTTAATATTAATTCAAGCCAGATTAGTTACTGGTTTCTGTATCTGCACAGCTAGACAGAGGTTCCATCATCAGTGCAAAATGATCAAAATGGCAAAAAGAAATGTATTTGCAATTCATCATACAAAAATGCACAATGCGTTCAGATTCTATTCTGCTCCATCAGAATCAAAGATTTTCTTTTTGAAAATGTAAACACTTTAATATTTTCTACAGCAATCATAACAATTAGGTCCTTGGAGAAATGTGTCAGAGTGCATTTAAAAGAAGCTTAAAAGCACATTAGGCCTCACCGACTATTTTCCCTCTTTCTCCCCTTGTTTCGCTGCAGAACAGACGGCTAACACAAGCGATCGGCGCATATAAATCTGCGAGCCCACAGTGATTGCTTCTCTACGGGCTCCAAGTGCATTACAAGCAGACAGCATGGCACCGCCGTCCACTCAATCAGCCCCTGTTTGTCCACATGCCCCCAAAAAGGGTGCATTCAGGAGGCGTGGGTCACAGAGGTTTCCCATTCATTTCAGTCTTTGGGAAAAAAAAGTGTTTATATACTGTATATGTAAAAAGCAATGATGTACTGCGGATGCGTACGCACACACACGCGCACACACGCGCACACATACACACACACACCATTGCTGCTGTTTGTGAGGATTAACCTATTAAATGCAGCGCCTAAATCCGATTCCCTGACGAATCTCCGGTTCCCCGATTCCCTACGTATCCCTTAGTATAATCAAAAGGATAATTGCATGTTGAAAAGATTTTTGACCAAAGCATACATAATTAGTGAGTCAATTTTATGATAACTTGCATACTGGTAATTTGTGCTACAGTTGTTTTGTCTTGAATTTACATAATATCCCAGAGGGAAAGAAAAACTATAGTGAGATAAAAAGAACGTTACAACATCGATTAGACTTATTACTTTGAGTATCAGCTCAAACAACTCAGTAAAACTCATCTGGAAATTAAAATGTGACTTTTTCCTCCTAACCTCCATAAATCAGATAAATGTTACTTATGTGCTGGTATAGATTTATTGTAAATATTTTAACATTTTACAGTTTCAATAGGCCACTGTAGGAGAGATTATTAATGTTATGACCTCAGTTTATTAAGCTGAAAATTAAATATACGATCTCCAATAAAAAGGTCCATTCTTTACACACACACAAAAACTGTCTGTTAGGTAAAAACATAATATGAATGAATTCCCCGTTACTTCATATATTATTATTACTTTCAGAGGACAAACACTCCACCAGTCTTCCTTAGTGCAAGACAAAAATGGCAGTAATATTATAACATTGTAATAATATCCAGATCCAGTTTACTACTGCACTGGGGCACGATGCACAAAATTCAGAGTTATTCTGCAAAGATTACTATTAAATTGAACACAATTCACAACAGATCTACGAGAACAATGACAGATGTCAGGGGACCCAAGGACACAAGGACTGAACACTTTTCCACTGGAAACTTCTGAACTTCATGAAGCTCACATACAAAATGTTGTGAAACAATCTCTCATATAATGAGAATCACTAAATCCGGCAGTAGAAACGAATACGTATAAAAAATGGGAAATAATAAAATGTGAATGTTTAGTCATTATTGTCCATTAACACTACACTATTCATACACCTAATATTTAATATATGCAATTAAATCTCATTTGTTCCTGAAGGAAGACAAGAGGTGTTTCCATTACAATGTACAGAACCACGAGGACGTCTCCAGCTATCAATGAAACGGAATAAAAAAATACTGTAACATATGTAATTCTATAAAGTAAAGTGACTGAAGCAGATCTAAAATATAGAGATCTTTGACCAGAAAGACCTTTCATTTGGGTCATGAATCATGAATGAAATAATTGTTTCTTACATTCCTTTAAAAATGTTCAAGGTTTCCTATCACACTTCCGTTACTGGTCTGCAGCTTAGTAATTCTGATGAGCTACAATGTGCCCCAAGACAAAGTTCATTTTATATATATATAAATACATATATTATTATATATATAATATATATATGTCACGCCCACACGGGCGGACACCACCAGCTGTGGAGCCTTCCGCTTAATGAGACGGAGGATAAGACCAGCCAGGTCGCAACAGCCCAATGCCAAGTACTGCGCTGATGATCTCTAGCCATACCAAGCACTTTCTTGTCGCTCGTCTCTCCGTTTCCTAACCCGATCTGTCTGCCCAGTGTTTTCTCCTTACCTGTCTCTCCTTCCCGTTCCAGGCCCGTTCCCGCTCCTGACCCGTCTCCCCCGCCGAGCCCGGCACGTCCCGTTCCCGTCCCCCTGTGTGTTCCTGTCCTGTGCCTTTCTGTAGGATTGACCCCCCGGATTACGACCTACCTCCCTGTCCTTCGACCCTGCTTTTCGCCTGTCCCTTCTAGTGCTTTTGCCTGGCTTACGCTAATAAAGCGCTTCTGGGCTTGCATACCTGGATCCGTGCCTTTCTGTTCTGCTTCCCGTGACAATATATATATAAAAAACCCATCCTGGGTTCCCTGCCTCATGCCCATTGCTTCCGGGATAGGCTCCAGACCCCCTGCGACCCAGTAGTAGGATAAGCGGTTTGGAAAATGGATGGATGGATATATATATAAAATTTATCCTTTCATAATACGTATTCTTTTTCTGCTCCTATGGTATGCCATTCCCGTTTTGGCACCACAACTTTTTACACTATTTATTAAAGAGATTCTGAATTCTTCAAAGTCGAACTGAAACTCAATAGCTAAGCTGTGAGCCAAAGTCTGTGTTTGAATTAAATTCTTTTGATTATTTAATCACCTGCCTCTGTATCCCTTCACTTGCCAACTCTCCACAAATCTCTACTTGAGAGTAAGTTTCCTTGATGGACCCTTATCGACAGCCTCTGAAATAAATAAACGAACAAGCAAATAAATAAATCGGAATGCAATGCTGTATATCCTATCTGAGCTGAGCAGCATACCCAAGGAAATGAATGTTTCTTACGTGAGCCCTGTTTTCACGATATCAGTGTTCTGACAAATCATACATGGTATTCCAAGCAGAGCACTGACTTTTTTGAAGTAAAGTTTCACTGATTTTTGATAGTGTGCTGAACTAGATAATTCACCCTGACTACCTGAATTTCAAATCTTGTTGTTGTGTCTTCCAACACAAACAGGTATGTTTACAGAAAGGATATTTGTAACATTACCTTTGAAGTTCATCAAAAAAGCTGGATTTATTGTTCTACTGCCCATATACAGGTATACAGTGGCACCAGTTAACGTTCCCCCAGGACTGCAGTGCAACATACAAACAGGAAGCAATAAAAAGAATGGGGGTTCACAAACGTTTTTAAGAAGTGCAAAAAGACTGCACAGTGCAAGAGAAGGAGGTTTGAATTTGAGTCTGTGTGTGACATCATCAATAATAAATACTATGGAAGCAGACAACAGTAACGTAAATACGCAGTATTTGGGCGTCATAAAATGTGATTTTGTTTTGCTTAACAAAACATATATAGTATGAAAACTAAAATCAAGTGCTTACACTTATTCCACTTCATATAGGAAGTAAGTCATCATGCAAATTCTGGATAATTTCCATGAATCTACACCATGACACATTTCACAGTTCTGCCACTTCTGTTTCATTTTACCTATCCTCTCTGTACACCTCACAATCAATATCTCCAGCTGTCACCTGTCATAATGCTTCAAATCAAATCACTTGTGCGTTCCATGCCAATTCTGCACCTGAATCGAATTTGCCATGACATTCATTTTCCAAAGTAAGTCAAGTGAATGGATGGATGGATGGATAGATAAAGTATTTTTTACAACCTACAAGTAATTGCGATTGTAGGTGTTGTTTGTATGTGTTTAGTATTATATGTTTACGCTTTTTATGTTAAAAAGTTACAATACATTTTTCCAATAGCTGTAAATGTGTTCTCAAAAAGCCAAAACCATGATTCCTTTTAAGTAAGAATCTGATTGGCCAAATACAGATGAATCAATTGCAAGCTTAAGTGGATCACTGACCCATTAAATTTGCAGGTCGAAAGTCTAGTCTAGCAGTTGAAGCCATCAATGTAAAATGGCTGTATTGCATGTTCAAAGCAAAATCTAGCCTGACCCAAATTAAGGAAAAAAATAGGGCTCTACAGTTAAATGGCTTTTTTTTATATCCTGGCAAGGTTAAAATGGTTTTTTATTTCTAAGTTTCATCACGAAACATGTGGTGGCTGTTAATCATCCGCCGTCATCATGAACTCATCTCCTTAAACTTTGCTCAATTTCAGTCCTTTGTTGAGCGATGACTGATTGGAAGCTTGCAGAAACGTAACGGAAAGCGACGCGCTACTATAGATGTTCGCAGTGATGTAGATTGCGTTAATTCCCCAGATTCTTTTCTCTTGCTTAGTCCTTGATTCCATCGCAGCAGATGTTTTTCATTTCATTGGAGGAAAGGTCTTTAAACAGGGAACAAAAATCGAATTCGTTCGCAGAATGTTCTACATAATTATATTTGCAATTAAAAGAGAAGAAAATCAAAAGCAGCCAAGGGTATCTATTCATCACTGGAGATAAGAGATCCACCATTTATTATAACGGTCAGTTTTATTCACCTCACAATACTCTGTCTAACTGTCGCAATATGCACAATGAGTTTGATACTAACCACACCATCCTAATCATTTGGTGCCTATCTGCAGTTTTTCCCTTTCGGTTCTGCCAGCAAGCAGTTAACATAATAGTTACATGGGCTGTTCTTTATATTGCCACAGCCATGCCTGTCAGTTACAACAGCATAAGCAGAAGCATCAGCGAGACCAGCATCTACTACAATAAAATTATATTAGCCACATGACTGTCTGCCAGGGAAAACCTGCCATCAGTTTAGGCCTGCATGGTTGCCACAAAATACAAATCAAATATACACGCATTTTATATTTAACAAAACTGGAACAAACATTTTGCAAATGTGAGGGCATCGTATTATCAAAAATGTTGAAGCAACATCTAATTAAGTCAATATAAAACTACAATTACAGACATTTGTTTGTCTTGGACAAAACAACTAGCAGAGAGATATCAAAGAAGGACCATGGAGTTGGCGTATTAATTTACAGGCAGGCCTAAGTATTTAACTGCATGGCGCTGCTATGGAATCAAATGTAAACGTAAATAAGCAAAATGATGCTCTGAAGGCATGTACCATTCCAGCAGGCAGCCATTGTAACGTAATGTTTTCACAGAAGCGCCTTTGCCTTTTGTAGCGGCTCCATTCAAGGTTCATTGTAATGATTTATGGTCAACAAAAACCACACCCAATCGCACAAGCTTTAATACACAAAAACAAGGGGATCGAGCTGGGCAAGAACCTTAATCTAGGGATTGATTTCCATTCCAACTATACTTTTGTTTGCGACTGGATTAAATTAGAAGCCTAAATCAAACAGCTCTCACGAAATATACACCGATCAGCCACAACATTAAAACCACTGACAACATTATCAGTAATAACATTGATTATCTCATTACAATGGAACCTGTCAAGGGCGTCATTATATATTAGGCAAGTGAACAGTCAGTTCTTGAAGTTGATCTGTTGGAAGCAGGAGAAATGGGCAAGTGTAAGGATCTGAGTGACTTTGACAAGAGACAAACTGTGATGGTTGGACGTGTTGCCAGATCATCTCCAAAACGGCAGGTCTTGTGGGGTGTATCCGGCATGCAGTGGTGAGTCCCTAACAAAAATGGAAGGCCAACCAGTGAACTATTGATGGGGTCACGGGTCCCAAGGCTCACTGATGTGCGTGTGGAGCGAAGGCTAACCTGTCTGGTTCGATCCCACAGGGGAGCTACTGCAGCAGAAACGACTGAAAAGCTACTGGTGGCTATGATAGGAAGTTGCTAGATCACAAACTACGGGGCGATGTAACTGCAGACCGGTCAGAGTGCCAGTGCTCACCCTGGTCCACTGCCAAAGGAAAAACAAATAAAATAATCAATGACTTACATTATGACTAATTACAATAAATCCTTAAGAAATGTTTTTTCAAGCACATTGAAATATTCAGCTGAATGAATTATGAATAAGAAATGTCTTAAGGCTTATTGCAAGCTTTTCAAAAAAGTCCAGAATACTAGTATTGCTGAAAATAAGAGAATCCATCCATCCACCCATCCATCCATATTCCAAGACCATGGATGCTAGTTGAAGTGCTTGTCAAAAGAGAAAAGTTTGAGATTGACAAGATCAGACTTAAAGGACGAGCTTTCTGTCTGGATTCAAAATTGCATGTTGCATTGTGGAACACGTCACTGTAAATCGGCTTTTCAGAAAAGTGTCAAGTGTCAAAGCTAAGCAACCCTATCATATACAAATTGACACATAAGTAAAAGGATGCAGGATGTGTTGTACAGAAAATCCATCTTTCATTTTCCTCCTCTCAGAAAAGTGTAGAAGTGGACGAGATTAAAGCACTGAATTAAAGTTCACTGAATTATAAACTTGACAGCCAGAGGTCCAGCAGAAGTCTATGGTGCCTGAACTACTTTAACAAACAGCCAGAAAACTAAACAGCTACTGTCTAATACTGCATGTTGGATATATATAGATATTTCACAGATATTTCACACTAAACAATCATATAACATGAATATATAGCAGCAACAACTAACTTAATGATGTAATTAAATCTAACAGAGACAAAGTGCTGAAATTCCTTCTATATAAATCAGTATAGATATACAGCAAGTCCATTAATAATCAAAAGTATTACATTAATGGTTATTGAAACCATAATCTGTGTTTTAATATAGCACTAAAATCCCTGCATGGTTCCCAGGTCCCGTCCATTTCTATTTTACACTCTCCTCACTTTCCCCAGATAACAATTTGGGTCTCAGAAGAAAGACCTGGACGTCTTTGATTCACATCATGTATCCTAAGCCAAGCTCAGACACCTACCGGCTACGGTAATAACAAAATCAATCAATCAATCACACAGAACCTGGAGAAGCCACCAGCCTGTTATCTCAGAGATTTAAGGATGTGTTGTTTTCACTCTGGAGTGGAGAAACTACCTTCATGGAAAATGAAATCATCTTGTCAGCATTCCAAATTACTGTGTTTTATGGAGAAATAAATTGAAAAGACAATAGAAAAGGGGAAGATCTTCAGAATTCATTTTCACTCATACAAGGACTTGCATTTTCATTCTGCAAATGTCACTAAGTGTAACAATAATGCAATAATCATAATAGGACTTTTTCTAATAGGTGCACATCAGGCCTTCATCAGTCAAGCACAAACACAATAAATGAAACAGAGGTCATCTGAAGTATTTTTGCATAAAGCAAGCGATACATTAATTGTAGTGTAACATTAACAGCACCTTGCATCCTGTTGATTATAAAGTCTGTCCCTCATGTAACCTGAAACAACCTCAGTCTCCCTGGAACGGTCTTGTTAACGGGGTCTAATGTGAACGATGCGATAAACAGATGAACGAAGGGCAGGAAGTATTAATCAAAGGAATTCTGACCAAGCCATTTGTCAGGCCTGTTTTCCTGGCAGAGCGGCTGCGGGACTGAGCTGAGGGGGAGGGGCTGTGCGGAAATGAGTCACCTGAGACATTATTAAGGAGAGACGCGCATCTCTGACTCTAAGATACAACAGCGGCCTACACCCAGGAGCCTGTATCAGCCTCCCACTTCAATTAATTTTCCAGACATGATGAAAAAGATCATTAAACTCCAGGCAAGTCAATTACATCCCTGCTTTTGTAAAATAATGTTGTTTAAACAGTGGGAAAAAATGATTCATTAAGCAGAACGAGCAAAAATCAGTCAGGGCACAGAACGGGATGTGGTGTCTTACTCACCTGAATACTGCCTCACACAGTTGGACATTATGAACTGCGGCAAACTTGGAGCATGTACAAATCAATTGAGATAATTATTCATATTTTGACCCCTGTTCAAAATAGTAAGGGTGCATAAGTTAAATTTTAGCTAGTGTGGGGTATTTCGGCGCACACAGTGGTAGGAAATCAGCCTTTGTACACCCACATTGGGTTAGATTATCGTGTGCTCTCAGTCACTCAGTGATGTGATCTGTTTCGGGTGTATCTTTCTGCTCCCAACGGACTAAATCAAGCAGTGATTGACAGCACAGAGTAACCCTAACCCTAACCCTGCCCATTTTGACATTTGCCCAGCCTGGCAGATCTTGACTTGACTGTTTGTTAAAGCAGTTCTATGCAAAAAATTTCTAGATCCATCAAATTGCAAGGGCGTCTTCTGTGCACGGTCTTCTTTAGGTCACCCCCAGATTTTCAGCTGCACTGAGGTCTGCGCTCTGGCTGGAACATCACAAAACAGTGATCCTCTTCTGGTGAAGCCATTCCTTTGCTGAACATGAACATGTGCATCAGGGTATTATCATGCTGAAGGGTGAAACTCATCTTCAACTTTCTAGCAGATGCCTGAAGGTTTTGCATGAAAAATCAGCTGGTATTTGGAGATATTCATGATTCCCTCAACCTTAACCAAAGTCCCAGTTCTGGCTGGATAAAAGCAGCCCGCTCCCATGCTTCACTGTGGGTGTGGTATTATTTTGCTGATGTGTTGTGTTGTTTATATGCGAAACATTCCTTTTGGAATTATGGCCAAACAGTTCAATCTTGGTCTCCTCAGACTATAACATATTTTTCCACATGGACACAAAATTTAGCTCGGCCTGGATGCTTGTTTACACCATGTGAAAGTTTCCATCTTGCTCCCCTCCTCCACAGCTCAGACATAAGAAGAATGTGAGGCATTTTTGTCACATACAGGGAGTAAGCAGAACTCGCTAGAAATTCCTGCAGTTCCTTCAGTGTTGCTGCTGGCCTCTTGGCAGCTTCCATGACCAGTTTTCTCCATGTCTTTGCTTCAGTTTTGGGTGGATCCCCTGCTCTTTATAGTGTCACTGTTGTGCTGTATTTCCTACGCTTGTCCCTGACTGTCCTCATTGTGCTTCATGGTGTATCCAAGGGATGTGCTTTGTACCTCTTCTTATCGATACCTTTCAGAAATGAGATCCCGTTCATGCTTTGAAAACTCTTTGCAGTAGGACACATACAAGAAGATGCCAGAAAAAACCCAGAGGAACAGCTAAACATTACATGGAGTCAATCAGAGTCACTATAATTGTTGGCAGCTGTACACAAACTACTGTTTAATATGATGTAGTTTGTGATTGGTTGGTTCTGAACACATCCTTAGTTATAAGAATATGCACACTCATATAAGTTGTAAGTTTTAAAATAATTTTTTTCCCCACTAAATGATTTCTGTTTTTTATTTTTGTTCTGTTCTGTTATTTGTATAGGTTGCATTTTCACATTAAAGGTGGAAAGAGCTCTGATACTGTTTACCTTTATTTCACATCACTAAAACCTGCCTTCTTAACAGAGCGCTGTGGACTGTGCAGACTCATCGTGGTTGGGGTAATCAAAACTAAAGCAACCAAAGTCAAATTAAGTGAAATTTATCGATGCCAGAAATTATTATATGATTTAAAGAGTTAATTGTATGTCCAGAAGATTCTTTTTTTCATAATTATACTGTAGAACATCATTAAGTGTGGTATAAAGGTTCTGATGCTCGGGGCTGTGGGTTAGTGACTGTCTGAGCCTGAGCTGTGGGTCTGTGTGTGTGTGTGTGTGTGTGTGATCACTGCTTTCTGCCCATCAATATGCATGCAGTTTAAGTAAATGTGACAGACTGCAGACTAGCTGTGATGCAGCACTGGATGAGTGATTACGGAAAATGTTAGTTATCCTTCCTCACTGCAAAGCCCTAACTTGCAGTGTGTGCTCTAGATGCGTCACACAGCATTTGGACTGTCTATCCCCAGGCATTTGCGGAAACAGCTCTATTCATCTTAACAGAATCAAATTAAGCACATTTGCATGTATCTTTCATACTTAAAAGTTCTTATGTACTTGTCAACTAAAAGCCGCTTAATATCTGCGTATAAATATATATTTGCTCAGTATGTCATTTATGTAACACCAGTTACCAGTTTATACAAACAAATAAGCATTTTTAATTCACCAGTGTCAGTTTCGACACATTTTATCCCTCAAACCTGAATAATACACTGTAAAAAAAGAACATCATTTGATGCAGTCAGGAGTGATTTTTACATAAAAAACCCTCACAAGGTATCAAATCTGTTTAGTTTTCACAGTATTTTCCCTGCTTTTGATCTTACAACCCCGATTCTGAATGATGAAATATGTACACTACTTTTTAAACACCTCAATTTGTCAAGTTTTATTGAAAAGTATGGAACTCAATGTCTCAGTTTACTTTGAATTTAAAGCCTACAATAACTGTAGATTTTTTTAAAGAAAATAAATCATTTAACACTATTTAATGTCAATTTTTTTACTCAAAGTCTGCATCTTTTGCAGATATAACAGCTAAACATACCTTTGACATTCTTTCTAGAATAGAAATCAAACCTTGGTCCACAGCTGTAGCAGAAGTTCCCACAATGTTGCACATCTAGGTTGCTTTGCTGTCACTCTTCTGTCCAGTTCATCCCAATTCAGCTTGAGGGGCTTTTTGTCTGCAGACTCTGTATTCCATGATGTGAAACCTTGTTCTTTGTGCTCTGACATAGTCTGGAGGTGGTTAGGTCATTATCATGCTGTAGGATGAACCCCTGGCCAAACAGGTGTAGATCAGTGGGTATTGGATAGCTCTGCAAAAACGCTCTGGCATCACTTTTAGTTCAGGGTGCCAGTCACTCTGTGCCAGTTGCCAGTCTCCTCACCCTGTCAGAGCTTACTTGGTTTCAAAGTGCCTTTTGGTGGTGTAGGACACGGTCCACACTCATACCTTGACTTTATCTGCCATTTTTCTATTGGAAATACATTCTGCTTTTTAACTTAATTATTCATAACCTGCAAGTTGTTAACCCAATACCTGTTTCTTTTAAATATACACTTTTAAAAAATGTAGTCGGGTTATAATGGTTTGTCTGTTGTCCTCTATTAATTGCCTTTCCCCATCATTATTACAGCGATGCACTGCTATGCAAATAATGTTTCAGAGGGTGTAACAGAGCATAACGAATGTGGACACCTGTAAGTGTTTTTGCATCAAGGCTAATTTACTTACATCTCCACACTAACCCAATACCCATTACTCGTTCTCTGAAAACTCCAACATTTGAATAGTTTTTCACTTTTTGGGTAAGCTAAACTCATTCAGGTTTAAAAACTCCAGGAGTTTTTAACCTCTAGGAATGAACTTTGCACCATTTCAAGTGATTCACTGGACATGAACTGCGTACTGTAAATAACACTAGAACTGTAAAAAAAAATTCAGTATCCTGCAACTTTTGACTGGTACTACAGAACTACTGATTACAAAATTCTTTTGCAAAAAATAAAATGTGAATAATAATTTTAAAATGTTCTTGATAAAAATATCTGTACACTAAACTCTAAAATGGCTTAATGCCACTTCACTTTGGTGGCTATTAATATTTTAGCTTCATTTTTAAAAAGCAAAACACATTTTAAGCTCAGAAGTGATATGATTTTCATTTGGTAACATTGTTGATTACAGAGACTGGAGAACAGGACTAGCTACTTATATCAGGATGCAGATATAAATCCAAGGTAGGTCTGGGCCTCCAGAACAGAACCATAGGTGAGCCTAAAGAACAGGTAGCTCTACATGAGCTGCAGATGATCTCTGATTGTGACTTGTAATGTTCAGTACAGGAAACTGTAGATACCAGTTGTTGTACTCGACTCAATGCCATATAAAGCATACTGTTAAAGAATGAATGCAGAACAGTCTGATCTTGATGCACCCTTGATGTATAAATATTTGTGACTACATTAAGACTTTTTAAATGTAAAAGGTATATATAATATTTCTCTAAATTTATGCAATTTATAAAAGGAATAATATAATCCTTTTACAAGTATATAAGTATTAGCGCCTTCCAACAGTTTGGAGAAAATGAGGTGTACATATATATCAGCTGAGAGAAAAGTGAAGAATGGAAAATCAAAGCTACAGTACATACTGTATGCACAAGAGGGTACATCTTTCCCCACATTGACTGCTTGCTGTCTTCAGAAATTAACGATGCCCAAATGCGAAATTGAGATTTGTGGGGAAAATGCGCTTCAGATGCTAATTCAAGCTGAAAATCACATTTGTTTCGGGACAAAAGGAAGATTGCCCGCCGTAAATGGTCTGGCTTTAACAACAACGACCTTTTCTAGAGCAAAGCCAATTAACCTTGCGGCTCCACTTGTTGAAGAAGGCAAAGCAACAGTGTCCTTCATTGCCATGATTCAAGGTTCCCCATAAATCGCGTGACCAGAGCCGACTCTTATCCGCACATGGCTTCAAATGGCTTGATGCTCTAAATGTCAAATGTCAGTAATACAGGAGGGATGTGGGAGCCATTTTCAATTCGTCAACAATTATGACCACATTAAGGTGTCTGTTTTTAATGGTGCACAAATGAGCCTTGCACATATCAGGGCGGTCATCCTTGCTTTTTCATACGCAAGTCTTTCTAGGGCAACCTTGTAATGCCCACAAAACCCCACAGCCATGCAGAATGAACGTGACTGTCAAAGGTCAGGGATTTTGATTCATTAGCACTGTCAGTGCAGCATGACAGGTCAGATACTCTCAAGGGCTGCTTAACCTGAAGGGCAATTATCATCCATACCTGACATTATGAACCCAATTCATTAAAAAATGCCTTCAACTAAACATCCTGTCAAACTTGAATGAAATAATAAATCAAATAAAATCCACGATGAGTACCTAGGTTAAATAAAACCTTTGGTATTTTTTGCAAACCATTAACAGCACTGAAATAAGTTCCATCTATACTAACCCCTAGGAGTTGGTACCCATAATTATATGCAGCGGTGAATTTACCATAAGGCCAGTGTAGGCAGCCATCTGGGACCCCCAGAAACTAGGAGCCCCATGAAAACAGAATTCCAGAACTTACATTTAAGGATTTAACATAATATTATCATTGAAATTATAGAATTAAGTCTGTTATTTACATCTTTAATGACAGTTTTCCGGATAGACAGAGTTGCCCCCCATCCAGTGGGAGGCTATCAGTTGTTTCACTGCCAAGCAAACTGCCACAAAGTAGCTTAAGAGGAGAGGAAAATAGCAGAAAGATACCAGACTGACATGACATGACATCTCCTGCGTCGCTGAAAGTCTCCCGCTAGCGTGGTGGACAAACTGAGATCAGACGTGGAGGGAACACAATTCAATGAACGTATGCAAATATTTAAGAGTAACCTTAGCCTCCGAGGCGGAGTACAGCACAGGCTATCCTAGGCTACAGCCCAGGGCCCCAGCTAAAGAGGAAAGGGTTAAGCTTCTTAAATTTGGCAGATCGATCTGACAGGTCGATAGCCCCTCCCTTCCCGTGTTTGGCAAATTTTACCAACAGCACTCCCACACCCCCCCTGATCAGCAGGCCCACAATGTACCTTGCTAGTGCCCAGGGACAAAATGATTTCCAAGCCCCCACACCCCCACACCATTATGCTGCAATGTATAATGACATACAGTAAGTAGGTAAAACAATTCTGTGTACATCAATTTTGAAATTTTGATATCAGCCTAGGGCAGGGCAATAGGGTATAACATTTTTCGATGATTCTTTTCATATCAAATGAAATCAATAATTATCACGATAAGTCATAATTTTACTTCAGTGCTCCATTTTTACTTAAAATTCCCTTAAACTGGTTCAGAACATGAAAAAAGGTGACAACTGCAAACAAATCTAGCTTTAATAAATCATACATATGAATAATACATGGACACTTGTATTCAGTGGGCTGCTGATTCTCCTCCCTGACCACTGCAAGCGGCTTATTGCATCTGTCTGGGTCTGCTGAAAATCTTTGAGATCTTATTCCATGTTTATCACCTCTGCAGCGTCTGAGGTATATTTAACAAAAATATGCTCAAAAATTTAATATGTGCTTGCTGCTTTTGGAAAGACGGCGAGTTTGTTTGATTAGCACTGAAAGCTCAGACTAAACCATTTTTTTGCATTATTGGTTGTGACCACGATGTCAAGGAAAATTAGGAAGATAAAAGAAAACAAGCTTTTATGTGATTCCCATATATTATGTAAAGTTTTCATGCCAGCAGATTATTTAAAGGTTAGACGTCCTTTTTGGGCCCCCTTTGATTCAGGGCCCAGTCTCTCCCCTGCCCCATCGCCGTCGGTGGCCATGCTGATTGAACAAGTTTTACTTCTGGCTCCCCACTTTGATTAGCATATTATTGATGTTCTTTTGTTTTAGTTCACTGTTGTTTCTCTCTCAGTTCTAAAAATTAACTGAAATGGCCCATTTAAGGCCCCCTGCCCATGTCAG
Source organism: Isichthys henryi (assembly GCA_026776945.1). Classification (NCBI taxonomy): domain Eukaryota; kingdom Metazoa; phylum Chordata; class Actinopteri; order Osteoglossiformes; family Mormyridae; genus Isichthys; species Isichthys henryi. The sequence continues at coordinate 22,769,145 of JAODJX010000037.1, forward strand.
CAAAGGGCCCCCAGAGTAGTTAGTCGTTTCCTAATTATACAAAAAATTTGGCCTCAATGTGTTCTTAGTAATGCTTAAATAGTCTCTTCCAATGGGTCCCTTAATCCACTCAGCCAAACAACTTGCTCTGGTTGATTAAGTCTGTAATCCATTGACTAGCTTTAACGAGGTAGCTGGGATCCTCCCGTCGCTATGTACTGTGCATCGAGCACGAGAATGATGATCTATAAACCGTCAAAGCAGTTCTTGGAAGAACTCACCACAGATATGGACAGACACACAATTAAATGAAGAAAATATTTCAGCGATTCACAAAACTGCGTTTTTCATACTGACAACATATCTGATTCTATGAGTATGTTTTGGCAGCATTTTACAGGGATTCCACTGATGAGCTAGTATACTGGGCACATAGCAATTAAATATTCTTCAGATCATTTTGACCTTGTGTGATGCATTTTCATAGCACAAAGACAAACCAAAAAAAAACAGTGCTAGAACTGCAGTGTAGAAAATTAAATATTAAATATAAAATATGAAAAATTCCAAGCATTTGCTATATTTATTAAAATATCTGCTTCTTATCATCAAAGGCATGGTTATTATAATCAGACACAGATGATTGTGGAACGAGAGAATTTGTATTTTTCAAATAAATGAGGAAAAAAACGCTACTATCATCCTGAGAAGAGATGCTGTCTGTCACAGGTAACCCCCTCGTCCGCGTCAGGATCTGCCCCTATGGCCATCGAAGTGTGAGATTGGGAGACGTCACTGGGCACACAGACTGCATTAGCTCCCGAGGTGACAGAGCAGTGACATGGTGGTTTGCACCATTGTAGGGCCTCAGAGAAATTAAAGAGCATATTCAGTGAGTGGCCCCACGCAGGTTACAGGAAACATTCAGTGGAAGGCCTGCACCTTGCCCAGGAATATCAATGAATTCAGTGGATTGAAGGATAGTGCAGAGTGAAAAAAACATCAGATAAGTGCTACAAAAAGCATGTTTGGAATGGAGTTCAAATCGCATTCGTGGCCCTGTCACCTAGAGGCTCCAAGCAAAAACAGACCTACAACAGAGACAACAGACACAAGCACGTTATTTTGCCCTGTTACAGTGATTGCTGGCTTATCACAGACCTCCTCTGACAGACGTATGACATTTCTGTTCCAGCACACAAGGCCAGTGATTGAGGAATTCCTGTATCGATGTTCATTTAGAAGCCGGCCCACAAGTTTACATACGTTCATGGAATGGACTAGACACAGCAGTTACTAATCTTATACTTCATACTTCATAACGTGGCTGCAAACGACTTAAATAAGTCGGCTTTGCTATTGATTATACGATTTGGTTACATTTAAATTTCATAGTCAGACCTACAGGACACAGACACGGTCCTTACCGCAGTAATTAATAAACAGGCTGGTTAACAGAAGGCGGATAAGGTGTATTGGTCAAACTCTCTCTTTGACTCTCTTAGCACTGGTATTGATAACATGGATCCAAAGATGATTCTGACTATGCTTCTTGTTACAAAATAATTCCAATTTTTATCACCACAGAATTAATTATTTTTATGGTATTCTTCAAGTTCTATTTGTCTGACCAAGTAAACTTCAAACATTAATAAATAAATCATGCAAATATAATACTAGTGTCAGTGTTAGACATTCTGTTCATTGTTCAATTTAAAATGAATATCTCAACACAGTTCTGCAATCCAGACCAAAATACAGACGAGGTTTTCACATAGCGCTTTAACTCCGGACTCTGTCTCTCACTACTCCCATGAAAAACAGTCCCTTAGAGCAAGAACACCAGACCGTCTTCTACAAATACATTTCTTTCAGTGCTGCAGGCCAATCAAGACACGATCACGTAATCACAACCAAGTGGGGAGGTGTTATTTTTCCTTTTACAAGGACAGCACAAGGGTGTTCGAAGGTGAACGATTTAAGTCAGTATCAGTGCACTCTATGGATTCATTTGAAAAAAGTAGATATGGGTCTAAATAGTTCGAATTTGATAATTAACTTGAATATGATGCTTAACTTGATCTTGAACTTCTTATAAAACAGAAATTAAATTTGTTAATTCGGTGTTAAATTAGAATATTGTACATATGCACTATACCAGCAAATCCAAAGGAGAGTTTGCTTCCTTTTCCATTTGCATAGACTAATGACCCTGCTCTCTTCCCTCTCTGCAGAGTCTCACACAGTGGTCGCCAACATGTCGGCTGCCAGCTACCAGCAACCTGCAGGGATGCAGTCTTTGGTGAATGAACCAAACAGAGTTCTATAAAGGACTGCGAGTTAATAAGAGCACATGTCAGTGCCCTAATCTCCCAGTGGATGCTGGGGGAGGCATCAATAGGCCAAGCTGAAGTCAGCACCTGCCACAGTCATATTCCAGGGGTGGGACAAGGAAAAAAACACACTGACGATAAAGCAACTTTAATTTTTTAAAGATTATAAAACATTAAGGACTGTCTTCTGGGAAAGAATAAAGTGTCTGGTTAGTGATTCAAAGCTGAGGTGTTACAACAAATATTTCAACGATGGTTTAATACCTGAGGCTGTAGCCCTAAATGCTCAAACAACAAACCAATTTACTACATATTTTATATTTGACGTCAAACTAAAACAATAACAAAAATAAATATAAGATTGATCCCTTTTGGAGAAACAAAGTAGAAAAACAGTATATGGAAATTCCACTATAGAGAGGTTTAATAAATATCACAGTGAAGTATATGACAGTTTTATAAACTGCCTACTCTTTTTGCGCTCTTAAAAAAGAGTGTGGATATAGCAGCACGTGCCCGAACAAGGCACGTGGGTCCCCCCTCCAATGGGCTCACCACCCATGGGGGGGGCCATAGGGGTCGGGTGCGAGG
>JAODJX010000037.1:22789798-22801073 GCA_026776945.1 Isichthys henryi
TGATGGCTACAGGGTGACTAAGAGAGGTATTGGGTATACTGGATGGCTTCTGGGTGACTAAGAGGGGTATTGGGTATACTGGATGACTGCTGGGTGACTAAGAGAGGTATTGGGTATACTGGATGACTGCTGGGTGACTAAGAGGTATTGGGTATACTGGATGGCTGCTGGGTGACTTTAGGAGAGGTATTGGGTATACTGGATGGCTACTGGGTGACTAAGAGAGGTATTGAGTATACTGGATGGCTGCTTGGTGACTAAGAGAGATATTGAGTATACTGGATGGCTGCTGGGTGACTAAGAGAGGTATTGAGTATACTGGATGGCTGCTGGGTGACTAAGAGAGATATTGAGTATACTGGATGGCTACTGGGTGACTAAGAGAGATATTGAGTATTCTGGATGACTGCTGGGTGACTAAGAGAGATATTGAGTATACTGGATGGCTGCTGGGTGACTAAGAGAGGTATTGGGTATACTGGATGGCTGCTGGGTGACTTTAAGACAGGTTTGGACATGGCTAAACAGACACATTTTGACAAACAAAAAAATCATAGCTTAGCACCAACATGAAGATTGTTTCAACATTATTTTCGTGGATTGTCTAAGACTTGAACAATTCTGTATGAGTGTCCATTATATACAGGTTAAGCCAAGTTTAAGAGTTTATGTTTAATCTTAAGATATCCATTGGCAACCATGAAATGCATGTAAATCAACACAATTTCTAATTATAAGACCATGTCATTTTAAGCAAGTGTAAACCTATGCAATCTGAAATGTAGAACTTGAAAAATCGAGCCATAGGGTTATATGTGACATTGGGATATGTCAACAAAAATCTAACGCACAAAACAAAAATGCTTTTTTCTAAACCTGCTTTTAAATCCTAAAGGAATAATACAAATAAATAAATACTCAGCTGCACTGGGCAATTATCGACTGTTGCATGTAAGATTAGCAGATAAACAGAAAACTTTTATTAGAAGGCAAGGTTTTTTTTTTAAAAAAAATGCTCTAGCAAGACAACAAAGGCATAATTATGTACAGAGCGTGGATCCACATGCAGCTCTTTCCTGCGTGACAGGAAATCATTCGACCCGAGCATTTCTAAAGGTCACCGGGACCGCAGGCGAGAGCTGCTCTCCCATAAGCGAGTCTCAGGCGGCAAACAGACGGTGTCTCCCCCAATTTCTGTGTCCCCTGACAACACAACAGACACGGATATCTGGGAGGCCAGGCAGGAAGTCAGGATCACATGAATGAGTTTTTCTTCAGCAAGCAAACCGAAATGACTGTCAAAAGACTCATTTTCTACAAACCGGTTGGGACACTGCTCAATTCTAACCATTTAGTGCTTCAAAAATAAAAAATGTCATACTTTTTAACTGGACTGACTGTCCAGTGTTTTTAACATGAATGTGTTCAACTGATGTTATTCAAAAGGGCAATTCTTGGTACAGCTGAATTTTTCAACTTAACTCCAAAGCACAACAATAACACTAGATAATCATGCTACTATTATTGGTACTACAGTCCAACAGCTATTACTCCTACTACCTCATGGGGCCGTATAAAGTCTAGTTTGATTCTGTTTTAGAATTAGGCCTGGCTGTTGTACTTTTAAAAAATACAAAAATGTCCAGCTGAAAAAAATGCAATATTGCAAATATTCAACTTTCAAATTTAATTGTCACACACTGTAAATATCAAAGTCGCTTTTGGGTGAAAGACCAAACATAAAGCAGGATGATATACAAGACCATTTATACATTTATTTCAAGTAGCCCAACATACTTACCCTTCAGCCCTTGTTTTCACTCTGTTGATTACAAAAATATTGAGGGTTAACAAAGCAGCGCTATCATCTTATTTTAAAAGGTGCCTTTAAAGTTTGCCGCATTAAAAAAACAAGCAAACTGAGTGCTGTTCTACCCCTAGAGCTGGAATGGAAACACATGTGGGTGGGTTGGGAAGCAAAAGCTGCCCTTGATTAAACCAGAAACCCCAGGAACGAGACGCTCTTTGTGGATGCAGTTCTGAGAGTGCGAACCGCTGGGACCTCCAGTCTAAGATGCTTCAGACCTATAGGCTGGTAATGACACTGATCTGACACTCATCCACTTCGGAATTTCTGTCAGCAGCAACACTTCTGTGCAGCTCAAACTTCTGACAGCAGGCAATATAAATGAAAATCTCATCGCAAAAAAAAAAGCAAAGTTAGCAAAGAGAAAAGAAACTTCTTAAAAGTCATTCTTCATAAGTTCTGGACAAACCAGGGATATTCATACTACAGAAATATTAATGAAAGAACACTTTTAAATGTGGAAACATTCAAAAAGTGGACAAGGGATCATTTTGGAATCGAGGCGTGAGAATCTAACATGAGCATGTTTACTTGGACTAGATATCAAAACTCTAAAGCTCAACATCCTAGAGGAAATTGCCAACCGTATCAACAGACAATATGTCAACCGTCTTTGCATGATGATGCAAAACCAGAGCTGATTCCTGATAAAAAAAAAAAAGGATGTAGAGGAGGGGAAGAGGAGGGGAAAAGGAGGGGAAGAGGAGGAGAAGAGGAGGGGAAGAGGAGGGGAAGAGGAGGGGAAAAGGCTTTTACTCAACTGCCTTCCAGAAGATTAACTAACTAAATTAATGACGTTTAAAAATGACACTGAGGCTCGTCAATTTGACGTGTTTTGATATTGCACAGAGCACGTCCTTGTTTTCGACAGTCTGCTAAACACCCTCAGATCTACTGTTCCTATAGTCGTAAATACAACACTCCATTTGAGCGCCCAATGACAATGTTACGCCGAGAAATCAAATAAGATCAAATTAACCATTAATCTCTTGCTTGTTCCTAGACCTCTGGGCAATCTGTAATGTGGGGAAAAAAATGACAAGTATGTAAGCTTATCGCTTTCAAGAATTCATTCTTATTCAAAAAAAAACCTGGCAGCCGACATTTGAACAAGCACCATCTTTGTAACCCTAATGGAAATTAATGGATGTTTTTCTTAATAAACTTCTACTCTGCAACTTAAAAGATAAAACAGTACAAAATAGATCCACAACAGGAAGGACACAATTGTATATGCGTATTATATACAGTGGATGTTAATTTAGTTGTCTTCTGTTGTTGTGACTCATCAGTATTCAGGAAGTCTTATGTAAATCTACATCTGTATTCCGTTAGAGGTTAGATATTTAAAAAAGCAATTTTCACTCTTCCTAAAATGCTGCTGGAGACTGATTTATTCAGACTAACAGTCTTTAGTACACAGACAAAAATGTGTCATGGTGAGATACTGTTATTCATTCTGACGAATGAATTGATGAAAACAAACAATAACAGCGACTTTGAACCCAATTAGCATGCTGAGCTGGAGCTGAAGCCTGATCGTGTTTAAAATTCCAGGAATACGAGGCACAGTGAGGTGAAAGCAATCATGCCATTGTTTGAAGCATCGATCAAAAAGGTTAAGCAGAAGTGCTGCCAGATCTGTGGATATCGCTAGAAAATACAACTACGGGATGAAAAATCAGGAATGAGATCAACTCAGATCAAAGAACAACCATGTTCTGAAGGAATCATTTGGTAATGTTTGGTCCCTTAAAAACGTGACTGTACTTTAGTGTACTGTACGGAGATAGAAACTGAGTACTATTACTACCGCCTCTACTACAATTATCACTAGCAGTACTGATATTACCATTTGCAATAATACCAAAGGTGACAGAGATGAAAGATCCCTGGCATACTTTGACATGCCATGTAGAGTAAAGATGAAACCAAAAACAATTGACATACCAAACTAAAGTTAAAATAACCTTGACAAAAATAAGCATTTGTTCTCATTGGGAGAAGGTTGTGATTTGATCATGTTAAGACAAATTATACCAGATGTTATATCTGAACAGACAAAATACAGACAGTAAATAACAGGTGTTTATTTATCTCTACAATTGAATCCAATTATAGTTAATTTACCCTCCCATGTTGATAGTGAGTAAAACACTTTTAAATGTCTGGTGACGTAAAAGTTTCATCTCACTGATTCTCATCGATTCTATGATTCAGCAGAAACGTCATCGTCACTGATGACAGGATGGAATGGTTTTCATAATGAGGAGGTGGGCTCCTTCTGCTTGGCGTCAGACCACATAAGTGGCCCTTTGTACCAACTTAACTCCAAGGGTAGATAAAGCTACACGATGCCACTGATCTATGCAAAAGTGTGGAAGAGAACCGCCATCCGGCACTGAGTCACGATCATGATCAAATGGAATCTGTTATAAAACTCAAGTGGTTCTTTGGACAGAAGACTGCTATTCACAATAAGCTCAGTGTCTTTGCAGAATCTGTTCCCACCTTAGGGTGTCACACAGCCACTATAGGTTTAATGCACAACATTCCTCCACGATACGGGGAAACTCGGGCAGGGGTGGCTGCCAAAGGAAGCTTCAGAGTGTGGCCCAAAACCTCCGCGAATCCACTTGAGGGGATGGAAGCTGCTTTTGATGATGATCAGATCCTGATGGGGTTTTTAGCCAGCACAGGTTATTGATTGTGCTTGATATTAACAGGAGACTGAGGCATGCCTGCAATTGGACTGATTAAAAATGGTCTGCAGTGATGTGTACTTGCCCTTTTCATGGTTCATTACCGAAATGAGGCGTCCTGCTGCATGCAAGCTGCAGCTCATTAACCCTAGTTCCTGTGGTACTGATGGGGATGCTGGCTGTGTCTCAGACAGCATATAAACAGCAGACAGGCCTTTTTTGTCGCCCCCAATGACACTGGGCACACCTATGTGCCTGCTATTTGTACACCTTTAAAAAAATATTTCTCTTCTCATTAATCTATATTGCTATTTTGTGTTTCTGATGCTTGTATTCTGTGTAACAAACATAATAAGTAAAAATAACAATAATGCACGTTATATATACACAATAGGCTTTGGACGGGCTCTCTGCGACCCTCCATACAGCAAGCGGGTATGGAAAATGAATGTACGGATAATAAATATTCATCATACGACATAGATCATGATGACAGAACTTCTCCGATCTAATAATACCTCAGTGACAGAGATGTTATGTGGGATAACCTACTGCAGCCTATATTCACATGATTAATAACCATTTTTATTAAAGCCGCAGTCACAAAAACCAGGGGCAGCAAAGGCTAAATGGAAAACTGTATTTATTAAAAAATGCAACTTAAAATGATCACGGCGCAACTAGACTGTGGCATATAAGGAATAAGAAAAGTGTGAAAATTAACCAGATAAGCCACATTCATTATTCCCAGATTTGCAGATCACCCTGAAATTGTGACACCTTCTGAAATTCCAAATTAAAACATGGGGTCAAAGTGCTGAAGAGAATCAAAAGCAATGAAAGACCAAAATTACACCGTTTAGTCTGCTGTCTGAATATAATTAGGGAGTGAGACCACTGTATTAAAGACGACGGAAAATCAGATTCCTCATAACTCAGGGCTCTGCAGTTACTGACAGAATTAACCCATAATGCATAATAATTGGCAGTAGACAAATATATAAAAAAACAAAACAAAACAAAAAAAACATTAAAAAAATCAGTATGCAAAGGATGTCAGTTGGGCTTTGAACTGAATTTTTATTGGTTTAATTTAAAACAGTCGCTGATGGTTTTGTACAGATCACAGTTTATTTTATACCATTTCATTGCCTGCTAAGCGCATGTGAGAGGTTTGTGTTCTCTTATTCTAGTTGGTTCCATAACCACGCTATTTTAAGATGGGGAGACTGACAAAAGGGAGATCCTGACTTTTCTTTTTAAGAACATTTTCTCTTCACTTTTCTCTCATCGCCTCTGAACTGCCACCAAAGTGTGAGTAATGTTGTCCGGTTGACTCAGCCTTCCATCGAAAAGCTCATTTATAAGAACGTGACCAAATATACATTTTCTGATTTCTAATTTCTGCAGATCATGCATAATAATGCAGTGCATTACAGATACTGTACCAGATACACAAATACATTAAAGGTAATGCACTCATATGAGCGTTTTCTGATTTGTCTTGGTGTTAGTGTTTCATATAACGCATCATTTACGTATTTCAGTGAAATTTAAAAAAGGGAATTAAATTGCAAAGTGCTACTTTGTTACATATATATGAATTAATGTCCAAACAAGATCACCAGGCGTTCACTCAATGCCTATGTGTAACCTTGGAAAATGCCTCCACATGGACGGCCAGCATCCAACATCAACGGCCTGATTTACTGCCCCGTCCCACAGATGATATCACAACCATTTCAGCTTCATTTTTCCAGCGTGAGTGATAACCAGCCTGGGCATCTACAAGCAAGCCCACACCTTATGGAAAAGTCCAAACGTCCAGATCCTCACTGACGAGTGACACCGTAAATCCTGCCACTGGATAACCACAATAGCTAGATAAAATAAAATGCAGTCCACTGAACCTCCCATGCAATTTACAGTATATCTATACGGCTTATCAGCACGGTACAACTAGAAAAAACCAACCAACTTCTGGAAACTCTTTAGATACTAACAAGTCGATTAATCAATATTATTACATTTTCTTTTTAGCCATGTTCTTACATGAAATGAGACTGAATAATTTCAAGCACAACAATACCATGAATCTAATACTTTCACAGAAAATAATCCTGGTGTTCTCCAATGTGGTAAATATTTGGCCGTAATTGAATAATTTCCCTTTTTAAAAAAATTATATCAAATAAGACACCATATCCCACCCATAGTCTATAACCAAGAAAGTTTAAACTGAATAGATTAAGCAAGAAAAATAATATTTTAATATGAGGAGAAGGTAAAAAATAACTTGCGCTAAACTGATATGCTTGATGGAGAAGCTGGTTTTCATGCATGACTCTGCAGGACTTCAATAGGCTACATTTGGGCTGAGTGAAAACACCCTGAACTGACCATTACATTCACTTAGTGATTCTAAGCAGGACATTTTTCAGTTTTATCAGCTGAAGCTGACACAACAGAAATACAGGCTATGAAATGAAAATATTCCTTAATACATTGATAAACAGTGAACCTAAATCAAAGAATGACATAACCCTTATAAAATATATTAAAAAAAGTATAATTACCAAAACACATTCATCTAAACTAACACTGTTTTTCTAATCCATGATTTTTTGTAAGGACTAAAAATTACATGCAGTCTGGGATTTACAGTATTTAGACCAAATGACCTAAAAACAGTTCACTTGACAAATTTCCTTGAACTTTTAATTGACACTACACACATGCCGCTATTTAAAATGCATGATCATGAATAAAATCTCACTGCAGGCTATGGAAACCTAAGGTCAAAATAACACTTACATTTGGGTAATTAATACTACCCACATGCCCCCACATACAACACTGGGAGCTAATTATATCACGTCCTTAATAGTAACTGGAACAAAATCAACGTACAATACCTTCATAAAGCAGCCTACTGGATTGACTACAATGTTCCAATTTAAAATGAAAGAAGTAACTATTTTGAAATAATGGCTGCCTACTGACCATAAAAATCGCCCAAACATCTTCAAATATTTTTGAGAGACTGAAGTTTATAAATATTATCACCATCAACTGATAGATTAGATAGATAGAATAGAAATCGAATGTATTATTAATATGCAATACCAATGTGAGTAGCACTTTATAGAGCTAGTGAATGGTTTTCTTCAAATTGCTGTACTGCGAAGGTTCTGTAACAGCATGTACTACCACAATCTTCGGGAGTAACATGGATGCAGTCGAGATGGTGATAGATAATTATTTGCAGTAATTTTTTTCCTTTCGAATGACCAAATGAGACCTGAAATTTAGATTAATGCTCTTTAATTACAGACACGAAGGCCTGCTTGTGTGTGATCGACATACTGTGGGTTCTAGGGGAAAAGACCTACAGACGCAGAGGCCTGCTTGTGTGTGTGCTTCCTAATTACATATATTCAAGCTGTGAACTTAGCAAGAACAGTATTCTGCAGTGGTTTGACTACTGGCATTTCCTTGTTTTAGTTACACTGCTCACAGAAAGTCTTGGGACACTTCCTTAATTCAGGAAAAAATACCGCAGATGTATTGGTTTCATAACAAAAACATTATTTTTTGTTTACAAAAACTACATATCACATCGGAAACAATCAGCAGTTTTAAGTAAAACATTCAAATAGTAATAAATTAAAACCCAAATTATAGTTCTAAAGGAGCTGTTCTGAGTTAAAAAGTTCATTGATAGTCAGTCTCATTGGGTGCTTTTTAAGTAACAACACCGTTGCATTTAACATAAAACACCAGACACTTTGTGTTTAGTGGCCCTTTGGGAGCCAATGACTACAATTGCAATTAATAGCAAAATGGCAAGAACAGAACTGAATGAGTCAGTCAAAAAATTATGACACTTAAAAAGAAAATATCTGTGCAGAAGATATGTGGAGATATATTACAAATAGCTTGTCAATGGACTTTTGTTATGAATTTTTTTTTATTTGCAACATTGTTACAGAGTTAAGCAAGCAACCAAAGACCTGTGAGAAATGTACGCTGCACTGTCTTTATTAAATTTTATTCGCAATCAAATTAATTATTATATTTAATTCCTATCACCATATGTCATGTAGCAAATTCCTGGTATGTTCTTCAGAACATACACGAATAAGAACGAGAACTAGGAATCCCTACCAATTCTGCCCTTTTTCCTTTGTGTTGCACACATATGGTGCTTCAGTCTGACATGTAGACAGACTTAAGCATCAGGCAGCAGGAACAGGGCTAATGGACGGACCTTTACAAAAGCAGTTGAGTGATCAGGCCAAGCTTACCACTCACTGCGGAATTCTATAATCTGCGAACCTGTTGGATTTCCTGATAAGGGATTAAATCAGACTACACAGAAGCTGGTGTGAAAACTAGAGGAGTTTCAAAGCACTCGGGATTTATCCACTGGAAAATATTCAGGAATTCACTCCATTCTTTTTCTGTGTTTTTACTAACCGTGATATACCTTAAACCCTTGGAGCCAATCGCATGAGATCATATGTAAAAAATAAATAGGCCTTCGGTTTTAGGATCCTCTTGGCCTTTCAGAAGTGACACACGGAAGAAAAGCTTTCGTCTTAATGGTATTCCGTAAGAATGCCTGGCATCGCTAGAGGTCTTGTGAGAATACTCACCTTCAAACTTCATTTTTCTGCTCACTGGTGATGAATTACCAGGAAATCGCATAACTCAATCTCCTCCAGAGACTGCCTATTAATTAATAAGAGCTTGGTTAAAGAAAGGGGCCGTGTCAACTTCCTCTCATTGTATCCCGTTGCAAGGAATCGATTTCCCTCATTTTAGCAGCCAGTCTGTCTTGAGAGCGACTCTTACTTTCTCAAGCCCAAACGAATCACGCTCGCACAACTGGGTGAGGCAGCGGCGGAACTTGTCAAAAGTTTAGGATGAATAACTTGAGTCTCATTTGTCTGCCTTTCTAAAGCCCCCCTCCCCCAGCTGGTTTCCGGCGCTTGTCCGGTGCAACCATCCCTGGATTGTTCTTTTTCTGATCAGTTTTGTTCTTTGACAATATGGTGGTCTGATAACGCCCTGCGTTCTGGCTTTTAATGGAAACGAAAGCCCATCTCAAGAGGGTTTAAATCCCTACACTGGAAAACTGACGCTGGGAACCATTTTGGGGAAGCCCAGGCCTTATCTAGCTTATTTTTTCTGAGTGGATTGTTCAGCATGATGACCCTTGAGCTGAAAAGTACGCTTATAAAATGCAAAGCCTTACTGCATGCACTGACGTGATCCATGTTACCAACAAACACATTTAAGCTGGGGCATGCAGGTCAAAACTCATTACAACTTTCCTTATTGCTGATTATAGGCATATATATATATATATATATATATATATATAGACACACACACACACACACACCTCCCTTTTCATTATGACCATAGCAAATTCATTTAAAGGAAAAAAAAGACCTTCCTTTCATTACTTCTTAAAGCAATTACCTATTCTCCTAGGTAAGGCACATATGTCTATGTCTGGATCATATCTAATGACCCTAAACCTTACAGTATTGCTCATGCAGAGGAAATCAATCTTTCCTCCCTAATGGACACACCTACAATCATAATTCACTTCCAGCTCAATTGTAATCAGTGAAGGGTTTCAGGTTTAATTTACTGGCTTCCACATGGTCCGGTCCCTGCATTCTGTTCTGTGGTCCCACTCCCTACTCGCTCACTATGTCTCTGACCTGTTCTATGGGGCAGTAATCCAGAGATACCCTTTAGTTATATTTCTCTAAGGCGAGCCTATCCTTTGATCCCACCCTTCATGCTGTACTCCATTTAAATCAGCGGACAGTCCCACAGAAGCTCTATTTTAACACAGGGCTTTGACCATCTCTGTGATACAGGTCGCCTGCTTCAAGTCACACTAACGGTTCCCTGCCTTAGCCTCTGCTCACTTTACCGTTAGTGGGTTTCCAGCACCTCCGAGTCCCCACACTCACACAGCTGTCATCACATGACTCAAGCTGCTGAAATGCACAGTGTGCAGCTAACAAGAAACACTGGTGCTTCACCGACATCTACTGTTCAAGTAAAACGCTAAAATGATTAACTATCCATTTTTCAAAAATTCAGTTGAATATAAAACAAAAATGGGCACACGGTCACTTACGCTGTCACGCTGTCAATCACGCTGTCACTCTCGTGGTCAATCACATTGTCACTCACTCGGTCAATCACGTGGTCACTTACACTGTCATGTGGTCACTCACACGGTCAATCACGCTGTCTCTCACACAGTCAATCACACTGTCACGTGGTCACTCACATTGTCACTCATGCTGTCACTCACGTTGTCACGTGGTCACTCACGCGGTGAAGATCACTGGAGGAGACAAAATTCGGGGGCATCTCAAACATTGCCTAGCAAGATACCTAGGATACCTAGCAAGAGCATGCAGAGGCTCCAATACATTCAAAACTCTGCAGCTAGGATCCTGATGAGAGTGCGAAACCATGAGCACATCAATCCCATTCTCCACTCACTTCATTGGCTTCCCGTCTCCGCCAGGATTGAGTATAAGGTTCTGCTTCTTACACATCAATGCATCCATGGACATGCCTCCCCCCCCCCCACCTCAAAGAACTTATCACCCCACAACACGCAACACGTTCCCTCCGTTCTACGCACGCAAACCTCCTCCACAAACCA
>JAODJX010000037.1:22835770-22849169 GCA_026776945.1 Isichthys henryi
CCCGTATTCCGCCTGCCTGCCTGTCCCTTACCTGCCAACCCGCACGATCGCCGCTTGCGCCAGCCACGATCGTGACATCAGGTCACTATGGTCTGCATTTAATTTGTGCATTTAGGTCACGTGTTTTGGTCTTCAGTGAAATAATTTCCAGGTTACAGTTGAAGTTTCAGAGTATCGCAATCCATATGGCTGGAAAAAGTTCAAGACCAGTTAAACCGGATTTAAGAAATCATAGCGACCTTATTTTAAATTTAAATTATATCAATAACAGACACTTATTTCTGAAGCAGTTCATATTTGATACCTCACAAGATCACACCTTCTAGCAGTACAGCCTGCAACCTTCAGTCTCAGGTCAAGCTCTTTAGCCACTAGAGTATCCTCTGCTATATTTATGGGTCTCAAAGTGCATGCAAGCAGACAGAATAACTAATGCAAGGAAGTGCTTATCTATCACTGCAATGGCAGCAAGAGAGGCGAGATGAAGGTGATGTATTCCATCAAAACATTTGCCTATTTTCCTTTCATTATTAAATCTGGAACACTTCATATTTCCCATTGATTCTGAGTGATTTTAATTTGCCTAGGGGTGAATTAGCTCAGTGTGTAGGCAGTGGGTTTGAATTGGACCTGTACTCTGCATGTTTGCACTTTGCATGCTCTCCACATGCAGCGTGGGTTTCCTCCTGCAGTCCAGAGACATGCAGTTACGCTGATTGGTTTCTCTAAATTGCCCATAATGTATGCTGGTGCATGTGCCCTGAGATGGACTGGCATCCCACCCAGGGGGCCCTAGTCTTGTGCCCTGTGCTGAGCCCCAGTATACGCAGCTGGATGGGTGATATGACTGGGAAAAACACTTAAAATATTAAACTGCAAAACATGTATTACTGTGTGTTACTGTGACTATCCATAATATTTTCTTATGCTCTTATTTCTAACAGGTCTCGATGCGCTAAATCAGCCAAATGGCTACTTTAATATTAGATTAAATACTAGAACTCGTGGCGATAGGTGGAAATTAGTGGGAGAACATTTTAAACTGAATTTGAAGAAGCACTTCTTTACACTGCGTGTAGTTAGAGTATGGAATAGTCTTCCTGCTAGTGTAGTGCAAGCTAAAACCCTGGGTTCCTTTAAGTCAGAGTTAGATAAGATTTTAACAACTCTGAGCTATTAGTTAAGTTCTCCCCAAACGAGCTTGATGGGCCGAATGGCCTCCTCTCGTTTGTAAATTTCTTATGTTCTAAATACACTGAGATATCACCTGCAGTTAATGCTTAGATGGTACAGTAGCTTGTTTTCTTAACATATTAGTATTATTATTGTTATTGTAAATTATGGGGAAAAGTGCTTAATGCTTTCAGTTAAGCCTTATCAAATTACTGCTTAGAAACCCACAATTTAACCAGGGTGACACAGAAAATGCATCTTTCATATGTGATGCACTCATTGTGAAAAGAGTCAGATGAAGTAGTCCTCCAAAGTTAAAGAATAACAGCATATTAAGCCACTCAGTCTACAGTTGAGGAAGGAAAAAAAATAACTTCCAGATGGCAAATCATGGCAAAGTAAACAACGGACCAGACAGCTGTCTAATCATTTCTCTTGGCATTACATCGTCACATTGCAGCAGCTATACAAACGGACCTCTCATGCACCGTGTCCAGAAGAGACACTGCAGAGCAGCAGGAAGGACCAGGAGACCGGACCAGGGTCCTGATGACGTGGATGTTTCTTGTTGACCTGTTCGTCTACAAAGATTAGCTGTGATCTCTACAGCCTGAATTATAAAATGTGAAGCTTCAAGTATAGTGCAATCAACTCAAAGCAAAGCCAAGATGTCTTAAAGCACTGATGAGTGAATTAAACAGGCCGGGAGATGGTTTCCCAAACAGATCCGTATCATACAGCTTCCACCTCTTTCTTTGTCCCGTTTCACAACTTAATTACTGCAGATTCTCGCGCTGCTTAACCGAGACGGGACATAACATTACCTCGCATTAATGTAATGTGCTGCACTGTCCTAACCAACGCCATCCACCCCAAGGTCGTTTCCAGCTGTGTGTAAAGACACTGGGAATGGAGGGCGATGAGACTGAGCCAAGGAGATAAAGCTGGCCTTCGCTGGCTGAAACACTCCGAGGGCTTTCCCCTGGCGCTGGAAGCCCCTAGCAGCTGGCTTATTCCCCCCGCCCGGTCAAAAATCCTGTTGTGGGCTGCCAGGGGAAGCGTGCCCCTCCTAGGAATTAAGCTGAGTACCTGGGGGCCGCATTACATTTTCTGCGCATTAAAGTAAACAAGGCCTGCCGAAAGCAACAAGGGGGAAGTGACAGGCAGAGATGCGCCTTTGTGTCCATGTTTCTGTTGCACCGGAGCGATTCATCTTACCTGTCAGGTGAAGGGCAGCACTAGAGAAGGTAGAACTTCTCTAAACAGGTCAAATGAATCACTTTTTGCATTGCTATTATGGTTAAAACCAATTTGTTTAGTTATTAAATGATTTGAAGTTGCACGCTACTGTTTATAAAGTCAGATACTTTATGCAAACAAACAGAGCCAGATGTCTTCCTGAAGCCTGCCGTCAGAGCGGGACCCTGCGCCCACAGACCTGCAGCCTTCTGGCTGTGCACTCGGCCTGCTACCCACGGCAAGACCGGACAATTCACCAGATGACCTGTGGAGACGCTTGTGAGCAGCACCACGCCGCCACACAACTGGCCAATCCGGAGGTCTGATGCTCGGCCATGGCACTCGTATGCAAATGAGGACGATGCACTCTGGGGAATCTCTCCACTTCCGTGACTAAAAAACAGGGCTTTCTGAAATTGAAATCATAAACAGATGTGTAATTATTAAAACCCAAAATTCTCCCATGAGTGCAAATGATTCAGGGATGTCCTTGAGTTTCTTCCCGTATTTTATTTGAGTGAGATTTTATCTGAATCTACATAAAAATCCATGCATGTGAATAAAGGCATCTTACTGGGAAAGTTAACGGCATATAAAAACGGCGAAAGCATTAAAATCTCAAGAAAGCAAGAAGCTCCACCACAGCAGCACATGCTTGAGGAACCCGGCAGAAAATCCGAGCGCTTTTGTCTCCGTCGCTTGATGAATGTCTTCATTAGCTATTCAGTGCAGAGTGTCTGTTGAATAAGCAATGGCACCTTCGCATCTTCCAACTTGAGGCAGCCCACTGTGTATAAGCAGCAGAGAAGACGCTGAAAACCTGTGCTAAGCAACTCCACAGCTGCTATGGAAACGTGACAAAAGAACACACCGGCCATTGTTCCGTCGTCCAGACGGCTTCCAGAACTTCCATGACGCTCTAATTCTCTCTTGATTTAAGTTTGTTTGAAAATAAATTAGTTATCATAGAGCTTCTCAATCCTGGTGAAGGTTCCAGCTCCTAATCAGCGGCGCGCAAGATCCACGGCTTATCAAAGTTTACAGAAGAAAGCTGTAGGGTGCGTCTTGTAGAATCATAACAATGTGATCACACAAGTTAACTTATAAAGTACCTACAAAACAGATAAAGTTCAACTTCATGAACTACTGCTAGTATCCCACAGATTCCCCTGCACCTATTATGGAGGTATTTCCTCTGGAAGTTTGGGTATTTAAAATGGATATAAATTAATAGTTGGGATCACGTATATTTCATGCCGCAGACTGCATTCGGAGAGGCCACCAGGCCAAACAATCGAGGCATTTACAAAAATAAGCTTCCCCAGCAAGCTGCCGTGTCCAATTCCGGATGCCGGGGGCTTCAGTCTGGTATGAAGCGAGGTGAAACACTGAACGCAATTATGTGCCCATGCCTACCTCTTGTAAGAGCCAGTGTTACGGGAAAGGCATCCAAAGCCAGACCGGGGAGCTGTATATTACAGTGAAAATGTGATATTGTTAGAGCTTTGCATCAGGAAATGAATGCTGCTTTGCCTTTAACCCAGCTATGTGATTTATTTTCCTTCTTTTCCTTCTAGTATAGAAATTGGTCTGTTTTTACATAGCTCCAATCTTGGTCTAGCTAGCAAGTCTGGAAGTGTTATGCCTCAGCTTGAGTTAATCTCCCCTCCCCCCCAACCACCGCATCCACAGAGCGATCAATTCCGTGGGATCACCTGTAGCTCCATTTCCCAAAGCATGACAGGTTTTGACCACTTATAAATCAGCGAATAGCACAGGTGCGGTGGCTTAAGTGACGACACGAGCGGGGGCATCGCTGAAAACCGCTAACTACGATCATGAAGCTTCACAAAATGCTACAATGAATGAAAACTAAACAAGGGTTCAAAGTAAAGACATCAAATTTCATCTACCACACCTAAGGACAGCAGCTAGAAGCAACGCATGTGTCTCGATCAGTTACTGTTTTTCTTATGATGTGAGTTAATTTGGCACATTTATCCTGTCTTTAACTCATCTTCTTCCAATTAAATTTTACAAGGGCAGTCTTCTTCAGATTAACTGTCAGATTGATTTTGTTTACATACACTCTTTACAAATCTTGTTTTTCAGTTGCATCCAAACAAATACGGTTGAGTCATAATACTTATAATCGTGATACTTACCCACTGTATTGTGGAGGAAAAAAGTACAGTACACACACACACACACACACACACACTTATTTTCTTCAACAGAGCTGTATTTACTGTATATTACTTTTCATGGCCATTCCTAATCAACAGAATAGAAACAGCGCCATCTATTGGTCATAATTATATATACTACATACATAAATCAGAAATGGAATCAATCGCAGGCCTAGGAAAGTTCAATAAATTTCTATGGTATCAATACAAGTTCTGAGAGGATTAGAATTAAAATCACCTGATTCATGAAGATCAGGAAGCAACATTATATACATATATCTGATACAGTTGCTATGGAAACAGGCTGCATGAAACCAATAACCAGTATGATTATAGGACTACTCAGTAATTAGGCATTATTAGTAATAATAACACCTTTTTACAGGAAACCAGTCTTCCTACATTAATTTAGATTAAAATATATCTCTTACAAAAAGAGAATTATTGGCTTCAAGAATATCTTGATGGTTATTGATGTTTTCATCATCAGTTTCTACCAGGAAACCTTAGTGGTTGTGTTCTAAAGGGGGGGAACTGGGTCTCCTAAGGTGTATCGCACTATGAGGGCCCCCCCGTCGCTTCCACACTGCCCGTTAATTATGCCGAATCAGTGGAGGGTGACAACTTCCAGTTGTTTCCCAGAGCGGACATGGGGCAGGACGAGAAGGGCGGCCGTGTGCATATCATTAGCGTAGCGGCTACCATGCTGCAGCGGCAGGGACGGTTTCCACGGTAACCACATCTGACACTGCCCCCCCCCGCTGTGGCCCACCCCCAGCGGCGCAGGACACCCACAGAGGCTGCGGCCTGGTGGGAAGACATTTGATGGCTGGTTTGGTCTCATTACACCTAATCTTTGAAAGAGGAACCACAAATCAGCAATGCTTTACAGATCATGCTTTCATAGCATTTCTTATGTGAAAGGTTTGGCTCGTTAATCATGACCAATGGAAAACTGCCCTTAGTAGCCATGTTACACCTATTATGTAATGACTATGCAATTACTACACAAAATTATTTGCAAAACCAAAAGAGAGCTGTTTTTTTCTCTCTTTGCTGTTCGCTTTTGATCGCTTGCAGAAGAGTCATGTATTAGGTGACAATCTCAGCTTGACACTGCCTCCTATTGTCAGAGTCATGGGCTGCTTCAATGCTCAGACTGCTTAGAGCACATATCTACACTCACCACCTTCAAAAGCACATGGAGATCAGTGCTTTATCTTTACCATTAGGCAGCAATACTGTTAATAAAAATGGCCGAAGCAGCGATTTGATGGTTATGTCTCTGTGCCCCCCCTCCCCCTCCTAATGAGGGCTTTTCAGATGTTCCCATTGTTAGAATCCTCTCACATTGTTTCACTGTTGGTTTTAATTTCACACCCATATCTCTCATAATGTCAATTTTACAGTGTCTGTATTTAAAAAGTATGTCTAATACTTCAAAGGTTTTATGCTAATGACAACATTTTGAGACCACAGAGTATAATTCTTTACGGAAATGTTTTAACAAAAATGGTTTTCGGTACTTGGGTATCATTACTTCTTCATAATACGTTACATGAAACCCTACTGATTTAGCATTATTCCTGCCCCATAAGAAAGTCCTTTAGACAGTTACTTATGAGTTTTAAGAGAACTTAAAACCATAAAAATCTTTGACATGGATACTTAATTTTATGTGCAGTGTGAAAAACTAAGTAATGTGATTTTTATTATTATTATTTTTTTTTTTATGAATCCACTCCATGGCCGATTATAATACAGAATTTCAACCTGATATTGAACTGCTTCATTCCGATTCCATTAGAGGACACCAGTTTGACAGTCATCACTTTGATGCACTAAAAGTCTGAAGGTTGATGTGAGGATATAACCAGGATGCTATCACTGGATATCACTTGTCATACATCACTTTTCAGAGGTATCTTCAGGGACATCCAACAATACACATACTGCAATTCAATTATAAACCAAAAACAGTAGGGTTATATGCTGGGAACATGCATTCAAAACAGTATTCAAATGTTCAACCACACACACCTTAACATTCAGACACTCACTCCTTATAGCTCTGATGTGTCACCAAGATGATAGCGTGACCCATGAGGGAGAAATCATGAAAGACATACTGCCATGAGCAGAACACAAAGCTCGAAAGAAAATCACACCCTACCGACTCCAATTTGGGTCTGGTGCCAAAAAACAACTTAAAGTAAAACAAAGATGATATTTCAGACCCAGCTGCTGACCTGGAGCTTCTGCCTTTGCTACGTCTCGAGTGGCTCAGAGAAACCGTGATTTACATCTCGCTGCACACACACCTGTCAGAGAATTTGGGGCATGGAGATGTGACGCGTAGCGGAGCTTTTAGGGACGGCAGAGAGACGCTACGAGAAAATAAAGGGGTGTACCTACAAAAATAAAGGAAATGCTTAAATAGTGAATCAGGACACAAAGTATATTAAAAGCAGCTGCTACCACACGTGTCCTTTTTCAGTGAATTAAGAAATTACGCCTCATTATGTTCAGCGTCACTCAGCAAAATGTTCAGCAGGTGTGCCTGTTATTTAGGTGTCTGAGGGTAGAGGACGAGGTCTCTGACTACTGAACTTCACAAGGAAGCTGCTAATGTGATGTTGGCATGAGAAAAACATAATGAGAACGGTAGCTAAAGACGGAAGAGCTTAGTGCTCGACTGTAACAGCCAAGAATTAGCCACAAGATGCAAGGCAACACAGACGAGATGCGGCCAGGCAGCGTAAACACATATAATGTCTGCAACTTCAGACGTACTCCATGGTCAGCGTGTGCTGCGTAACCCCTTATTACACATGAAAGGCTACTTTTACAAACAGCACAAGTGGTCATCCTCTGTCTAGTCCCAACAAGCATAAAAATACATGCAGGGCCCAGGCCAAAAGAAGCACAGAGTCTGGAGTGCTTCTTTCACCCAGGGGAGAGTTCTGCTGTTTCCTGGTATGGCAACACTGTATAAGAAATATGCAATTACCACTGACCCGTAAAGGACTGGATACGAGTTAGTAAAGGCTGCCTCTGCAAC
This sequence comes from Isichthys henryi, assembly GCA_026776945.1. Taxonomy (NCBI): domain Eukaryota; kingdom Metazoa; phylum Chordata; class Actinopteri; order Osteoglossiformes; family Mormyridae; genus Isichthys; species Isichthys henryi. The sequence goes on from JAODJX010000037.1 coordinate 22,843,433, forward strand.
CCAAAGTTACCCATATAGGTTGTCATATTTAGCTATCACACTGTTAGAGAGGCATGTGTGCAACTCTGACATTTTTTTTAAATCATGAATATGGGTTCTGCTTTTTCAGTAAAGCGGTTTTTGCATTTGTCACAGCATCAAATATATGTTATTAGCATTATTTTGGCATTTTTATAGATTTATTAAAAATACCAGGTAGATTAATACATCTCAGTGAATGCCTGATTGTCACAGCAGGAAATAAACAGTGAGAACTTATGCTGCTAATACGTATGAATTAACTTGACTACAGTTCCCTTATGTGTCCACTAGGGGGCAGCCTTGATTCCAACGGCAACATGAAAAAGGCATGAATGCCATTTCACAGTGTGTGGAATAAGGTCCCCCTGTCAGGCAGAAGGGTAAGCCAATCTAAAAAGCATTTTTGTCACAGGAGTTTTTAGTCTTACAGTGACAGCAGACAGTTTTGAGGCAGCGTGAAGCCACCAAAGTGGCAGAATTTGGCCGTGCCAATTCTTCAAATGATACTCGTCACTTTGGCTTCTTTGGAAAGAGGATGAAACTAAACCTTGAAATGATACCAAGATAAACTGTTGCCACCTACTGTAACTGGGAGAACTTTGCAAAGACAAAGTAATACAGTACAGAACCAAACGGAAAACGGAGGATGCAATGCGACGACCGCAGTTGGCGGAGCTTGTCTGCAGGCTCGTGGGCAGATGCCAGCCTACCTTTTAACGACATCCGCGCCATTCCAGCATGACATCCCGTCGCCCGAGGCCAGCTCGCTGACGCACAGCTTGTCTGCCAGGACAGCATAAAACGTGTGGTAGTGTCTCAGACTGGTGACAAACTCCCTGAAGACAGAAACCAAACTGGTAAATGACTTCACCACCGACAGACTGCGATAGTGAGACACAGCACCTACGCTCTAGACATGTTTCATCGAGTCACATTCTCATTTTACATTTTTATTCATTTTAAAACAAAACAGTCTCTCCCAAATTTAGTGTTTAGTTTAAGAAAATCAAGAATGGGATCTTAAGCCAAAATATCATAAATATCAAAATATCAATAATAATTGATTGATTTTCTTTTTCTTTGTGTTGCATGAGATGGGCTTCAAGGATCTGCAGATCTGCCCAGTGAAGCCCCATCAGACTCACTTTCTCTTGCTACTGAAAGTCATTTGGTCAGCTCGTCTCAGGGCCCTGGTGGTGTCGCCCTCCTGCTGCACGCTGACCGACTCGCCCACTGTCCTGTCGGGGTGCCCGCACACCTTGTGAACCTGCCGTGCAAGTGTCAGTGTCTCATGCCATGCTCTCTGCTAAAAAAATACAACTCTGAGCAAAAGTGTTTATATGACAAAGTCTTCATTTTAGCGTGCCAGTGTTGAGGAGATACGAGAGCCTATAGGAGGGACCCCTAGAGTTAAACAAAGAGTAACTACCTACCTCAGAGTCAGACCAATCAATCATCATGTCTGAAATATGTGGAGGCTGTGGGAACTCAAGTTTGACTTCCGGATTGTATCATACAACTTGAACAATCGGAGCCGACGACCTCCAAATGATGAGCTTAGCGAGGGGTATTCTCACCACTGCACATTTATCAGGCAAATGCCAAATACCACAATACTTAGCTCTGTCCTAGAAAAGCAACAAAAGCTACAGTTTCGATGGTGTCATTAACAGTTCTGCACAAGCCTGGATCGTTGGTGCCTGCTTCAACTGCCCCATAACAGTGTTGTTTAATGGCACAGAATTAAAAACCAAAACAACCTTATAAAACACATATACATTCATTTTATCGCAGATGACAATCTGAAAACAAACCTACTGAATATATTTCGTTAGGGAAGGGGGAAGCCTTTTCACGGTTATCCATGGCTTTGTAACTTGTGATAGCTCTAAGTAATTATTAGGCCAGTGCACCATTCTTCACAAGATGAATGAAAAAATCCATACTGGGTAATAAATAGCATTTCAGTCTCTACCTAAATCAAGCTAAAACCACTTAAACTGGTAGAAATACTCACAGGACAATCTACTTACAGCCCTTAAGTTTTAAGTTCATATACCCGTGAGGCATCACCTTTGTCAGAATCGATTTTGGAAATTTCCATAGGTTAAAGGTGGCATCTGAAAATCGGAGAAACAGCCCCCTGGGCCTTAGGAATATATGAGTGCAGGACTTCAGATATGAATTATTAACCATATAAGCAAGATAATTTCATAGCGACCACCCGCCCTTCTTCCCCAGTCACTGATGTAAACTGCTTCGTGATTTGAATGACTGGGGAACAATTCAGCACTGCCCCTACTGAACCCTATGGAAAGGATTGCCCGCAGTGACAAACGTTTGCCAGACCGCAGTCTGTTAAAGATGCCCACTGCGTTCCCGACACTCTGACAGCAGTTCAAACAGATCGCGGAGCGCACTGGGCGTCTTGCAGACTTCTGAGGCTCTGGCACTTGCCTCGCTTTGTTTGTGGTCTGCACCAGTTGGCCAGGCACAGCAGACCACATGCATGTAATTTTAGGAAATATTCTGGTCTGGCTTTTTTGTGTGGCATTTTCTGTCTGGAGTTGCTGCATATTTGTCTGCAGCACATTCTCGTTGTAGATCCTTACAGTGAAGCGTAAATCAGAGATCCTTAACTGTGACTTGCACTGATATTTGTGGGATTGGTCCGGTATTTCTGGTACTGAGGTGGTTCAGGTTGCAGGATGTGTTTAATAGTAAGAAATTAAGCTAAGAAGATGAGCAGCTTGAGGTATAAAGAGATACTCTTACCTGAGCTGAGAGCTTGGGCCCATTTCGTTGAGCATGCATGACTGCGTCGATGATGGGCCTATGCACTGCCAGCAGCACCTGTTCGGGCTCATGGGCGCCATGCAAACGACTGGATGCTTCGTCCACAGAGCGGACAAACTCCCTCCATTGGCCATCAATCTCCTCCACGCTGGCCAGGCAGCCACGCATGACATTGAGGCAGTAGCCCATGCAGGGCTTGCTCTGCGTCAGACCCTGGCAGTGTGGGCAGTAGAGCATTTTGAGTAAGGCCTGTGTGCACTCCGCACTGCACTGAAGGTGATCCGTGGTGTTGATCACCTCGATGGCCAGATTTAGGGCCTGTAGGAAAACGCGGGTCGGGAGGAGGGAGTGCCTGATTTCATCCGCAAGCTCTTTGGGGAAACTTCCGAATGGGTTCAGTTGCCGGCGGGTCGTACGGATGCACTCGGCGTAGACCGAGGAGATGCCGGTCACACCAGGGTTGATGAGGTGATTGTAGACCAGTGGGAAGAGGCCATCAAAGAAACGGTAGACGCTGACCTCCATGCCAAGCTCAGAGCCCAACACAAAGAGGCCAATGTCGGTGAAAAGCTCCCTGAGGAGGTCCTTGGCTTCTGGGGCCATATTCTGGTAGATGCTGTTAAACAGCGAGTTGGTATCATTCTCTGCCTGCCAGGTGAGGCTTTTGAATATTTCTGTAAGGAAATAGAATTCCAATCAGCCAACTCAAAGCTGATGACCCCTAATATCAGAGTAAAATGGCTATAGTCCTTTGCACCAATGTATTTCAACATTTTGTTGATTTAATTTTTCATACCATCTGGGCATTATACCATGCTACACAGTATTTCAATAATATTCTCCAGTGAAACACTATTTTGGTATATCTTGCCGATAAAATTCACTGAGCGCGGCGGAGGAGAGGTGTAACACAAAGCCTGTATTTTCTGATTTAATTCATAATCAGTGTACGCGGAAAAGGCATGCAAACCCACAAATCTGTAAAATCACAATTCACGGGTACCATCATCTTGTTTGTGTAAACGGCCTGCAAGCCTGACATCTTGTTTGGGTAGACGGCTGGCAGGAGATGTTAAGCCGTCCAGTGTCCTTCGGCTGGGAAGGTACAGGGAGTGGCAGAGACCGTAAAAAGCCTTGTCAGACTGGAGAACAAATGATAGCATCGATGTTCTGCACAAACCTCCAGGTGGGAGGGTCATGTGTCCAACTTAAAAACCAAAAAGGTATTAAGGTCACACTGCCAAAGGGGCATGTCATTCTTGCAGTTCATCACGGCTTCCTATGGGTCAACAATCATGCACTAAAACTTTCTCACTTTCACACTGGTACTTAGGAAGTAAGTTTTCCTAGTCTGGCTGAGAAACACGTATAATCACACTGATATGCGTAAATCAGTTCATTCTGCTCCATACCATATTAATTGATCCAATTGGTCTTGCATACCTTGCAGTTTAAAGTTCATCTAGAAGAACAAGGCCCTTCCTGCAACCAAAACATTTACCCCGTGAAACTAATTTGGGATGAAATTGATAAAAGGTTACAGTCAATTAAGGCAGATCTTTTGTGGGCACTTTTCCACCAGTGCCAGAGAGAACTTTCAGAAAAATAAATGCCCAAAGTCTTTAATAGAATAGCAAGAGATTTTGCGGCTGAAGGATCACTGCTAGGATCTTAACACATTCAGGACCAGTGCAGAGACCTGATCGGTCTGAGGGTTCTCAAACTGAGGCCATGGTCATTAAAACATCTGAGCTAAGCTAAGCACCCGGGGCTTCATCTCCAAACTCCCCAGGCTCACGTTGGGTCATTTCCAGGACCCATCAGAAATGGCGGATATTCTGCTGTGACGAACATTTGATCTGTTATTACATTGGTGGCGTTTGCCATTTCATATTTTCTTTAATTCTTTGTGCAATAATTTTTCTTTTGGATGTGACTTTGGTAGTGGTTGAACCACAAAATATAATTTCTAAGTATATGAAACTTCAGTCCTTCATTCTCTCTGATGTTGGGTTTGTTCATTTGAAAATACGGGGAAAATAGACTAAAATACACTTTTTACACACATACAGGAAGTTTACCATTTCTATGAATGTTAAATATTTTAATTACTGCCCCCACTGTACAGAAAACCTTGCTCTGCACTTCCCAGCTGCTGATTTCTACATTTACACAATGCCTGAGTTGACGTGCACAATACATAACACAAGCCGTTCGGAACATCCTTGTACAGACCCTTCCCCCTGTTAATACGCTGTGGTGGCCCGTGGGTATCTCAGCAGCTTCACACCTTAGTGTGCCGGGGGGGGGGAGGTACTGCACAGGAGCATACGTGTTGATTTTCATGGGTCTCCACCACTCTCAGTCCGAACATGAGCAGCCTAAGTGAAAGTCCTGGGATGGACCCTGAATGCTGCCTGGTGGTGTCCTCCGAATGTTTCTCTTTCAAGTAGTTGTGTAATATCACTATTCACTGAAGCAAGACTATAATTACACGAGTCAGTTTCTGCAGTGGAACGAAGGTCATGGGAGGTTCTTTCTGTCCACCTAGTGCCTGATTCTTGGGTCTTCACAGTACCCTTCAATGACTTCAGCTGAGACTGCATAACTCAGACTGCTAGGCTCAGCCTTTACAGAAAAACATGCTGTTCCTGCACAGCAGGCCACAACCTGTGACAGTCATTCAACACATACAGGTCCCAGACCACGAATAGTGCAGTGAAACAGCCCCACCTAGGGGTAAAACGATATGCGGGGAAGCATGCAGGGAGTGGAGGGGGATAGGGGTGCTGACCAAAGGTGAAGGGCCCAGGAAAGGTGCTGCCATTCTCTGTTGATAAATTAATTCTGGGGGGGGGGGGGGGGGGGGGGGGGGGGGGGGGGGGGGGGGGGGGGGGGGGGGGGGGGGGGGGGGGGGGGG
>JAODJX010000037.1:22853495-22867437 GCA_026776945.1 Isichthys henryi
CCCCCCCCCCCCCCCCCCCCCCCCCCCCCCCCCCCCCCCCCCCCCCCCCCCCCCCCCCCCCCCCCCACCCCCCGCCCACCCCCCCCCCCCCCCCCCCCCCCCCCCCCCCCCCGCCCCCCCGCCCCACCACCCCCCCCCCCCCCGCCCACTCCGCCGGGGGGGGGGGCCTAATTGTAGTACCTGTCTGTGCCTGAACTCAGCAGATAGGGATGTGAAATGAAGTCACTGCAGCATCGTAACTCATATGGTAAATAATAAAACCATTACCATTAAGAATAAGGTATTTCTGGAGAGCAACGACAAAAAAAAAAAAACACTGTACATATACATGGCATGTAAGTGTGATAAACAGTGGCAGTCTGGGGGGCAGCATGTGGCTCAGTGGGATTCGATGCTGAGCCTGAGATCCGGAGCCCACGATCAGGAAAGAGACCAGGAGACCCCAGGTAATCGAAGGGCTAGCTGAGCTTGCTGTCTCAAAAACATACATCACTTTGCATAAAAGCATCGGATAAATACATGTTATTATATCATGGGTCCTCAGTGTGTGTGTGTGTGTGTAAGGGCTGCCACTAATGACTATTTTTCTACTGATTAACTTATCGATTATTTTACCGATTGGTCGCTTCTCCTGAACGATTAATTTTCCACCAGAAAATCAACTTGACCATTTAATTTCAGTAAATTTTATGGTGACAACAAACTGCATATCATTGCAGGACTTTAGATAATGGACACTGGCGTTTCGGAACTTTATGGACATTATATTCGCCCGCGATTTGATAATCAGATGCGTACTGTGATGTCGAAAAGTTAATAATCAGTATAATTTTGGCATACCTTAATACTTAAGTTAGCAGAGCACGCCAGTTACAACTACTTTAGCAAATCACATAAGTGATAAGCACTGAAGTGGCGATGAAGACAGCTCAGAAGCCACAACAGCTTTTAAAAGACGGCATACTGTGGTTACATATGGTAAAAGATGTCGGTGACGAGGAAATACTTCTCTCAGATTAACGTCCGAGTGATTACTTGACTGATTAATCACGGCAGCTCATATTTTATGATAAGGGTGAAAGAAATGCTGCATAATTTCACTGTAACCACAGAGCCTGTAGCATTACTGAGAACAATGGGACTTAAATGCATTGACAAAACTTCGATATATAAGAGCAAAGGCACCTTTGAGAGGAACCAGGCCTGTTCTCCAATGAGCAATTAAGGCTGGTCCCCGGGTGGGGGGCTGACGGGGCTTTGACCTCCGCTCCGATGGTCGAGAGAAAATTACTCAAAAGGCGGCTCCCTTATCACTAGAGTGTTTCCTTCAAACTGGCAAACAGATTCTGAGATTAGAACCAACATGTGCACTGGTCTAACCCCAACGGAGAAACACCAGCAAATTCTTTATATCTTTTTGAAAAATACAACCATGTAAAATAAACGCTGACACAGATCTTGTATACTTTATTTCATTTTGTACATCACTTGCATAAAGGAAGAACAATTTCATCATTGTACAATGTATTACAATTAGTTACAATTAGGATTACTATCATATTATATTACACCATAGGACCACCCTCAAATTATCGGGGAGCCAGCCCCGTACCTGTCAGGTCAGGTCAGCCGGGGGAGCATGCCCACCACACGACAAAACACCTCTGGATCCCCATTGACGACCCCCCAGGCTGACAGCTCGACATTCTCCCCACAGAGAGACACGCAGTCGATGGCTGTGCCAAATTGGTCATTAATGGCCTGGACTTTGGTTTTTATCCAACAGTCGCAAGCCCAGACACTGAGACTCCTCACTCAGTCTCTCGAGGGTCCCAATCAGAGCCTCCACTGACTCCATGAAGATCACAGCATCGTCAGCAAAGTCAAGATCAGTGAATCTTTCTTCACCATCAGATGCCGCACAGCCACTGGACCCGCTCGACCCTGCCCAACTCCCAATCCATGCAAGCACGGAACAGAGTAGGAGCAACAGCACACCCCTGGCGAAACCCAAATCAACTGGGAAGAACATGGATGTTCTGCCTCCACTCTGGACAGCATTCACAGTACCAGTGCACAGGCTAGCTCCGATGTCCACCACAAAAAAAAAAATCCTTATAGTTTTGCTTATCCCAGATATGCCAGTTTTTTATACTGTTGGAAGCTACCAGCATTGGGAGTTAAGATCTATTTCCAGACTATTTCTATCTTTCCGCCAAGTCACAGGGGTATTTCAAGATAAAGATAAGCAATTTATCCCAATTCACCAAATCCAAGTAAACACCCAGAAATCCGTCACTAGAATCTATTTTACATGCTTCTAACCATGTGGGTGCTTGCTTGGACACAGTAGGGATATTGGTATCCGATTTTCTAACAAAGAATGCCATGCAGTCTATTATCATCACAGATAATACACAGAGAAATGGACATGGGTTCCTATAAGGACACAAAATATAACATAAAACCAAACAATTATGATAACACAAAGCAACACAAAAGCAACCTGAAACACAGACACAGCCCAGTTGTGTTGTTGGGAATTTCTGGCGCCTCTGTATCTGTGCTTCTCTTATATGGAAATTTAAGGAGCAGAAATCAGCAGCCTCACAGGACACAGGAATCTGACCCAAAAACAAATACAGGGTGTGGAAACACAGGAAAACATTATTACTTCTAATTCACCTGGACAACAGCTGCCAAAATTGAAATCATACATATAGAGTTATCAAAAACCACTTATTCCAAGAGTTGTGATGTTCGAGCCCGACCCTCGGCACATCTGTGGGTCCTTGAGCAAGGCCCTTAACTCCCAGCTCCCTGGGTGTTGCTATGGGTGCCTGCCCTTTGCAGCCGGCTTGCTCTCACCTGCAGAAAGCAAGTTGGCGGAGGTGTAAAGAGAATTTCCCCTTGGGGATAAGCAAAAGTATCAATTATTAATAATATGCAAAATCATGTTGCATATCTGGGTAGGATACTCACTTTAAACCACAGAACTGCAACTGTCCGCATAAAGAACAAACATAAAAAGGAACATGACAAAACAGCAACCATCACAGTAGCAGGACCTAGAGTCATAGCCAAAGCATATAGACAAAAAACTTTATTAATCGCTAAGTGATCATTAAGGGTGTTCATTTCATAATCAGCATTCTGCAAAACAGGTTTAATATGGCAAGGAGCAGTTTAGAGCTATGAAGCTGTACAAGTTACTGACCAAAAAAAAAAAATCGAAATCCAATGAATGCAAGTAATAAGGTAACACAATTAGGAAATCAGTGTAATGAGAAAGGTTCACTCTTGGGTCCTTTTGCACGAGGCAAAGGATTTAGATTATCCCACCATCAGAATGATGTATTTGCCATCACCAGGGCCCTCACACTTCTGAGTTGCTCATGGATTAATTCCACGATACCTATCGATTTCAAAACGGGACCGGAGTTAGTTTGTCTACAACAAATGATGGCTGACTAGCGCACCACACATTTCATTGGAGCCGCAAACTCCCATGTGGTCCCAGTGAGCGCAAAAAATGACATAAAACAAAGAAGGTAGCCCTGTTCACGCTGGGAATCATCCACATGTTCCATTCTTCCTCTGTAGTTCCAATTCAAGCTGTCCCCTTGGGGGACTGGCTCTATATAGAATATGGTGTTAGGTGCCTGCATTTGTTACACAATGACTGTCTGTTGGCACAATTGCAATTTAAATACTCAGTACTCATTTCTTCCTGTCTGGTCTTTGACCTGCAAATTCATTCAAATCAAAGGATTCACTTTGTTTCTGTTCCTCATTGAAAACTAATTATTAAGAAAATGTAATTTTAGACTTCAAGCTTCCAGATCCTTTCTACTGCTACACAATCAGGGGGGAGATATTTGGACTTGGTCCAGAATGGTGCAATAGCAGGAGACAGCGAAAAGACAATGGGCGGAAAACAGACAATGCATTCACAACTCGTATTACAATGTGTAAGTGTGTATTGTGCAGTAGTATATGAAGGGAGAACAGCGATTAGACTTAGCATTTCAGCGCTGTGATCTGGGGGGGGATCCTAAAGCAATGCACTTATACTTTGGAGGCAGATTCGGGGGTGGGGGGGACCTCTCATCATCCTGTTCACCACAGTTATAAAATCAATCATTTCAGACAAACCTGCAAGGTGTGTCACTAAGAGGCAAAATGAAGTGCCACCAACAAATTATATGGTCAGATTTCAGTACTATAAAGAGCCATTACGTAAATACTAAAGTTCATTTCACAGCAGGACAATAAGTGTCCCCACAAAGCAGCGCAGTGAAAACTCAGATCCACTTGAGATATAAAGAAAGAGATCATGAAAAAGGAAGCTTCTGCCAGCTTCCAAAGGTCTCTGCCGCCTCATTGCACTGACTCATCTGTCTGCTCCTTCACCGGAAGGCCGAGTACGATTCTGACAGAATCTCTAAGCCGTATCCTGGCAAACAGCTCGCACATGGGGCCCACTGTGCCACTGAAATCCCCATGAATGTAGAATACCAAGCACCTGCACTTTGGGATTTTAACAATCATAGCCTGTGGGTTTAACACACTGCAGTGGCCGTACGAACAAAAATACAGCAAATTAATTAGACTAAAATAAATATTCGTACATTTTTAATCACACTAAAACCAACAGACAAATGCAAATTCCAAACACAGACTCCAAATCCTAAAATAAAAAAAATAAAAAATAAAATAAAAAAATTGGTTTCTTGCCAACGAATAACAAATTGAGTCTGGCTTTAGCAAAAGGACACCCCACACAGAACAGCAGGCTTGTTACAAGAACGATGTCTTCGGTAAAATTAGTCCTTGATATTATTAGCACACCCTTAAACTGAAGATGGAAATTAGCGTTAAACTAATTCCCAGCATGAGGTGTAACAAAAATCTGGGACTAAAGTTTGGAACCAGCATGCTACTTATGATAATTTATCAATGAGCTTATAAAAGTAGATCTGATTTTAAATTATGCTCTGCACTGTAAGACAATGCACATAATCATGGAGATATTTTTGTTCTTTAGAAAAGACACTCAAACACATTGATTAAAAAAGGGAAATTTAAATTTCTCATCACCTGTTTCAGGACCTACTGGGCCAGTTTTGAGGAACACCATTTGATAGGACTCACCTAAGGCACAAAGTCTCACAAAGTATGTTCACATGCAGTCAAAATATTGTCATAAGCCCACAAGTAATTTTTTTCAACCAGCCCATGACCCAAGTCTACGTTGCATCAGGACTAACAATCGGTGCTATCCAGATATATAGGTCTGACTTGCACATATCAAAAACGGAGCTTGCACAGTAATCTACACAGCCAAGTCTTATCTGATAGCATTCCTAACCCAGTGTTAGGAGAAAAAAAGCTTGCTCGAAAATCCACAAGCTTTGTGTAACTGGCAAAAATCCTGGTAAATAGCTTCTCATGAAGAAAGCATACCGAAATAAATGTTGTTAAACAGCAGCATGTCTGTTGAAGTCAGACGTGTCCCTATGAAGCTTCAGTTTAATGCAGAACGTTTATAATCAGAGTAGAGAACACGTCTCTCCAGAATCAGCAGTCAGATTCACATCATACCTGACCATATTTTCAAGTGAATGTTTCAGGTGCCAACAACACAACAGATTAGTTGCTAAATTCTGGAGCACCATCCCACCTAAGCTGGCACTGCACCAAGTCACGCTTTGTCTTTTGGTGAAGCACCCTACTGTGTTATTACAGCCAGACCTGTGTGTGCAAGACACTGCAATGTACTGCAGTACTAATAGTGTCCATCTAACCTGAAATCAAGCCTTGTTCCTCAACCACGGTGACAGTTTTGTTAAATCCTACATAGCCCTCGACCATAATTACTGGCAGCACTGCCGGCAGTATTTACATTGATTAATTTCTAACACACAAAAAAGTCCCAGGATTACAGGGCGGAAAACAATACATTACATTCCATGTCAACATCCCCCTGGAAGCTATGGAAACAGGCAACAACTGCCACTTCAAAGAAATGCTTTTCACGGACTCTCCAGCGAGATAAACTCTACCCAGCCACAACAATTAGTCACGAAAGTCTTCCCATATTTGATAGGGCGAAAAAACAGTGGCACATGAATACAAAATGCACAGGGTTACAGAATCCTGATGGTCAAGTTTCCTGAATGGCCAAATGGCTTTGTTATCCCAGTCAAAGACGATAAAAAAATACAATTCTGGCTGACAATGTGCTTTTCATCCTTCCAGGGTGCTCAGCGACGTTGAATTAATGCGATGACACAGCCCCTTTCTGCACCCTGTCCAATGTCAGACGCCTACAGGACCTCCAACGCATTTCTCTCCATGTCAGATTCCTTTGATTCCCTCACACTGAGAAATGCAATCTCCAAGATGCACAGGTCTGTCAGATAGACCATGAAACAAGTGAATGATAAGACCACCCCACAATCTGCAAGCCCAGTTGGTACAGAGCCTGCTGAATTAAACTGTGAGAGGTAATTGAAACAAAAGTAATAAAATTTAGCACCACACACTTCAGCCTAGGGGACTTAACAGATGCATTTTGTTTGAATGTGAAATGTAGGATGGCAGCTCCCGTGCATGGTGAACCCCATCCTTGTGCCCTATGTTGTGTGGAATAAGCTCCAAACACCATCTGACCCTAACTAGGCTAAGGAGTCAGAAGATGAAAGGCTGAACTATATTAACAAGATCTTATAATGAGTATCATTTCATTTCACTGGCATTTTTTGACTGATGCCCCTTTTCCATACCCAACGTAAAAACAATATAAAACTTCATTACAGAATATCTAGAAACTCATCTCACCCCACAGTTTGAAAAACCACTGGACCTGTTCTCTTGAAATTTGCAAAAAGTACCACGGAACATTTTTAGATGACAGACATGAACGTTTACAAGATGAGGGCTGCAGTCATCTGCTTTCAACCTTCCTTTTGCTGCTACTCAGCAGTGCTGATTCAATTTTGGGGCAAACTGTCTCAAAATTTAATCAGTTCCAACTTGTCACCCACATAACGCAAAATTTGAAAAAGATCTGTCAAACGGTTAAGTTACCTTAACAAGCAAAGTATCTGTGGTAGCGATGACAACAGCGGTCTGGATCCACAGCTAGCTATTCAATAATACAATAAAGCAGAAGCTGTTACTAACAAAAATCTAATCATAACCCCTTAGACATTAAATAGAAGCACCCACGACCTTCTACTTTATAAACAGAAAGACGAAAGGAAACAAACCTGGTCTTCACCTGGCTTCTAGCTACAGTACATGCCTTTGCCAGAACTGCCTCATGTACCCATTACTCCTCTTGTTTTGTACTGTAGCTTAGTGTTAACTGTCTCCTCAGCACAGCCTGTCCATCTGTCTGTTTAATCATATTTTTGACACTAGTAGAAAAATCAGAGAGGCCTAAACATCCTTGAACACATTTTCATGCATGACACCTTTGAATATAACAGACTGAATGTACAGTAAGGTGGCATTCGGCAAATTAAAGACCTGTGATGACCGTTACTGCAAGATGCTCTAACTGCAGTCACTCAACAGTCCATACAACGAAAGCTTATTCACAGGAATCAGTACATCGTTCACAAAATGAGAACAAATGCATGAGAACGATAGAGCTTGATATTTTAAGTTTTGAGTTCTGATCCCCGCTGACAATGGAATTCCGCTAAATCCCCCATCACTGCGGAGGCACTGTACGCTGCCTGACCCTGTGCTCAGATCCCCAAGGTTCCTCTCACCTGCCTTCTGTACGTGTGGAGAGTAAGATGGTGTAGGCAGAAATTTCCTCAAAGGGAGGAATAAAGAATGACTATTCTGTATTATTCAAGCAAGCTTCACACATATGTTTATGCATGATATATGACTGCACATGTTATAAATTTTATGTATGTTATATGACTGCATTTTATATAAATTACCTTAGGTCAAGATTTTCAGCATATCCACATTTTCCTTCATCAGTTACATTTTCTCTTTGGCAAGTAAATTCATAGAAAAACCAACATCTGACCCATAAAATGATCTGCAAGCTGCACATATACACTTGATGCATAACTGCTGAGAACTTGTCAAAAAAAACTTCATTATACACAGTAATGAAACATTCTAATTTTAAGTAAATATGTAAAAATGTTAAACACACTGCCATTCATTTGTACATATGATCTGAATTTTCATATGTCTAACATTTTGAGATAGGTTGATATAACCTGACTGGCATCATTTATGGATTTGGTTCATTGAGAGCCTTCATGTATTATCTTCATAGACCACCAAGCTTAAAACCCCCCACTGAATCCTGGATCTCAGATAACACAAAATAAAGAGGAAACCAGGATGTCATTTCACAGAAAACGCCGTCAGCACTATGGTGTTTCTCCGATGGAAACTTTACCTTGAAATTCAGCGACATTCCGAGAAGTTAAAGTCCTCAGGCTGGAGCTGGCCATCTGGAGTAAATTCTGAACATTTTTTTGGGCTGCTATCTGGTACCTCTCCTCCATGTTTTTGGTACAGCATGTTACACTGAGGGAGTCACACACTTGAAGATCACTCCCTTGGGGAAGACAGAATGAATTCCATTAAAAAAATGCATAACTGTGATGTGCGATAATGAGTAACTCACCATTTTGGTATTTAATATTTTATTGGTAATCAAATGACAAATTTCTGACAACACATTCAACAGACTATATCATTATAAACCCATGAAAAGTGTACTTGGAAAAACTCAATTTGCTGTACAAGACCAGCAACATGCAGGCATGCACGTAGTCATATCTCTTATCCTACAGTTTTGCCACTTACAGGTTTAAACAAGCAAAAATATGAAGTGTCTGAGGTAATCAGCAGCCATCGCTTAACCAAGTGATAAGGATTTCTCACTCTAAGCTGCTTATGACAACAATCAGTGAAGATAGGGGGCAAAGCCATGAAGAAACAAGCATGTCAAGACAAGACAAACGGTCAGGTGGCCAAAGACACTACTGTTGTGACATGTGACGATTGCCGGCCTCACTTTGAGGCCAAAGGGCTTTGCAGATTGTTAAAGGGTGAGGAGAGCTGGCAATTTCATTGAAATAACTGTTTGGATTGTAGGGCTTCACAAAAGAAGTCAATTTAAATACTCTGGGCATGTTGCAGAAGCAGTGGGCTTTCTGGGAAAAAAAATAAGTTACTTAATAACTTTAGTAAAATGTTAGTCTGTTCATCTTTAGAAAGGCAACCAGCATCTGCTTAGGGGGATGTTATTCTGTGACTATTCGATTTGTGAAATTACTTTAAATTATTAAATTTCATACAGCCACCATTTGGATTGTAAACAAAATTAACACTGGGAAAAGATTCTGAACAAACCATTTTGACTTTTCCCAACTTGATATTTTGGATGAAGGTTATAAATTAGACACGGCATTTCAAAAGATACGAAGTTCAACAGAAGTGATACAGCAGTGAAATATACAAATTCATCCCTGTCTGACCTGCAGCTAGACTGAATAGGGATACAAGTGACACTTTAGCACGTAAGATTTATGTAACTGACCGTTGTTTGTTTTCTGATTTAAAGAATAAACTCGCTTATAGTCATTGGGATAAAGGAGTTTTGGAAAATTAATCGTACTCCTTAAAACAAATACTCGAACTAGGGATGTAACGATTCTCCAGATCCACTGTTTTGTTCAGACCCCGATTCTTGAGCCACGGCTGAGCGTCGGACCCCCCGTTTTTTCATATTCGCCACAGAAGAAATGTCCAGGCTTTATTAATCGCCAACAATCTGTAACAATAAAGAGGGCGATCGGCCACCTTGAGCTAACGACACTAGCCTAGCATTCAGCGCGAGCGTGATCACGCGTTCGCGACCGAACCGAGTGTCTCGTGGCACGAATTTGTAAGACGTGTAATACCACAAGCTACCCCAACTTCTATTTAGTGATTTACAAGTTGCAGTGTTAATTGTGAAATGAAAAAATGTTAAAGGTAATAAGAGCTCATCAGGCTGCACCTGAAAGCGGACCGCGGTAATGACGGTTAGCCCGTTAGCCATTCGGGGATCCCTCGGCTGTCTACGGTGCACTACGTTGTACATTATAGTAAACTGGCGTTTTGTTATTTGATTTGGGAATTCATATGACGTCACCTCACCCCGAAATCTCCCGAGATTATAATTTGGGATTTTTTTATTTTCAAGAGTGAATAATTTGACAATATAAACAGGTCCAACCAGGCCTTCAAAACACTGGTTTCGATGTTAGAATGTGAGTTTTGAAAATAGCACTGTCAATCATATTAAACGCATTTGCGTTAGATGAACATTAATTTGTGAAAAAGTCACAAATGTATTTTTGCACATTTCACTTCAAACTAATATAATCTAATATAAAAACACCCAAAAAGTGGGTCACAAGGACCAAACCAGCCTGATTTGCGAGATGCGGTCTGTCCGTTATATGGGCGACATGGGCAGCGGCTGCGGATACCGCGGTTACGTAACGGGAGATCGAGAACGTTTGTATTTCGGTTTCGGTCTCAGTCTCCGGCTCAGAACCGTGACACAATTATCTTGAACTGAGTATTTAAACTGAAACAATTTGAAACAGTTGCAACGTCAGCTAGGTTACTAACTTTCACGCATCTGGCGTGACACTCAACTTTCAACGGCACACAAGACCTAAATCTCTAGAAGACTTAAAACAATAAGGGAGAAGTTAATTCAGTTTTAACGGGAAAAGCATCACCTTCGGCTTGTGTCGGCGAGATCGCACTCAGCCAGCGTCACTTACCGACGGCTTTTAAAGAACATTAAGCGAGTCACACCGAAGCTTCCACATAATTATCACAGCCGAAATAGTACAGGGCAATAAAAATGCAAACATACTAATGAAAAAAACTCAGGCGATTGCAGTTTGTTTCACCAAAAAGATGCCGTTCAACCGATTCAAGGATGACAGGCAAGTTTGTCTAAAATGGCCTTAATCTATTTGAAATTTAATTAACAGAAATATTTATCGTAGGGTAAACCTGTAGCTCTCAGTGCGATACGCCTGACAAATGTGAAAAACAGCTCCGGTTAGGTGAATAATAGATTAAATGGTATGGATTTGTCTTTAACAGACAGATCAATCCACGTGATTAGTCTGGAAAACGTTTATTAACATTTCGACACTTACCCGTCCTAGGTGTTTCAGGCACTGTTTTTATCGGTCCAATCTCATTTAAGTGGAACAACTTCTGAACTTCACTGCAATCGGTGGGACTTTGCAAACAGACGGCAGGAAAAACTAATACCAGGCAGCAGAGCAGTTCTTGCTTTTCCATTTCTCCTGAAAACGTGTCTCTAAAAAGCAGCCAACTGTTTCAAGTATGTTGTGGACGGGAGGAAAAGAGACAGATGGGACGTGCAGTCACTTTCCCTGCGATCAACATACATGTGTCGCACTCCTCCTCCGCACCCCCTGGGAATATGAGACACAGGGGTCAGTCATTGAGAGACTGAATTAGGCAGAAGACTTCTTCAAACATGTCTGGCTTGTTGATGACCACAGGAATAAATGTCTAGTGGGATGGAAAACTGTCGGTCACATCGGCGAAACAGACGGCCCATTTCTGAGATCTTTGCTCTGGGGTTTGGGAGTAGAGCCATCTTGCGGACGAAAAAAAAAACACTCCTGTAATTTTTAAGCGGGGGTATGACTCCCAAAGCAGCTCTTCCATAAAGGATGGTGGCCCGGGAAAAGACCCCGTGGAACCCCAGTTGGCTGGAGAACATCTAAAGGTCTCCCATAATGAGGTGGAGTATGGGCATGGAATGTAAATCTGTACAGACCTGGTCAAAATGCTGCCACCAGAACTCTCAGCAGAAGATAAGTATTATAATGCTGACGATTTCGCTCAGAATTCGCTATGGTACTGCGGTATGATCGGCTGTTATAACAGTGAGCTCTTCATAGCGTACATTTTGATTGTTGAATAAACCATGGTACACCTCTGTAGTAGGTTAAAGGGAGCCATCTATTGGGGAAACAAAACATTGCAAATAGCGAAATCGAAAAAGCTATTCGCGTGTGCGACGTCACGAAAACCTAAAACGAGAAATGTGCATAATAAATAACCATAACACCTACCCAGCCCCAATCCAAACCCTGAGTAACAAAAACAAGACTCGTGGCTTTTTAGTTGGATTGCATTCACATATTTTTATAATAGTTTCTCCATGTTTTTACTGAGATTGCCCTCACGTCATCAAAACAGGTCTTTAATAATAATGTGGGGACGTCTTGCCCCCAAAATTTGCACAGGTTAGTGTTTGCGTACTTATTTTTTAATTCCTGGGACCAGTGTGAATAGCACTGTTAGATACCCCACCTAAATTAGTCAATCATTGGTAAGTAACCAGTTTAACAGCAGTTATACAGACCAGGAAAATTCCTAAAGCCCTGCCCATTTGTTAGATGCTCTCACTCCCACACTTATTTGTCAGTCTTCTTGTGCTGGTGTTGCGTTTCTTCCGCTACTTGACTGAAGAGAACTGTGCAGGAACATACTTGTACTTCTGTGTCTGTACAAATGGGGAAAGTCCATTCAATTCTTCCTTCAACCAATAAAAATTGCTCAAAATTCCAACACAACTCACTAAAATCTGTGTCAGTGTCCCCTCCCCCCTCTACGTTTACAAAGAACCTGGGGCGGTACCCAATCACGTTGACATTATTTTTGGGCGGGGGGAATCCCCCAATGAATATCTAAAAATAACCAGCTCACTACATTTCTTATACGTTAAATCTTTGTTTTTTTGTTCCCAGTACCTATCTAGGCACCAATGGTGAAAAACTGTTACACATTTGTTTCCCCATTGTTACACTAACTTTGCACAACTATTGTCCACAATTTCTGGTGATTTTTTTAAAGAATTGTTTCCATCCATACCAATTTATACTTTAATTTTACAGTCATGAAAGTAGCATAAAGAATCAATCCACACTTGAAGCCTTATACTGCTGTTCCTTGCCATTTTTCCCTATACAGGTTTTTTTTTTAATCAATATACTGCTAACAACTCAAATCACAGAACTATTCAATGTTCAAAATTTCCAATCCATCTATGAATGAGAACTGAAAAAGTAAAGACCTCTCATACTGTAGAATATACAATTGAATATTTATAACCAACTGTCACAAACTCTCAAATTAAAAATTGTTCTTGCTTGGCACCACAACTTAAACATTGATTCATACATGTTGACATAATGGAACGCCACCACAAAAACGTAGCATACTACTGCTTCTGGAAACCCCCGTAATACCATCCGACAAATGTGCAAGAAGATCACTCAGGAAATATGCGCCTCCTTCCATCTCAGGAACAGCACAGAAAAGGAACAATGGCAGTTACAACCACAACTTCCGAGAAAGGGCAAGATGAACAATTATTAGGCAGCAGAAGCAGAGAGTACAAAAACGAAGTGCTAGGAAGGTGTTGTATGTGCAAATTCCCTGACAACTAACAAAAATTCATATTTCTAGTCCAAAGTTCATTTTGGGGAGTATTTTAATATATCTAATTAGATATTAGAGCAAGCAGTTAAGTGTCCATTATTTTCAGGCAACATATCCCATCCCGTCAAAAGATAACATTTCAAACCAAGATTTAGAGAAAAAAAAAACATGCATTAAGAGATCTAATCTACAAAAACTCGTGACTACATGAATTTCATGGCATTCAACAAATACAAGCTGGCCAACAACTGAAAATTTACGATCAGCCAATCCGATTTTTACAATTTCCTCCTTAATATCCCCCTACAATAAAGTATAATTATATACAGATGCAGCCACCTCAATTTTCCCCTCCCAGCCGGCTGCCTGTCGGCTGCCTGTCGGCTGCCTGCCGGTTGCC
>JAODJX010000037.1:22897699-22931237 GCA_026776945.1 Isichthys henryi
CCGCCCCCCCCCCCCCCCCCCCCCCCCCCCCCCCCCCCCCCCCCGCCCCCCCCCCGCCCCCCGCTTGGGGTCCTGCAAGGGACGATGAAGGTTCCAGCTATCTTTAAAGCAAAATGAAACCTTTAGAGGGGAAATGAAAGGTCACCAGATTAAATCACCCAGTACAATAAACAGCCGTCTTGTAAACATGCCTTGATGCTGCAGAAGATATTAGAAAACAGGCAAACGAACCACCGCTCAGTAGCTGCATGTGTTTTCAGGTTAATGTGCCGAGAGAAATATTTGCTATTTGAATGAGCCTATTGAAGGACCATACGCAAATAAAATCCAGCCTTTTATTCATGGTGAATTTAATATTTCATTGATCTAACCTCACAATTTTCAATCAAGAAAACCCTTCACTACCTAAACATCCATCTCATGTATGTAAGCCTGCGGCAGTAACCCCAAATTTACAAATGTGTTGTTCATTATAAACGCTGCCCTTTATAATGCCGAGTAGAAATCTCGGTCAGACTAGGTGTCAGACAGTCAATAATGGTACTGAAAAGTGGTTCAGAAGCATGTTAATAGCCTAATATAGATTAGATTAAGTGTGTGTGTGTGTGTGTGTGTACACATGTGTGTCTGTTTATGTGTGAATGAAAATCATTGGATTTCAGGACTGGTCTGCTTATTCAATTGTGATAATAACTGAGCATATCCTTATGCTTAAAGGGATGGGAAAGTATGATGTGCAATAATTGGACGCAGAATAGTGTTACGTTAATCTTTTTTTTCTAAAACAGCACTGTGATTGGAGGTCGCCGAGGGCTGCTATAGGAACATTTGGGTTCTGAATAAACCGAGGGTGCACTTTGCATTTTGGAAATATAACCAAATTATAGCAGAAGAGAAGATATTCTGATTAATAGGGGGTTTTTTGGAAAGTAGTAGCAGGCTTGGAAATACAGAGTCAGACAGAAACTTGTTTGTAACTCATAAATCCAGGGAGTATATTCTGAGATGAGAGACAGCATTTCATCAGGGCGGGAGGGGTTTGTCATTCCCTTGCCGGTTATCTCTGCTAGAGTTCAATGCTGTATCCTGGGGATCTGCTGGGGGGGTCAGTGTTACAGACACTGACTTTGGCGTCATTGTATTCTTTCGGTGTTCAGTCCCCCTCTGTTGTCCTCCAAGGGACAAAATCAGCACATCTGAAGACATGAGTATGAGCGCAGCCTCGGGGAACAGATGGAAAGCCAGGAGGTGATAGGATGGCATGCTGTATGCCAGGGGACCTGATGGAAGACCTGGTGAAGCATCACACGCTGAAGGCTGACAAATGCCGCGCTATTGGCTGTAAGTCACCAGACAGCTCGCCATCTATAGGAACTGCACAGAGTTACAGTGATGCTCATCCTGAGCCCTGCATCATGCTCTGACATCTGAAGACGACGCGTTCGGAATTCAGGCCTCGGAAAAAAATAAGCAGCAAAAACTCGAGGGTGAAATTGTTTTGTTGTCATGAGACCTCATTAAAAGGTGCTTGAAGAAGAGAATAACTGCTGGGAATCCGTCTAAAATAAAATAAAAATGTAGATAGGGTGTGAGGAGACTTTAATTTTCTTGGTGAAGGACAGCAGTTAAAAGGCCGCATGTTACACAGCTGGGTGTGTTATGACAGATCCTTCTGGAAATCGCTGTAACTACACAGTGCATGAGGTGCTAATGCCATTATTGTTTAGCAAAAGCAGCTAGACGGCCCAGTTATTAAAGTGGGCTTAGATGTTCCCTTCAGGCCTTTTTCTTCCACAGGATTGTTATCACTTACAGTCATGCTGCTTCTTCCTATTTGACTTTTTTCATATAGAGAAGAGATGCAATATCCTCTTCAGACGAACCAAAATAACCTCTCGTGAAAGAGGACAGCAACTGAAATTTGATTATTCACTCCTTTCTTATGCTATTCCTTGCATTCATTGAGGCTTGATCTTCAAACTTGATGATCAGTTGAGGTTTTTCCTTCATATAGCGAACTCACGTCGGATGTATCTGACATTAGCCACAGTCTCTCATTTAACATCGTTAACACAATGGGTCACAGTTTTAATATTCTAAAAATATCAAATGACAGATGAAAACTAGAAATGTGTTTTGCTGGTGATGATATAAGATCAAATGCTTTTTTTCATAGCAGAAAATTCATAAAAAATGCATTTTCATAATTTAGGACATGCAAGATTTCTTATATAAAACAAAAAGGCATTTGTCTGCCAGACGTGAACTTGATTTTGGATGCTAATGGGATTTTGGTGTAGCTATAATTTAACAGTCGGTATCCATTAGTCGTTCTGAAAAACATCTTATGTAGCTAACATCTCAATTTTGTTTTGATTTTCGTTTATCGTTTGTTGTTTGTCGTCTACTTGGCCAGGAGCACTGTGGTTTCACACCTTTTGCCTGCCCAGCTCAGTGGATGTGCAGTTTCCATCTTCTCCCATGTTTGCATGGGCATTCTTCCACAATCGAAAATCATCATTGTTTAGGTGCATAGGTGTCTCTAAATTAGGCATTAACCTGCGAGTGTGCGCCATGCCGTCAACCGGCATCCTGTCTCGTCCCTTATGTTGTCTGTTCCAAACTCACTGTAGGCTGGTGCACGATAAGCGGTCAAGGAAGCTGGACTGATGTTTGCTGAGCAGCTAATTGTCTTTTGCAAAATAATCCTGTAGTGGGTATAGCAAGGACAATGCTTCAGAAGCCCTTGAATGAAAGGAGAAGAAGTGCTATTGCTCAGCCTGCTCTGGTGTCCCAGACATGTGAGACTTTACACAATCATTTCACCTTTCATTCACTGTTAGGAATGAAAAGGCCAGAGTTGACCCATCTATCCATTCATTTTCAACAACCATTTGTCCAATCAGGATTGAGAGAAGTTTGACAGTCAGTTTGAGGACCTGACAGGACCTCAACACTAGTGACAAGAGGTGAAGGCGTAGAGCCCATGGGCGAGAACGAAGTGTTAAAAAAATTGATGGTCGATGATCAGAGCAGGCAAGTCCACTGCCCCATGTCAAAACCTGAGAACCCATCTTCCCAGATGACACCTGGAAAGTCCCCCGACGCCTGCGGCGGAGCGGTAATAAGTTCTGACTCAGTCCCCTTCAGCTTTACAAGCTCAGTCACACGTCCCACTAATTTGTTGTGTAGTGGAACCAATTTTGGCTCGTATCCCCCAGCGTATGCAGCAGGACCTGCTGCAAGTGGCATGTGCTGTACTTTATTCCTTGATCTGTCTCATATTTCATGGGTCAGGGCACTTCCAGTAATCATCTTAGCATGTTGGTATATATTGAAATTTATTAAACTTTGATTCTGAGTGGGCGCTCCATCCCGTATGCTTTCTTTCCGTCAGTAGAAGTATCATTCCTTTAGTATTTCAGCTTTGCAGCTTTAAGTTAGGGCAAGAGTCGGCTGTGCAGATTGTGTCTGTGATCAGAAGGTTGTGGGTTCAAATTCCACACCTGGCAGAGTGAATTCACCAGAGGGCCTTAGAGCGAATCGGTTACCTAGCTGCCTGACCCTGCTCTCTGAATCTCACTTTTACATTGCTCTGTACAAAAGCTTCTGCTAAATACAGGAATATAATGTAAAATATAAAGTATGTCTATAGCCAAACACTCACCATGAGCCTTTGGTTACTGGAGGAGTGTGGGTTTATTTTGCACCATCATTCTCTGCTTGTGTTCACCCAATAAGAACACAACCATAAATAACTAATAGAAAGTGTACCAGTCATCTAGAGGCAGTGCATTATAATTCTACCCAATGTTTTGGCCTGACTTTCTAGTTTCATTTCTGCCAACTAATTAAACAACAGGCTCTCATACACACACACACACACACACACGCACACGCACACACACATACACACATGCACACACACACACTCATATTGCTGCATATCATTGGACTGTGGGAGGGAAGTGGGTAGAAATGAAACTCAAATAATTTTATTTAAAAATTTTATGTACTCAAATACTGTGAAATCCAAACATGGAGATTATTAAAGTCTCTGGGTGTTCCATACGGCTTTAAAGTCTCTGTTGGTTTCGTATGCCTGTGTTTAAATAAGACCTGCGTAATCGGTGTTTTTCTGACTTCTAATTAGCAGGCAGGGAGCTGCTGGCAGTGTGAACTGCTGGCTGGGATTTGATGTAAAGACATTTTAAAGCAGTGAGGAATGTCGGGGTCAGATATTAAGGACCTTGTCAGCTTGTTCTGGACCCATAGGACCTATTAATAATCTCAAGCTGAAGCCCCTATAGATGAAGCAGGACTGGATTAAAGCCGGTTCCATTAGGACTTTGGAATGGGTCAGATTTCATTTTCACTACCTTATTAATAAACTTGCAGTGTCTGGTGGTTTTGTCCTGCCATTTTGGGCGACACTGACCCCTTTACCAGCCACAAGACGGTGACAGGCTTTCCTCTCAGGATGCCGCACTTCAGAAGCATGACACTCGCTAGAAAGGCTGCAAGCTTCCCTCCACATCTGGCTCCCAGCTAGCTGTCACAGTGTAGAATTAGTCTTTCCCACCCATAATTAAAATGGAAAACTACAGCATCACAGATACTGACAGCCAATTTAAAGACTTGCTGTAATAACATCTTTATATGAAGTTACTTCATTAAAAAATTGGAAAGACTGGGCATGTGTCAGTAACGGCTTCTACAAATGTACGTAACAGATTAACTTTGTCACCCGGCATTTAACTTTCAAGAAATTGTAAAAAATAAAACAGCAGCGTGTGAGCCAGGGTTCCCCAATTCCAGGCCTTTTCACACTCTGCAGATTTCGCTGCTCAAACACACCTTATTCAGCTGACTAGCTAATTGCCAGATTCACTAGGTGTTTTAGAGCAGGGAATTCTGAAAACTGTGTTGCAGACTGCACCCCCAGGACCAGAATCGGGGAACCCCAGTTAAAGCCTTAGTTCATCTATCCATCCAGTCCCGGGGGGGGGGGGGGTCAGGAAATCCTGCAGCCCCTGACAAAAATTCACCATGATTTCCGGCAAATTCTGCATAGAATTTTACATTTTCAAGGAGCCTGTGAAGTGCTGGGCCCCCCTTAATCTGCCTGGGTATTCATGTCCTCTGCTGGCTCTGCATCTTAGCATAGAACCAGAGTGAAGCTGAGGTCCATCCTATAGAGCTGAGGATGTGAGACGAGATGGGAAACCAGTCCACTGCAGAGCACACACTCAGAGTTAAGAACCAGCCATTCACTTAAGTACCTGTCGACAGTGGGAGATAAGTGGCGTCCCTGGAGGACACCTGGGTAAACACATGGAGAGCCTGCAATCTCTACTTACGCAGAACTGGGGTCAAGAGTAAAACTTCAGCACTGGAGGTGGGAGGCTACAGTGTTACCTGCTGAGCTACTAGGCTGCACATCATTATATGCCCATTATTAAGAAACAGTGTGTTACTCCTGCAAACATAGAGATTTTAAAGGGCCAGTTAAGGTAGGTAGGTAGGCAGATAGACAGACAGACAGACAGACAGAGAGACAGACAGACAGACAGACAGATAGATAGATAGATAGATAGATAGATAGATAGATAGATAGATAGATAGATAGATAGATAGATAGATAGATAGATAGCACTTTGGCAGTAAACTATTTTAGGTTCAGGGTCATTTCACATCTATTTTCCTGGTACTTAGTTTTGTAAAGGAAGTTTGAATTCTTGGAAAAAAGACAGTTGAATGAAAGACACCTCTCTGGGTTTTGGGATATAACATTCATTTTCATTAAAAATTGAATGTCTTGTGAGAATAATCCCTTGCAGAAAAGAGTGAACAGGCTAATGTCTTGGAGAGCCTTAATACATCGAGCATGGCTGAGAAAATCTTAACTAGGACACCAGGAAAGCTGACAGAGAAAATCCCCATGTAGGGAGACATCTTACAGAAAAGCAAAAAAAAACACTCTTTTTTATGAAAGAGTGGAACAGGCAACGCAATTTGTAAATGCAAATGTGTCCCAATCGGAAATGCGGAGGCTGTTGCTGGATGTGCAGCCAGGCGCTAATAGGTTGGAAAGACATGATGGTGAACGAAGAAACAGACTCTACATTGGCTGGGAATGGAGGGATGCTGTAGTGTGGAGGAGGCATGAGTTGATAAGCAGGGAGTCGTCCTACGATCAGATTGACCATTACGATGAACAATGAGCCCCTGCTGGATTTTCCTCCATTATTCAACTGACACTTATTGTCATAATGTCTCATTTTACCAAGTCATGAAGTTCAGTCTGGACTCTCAATTTACCAGCAGTGTCCTCACTGCCTTTTATATACATATGTGTGTGTGTGTGTATATATATATTACCCTGATGTGTAAAACAAGCCTGAATGCACCCATAACAAATAAAAGCACTCTCGATTAATATTAAGAATGCAAGTATACATCATAATAAATATCAATATTCGATTCAATTCTTTGACACTTCTGTCACCTGAGAAATGTTTCATCTTTGAGAGCAGCTAACATCAAGTCAAAGAAGATGCGCTCGTCTTGGTCGTCTTCAAAGTACATGAAAGTATTAAATCTTTATTATTAGCCAGAGCTGTTTATAGAGCAAAGCTGACCAATCCCAGCACCAGCATTAGCGCGTGACTAATGTGATCAATGCTGGCCGTGCCCTTGATTGGATCCCGTAGTACACGCCACTGTCAATGAAACTGGTTGAAAAACATAACAGCATAAACGGCACAAATGATGATAAACTCTCCCCATTGCAGCTCATCAAATGTCATAGTGTAAGGCAACAAGCTCAAAGCTCTGATTAAACGTAATTAATTAAACTCCTCTGGTGCCAACACATACACACACATGCACATGTCGCACGCACACACACACACCTCCTTAACCACTTTCCTCCTTATTCTATTTCCTTTCTGATCACGAAATGCCACTTGTCCGTTTTATTTTATTTCATACCTTATGTGTTTTGTTTCTGTGAAGTTGGCTGTAGAAGCAGCAAGGTGGCTCAGTCAGAGCACTGGGGGTTCAATTCCCTCTCTACTGTGTGGGTGCAGTTTCCCTGTGTCACACATTGTCTGTCAGGGTGTTCTGATGTCTACCTGCAGTTCCTCGAGACACAATTAATGGATTGTTATCTCTAACTTGTGGATAATGTGAGTGTGTACATCTATGTGTCCTGTGATGGACTGACATCACATGCAAAGTATCCCCCTGCCTTGCACCCTAAGCTTTTTGGGATAAGTTTTAGGCCCCCGAAAGGATAAACAGTTGGGCGATGGATAGAAGGCTTCTTTTGGGATGCTAAATATATCCATGTGACAAGAGGATGCGGAGATGGAAGAAAGACTTTGCTCAGTTTTATTTGGGAAACACAATCTGGCATGAAGGCAGGGCTGAGAGAGCAAGCAGCAGTCGGCTTTATAAGTCCGGTGACGACACACAGGTGAGTGAAACAGCTCATCACCTGACACCATCTCCACACAGGCTGCCGGTGACATCCCCAGTTCACGCAAACTGCCCGTTAATGTACATTTTTAAAGGATTCTAGCAATCCAGTAATTTTTCACCATAACCCAACCTTTACTTAAAAAGAGCATAATTTGTTTGTATTTGCTCTGAAGGCCACAATTCTCATTCCGTGGAATATAAAGTCTAGAATGAATGTTATCTTGGGAGTTGTCAGGTCACTTCTGAATTCAATCTGAATCTGCATGAATATTTTACTGTCTTCATGATTGCTTGTTTTAATTTTTATATTCAGAAGTTTAATTTCTTTGGCCTGGTTGTGTAGACACTTAGAAGATAGATGGATCCATCACTGATCGTTGCTAAACACCATTTTTGTTTTATGCTCTTAATTCTATTTCTACTCTTCTTGCCTGTAGCTCTTCCTTTTCAGAGGTGGGTGATTCCAGTCCAAAGAGTAAAAGTCCAGGTCAGATTTTGTTTCAACCAACCAACAGAGTATAAACAGTCACGGTCACCGAATACTCAACTGGTTGGTTGAAACAAAATCTTGGTCTGGACTTTTACTCTCTGGACCTGAACTGACAACCTCTGTACCTTTTTTTTTTATTCATTCCTGTTGTACACAGCTTTAGGGCTATGCCCTATTACTCTCGGAATTCTCCTTAACTGTTTCTTCTATCCAAAGCTATTTCATAAGAATTTATTTATACGCAGAAGACCATTTCTTCCCCTTCTTAATAGAGTTGTACTCCATGTAGAGAATCATTTCCTTGAATTTACATCATTTCTCATTCGCAGCTCTAACTCTTCAAGGACTGTCCCAGGTAATTCAATTTAAATTCTCTGTCATCTTATTAATGTAGGCTTGTCTAAAATTATAAACCTTTCTGTAGGAGGAGCTGGTTTTGACTTGTCATAACACATCAATGAGACCATTTTATTGTAATGTGATGCCAGTAGTTCCGTTATATCAATCCTGCAGTTTCTGCCTGTAAGGTTATACAAAAGCAGAGACTCCTCTAATAGGTGAGAAGGCAAAGTGCTCAAAAAGGCAGCAATACTAAGACAGCAGACTGTCTTTCAGTTTGCATACTGGATGATACATTTATATAGCTAATTGAGTCCCTTACTAATATTTCCTCACTTTCATTGACACCATTTTTAATAAGTTGCTTATTAAATCTGATCTCTGATCAGCTTGGCTTGTATTGTATACCTATATTTAGCCCAAGTCCTCCAATCCCATACTTGTTTAATCTAGAAAGTCTAACTAGGAATAAGATGCATATAATATCCTGAACATAATACATTTTATTTGGCACCGAAGTCCAGCCTCCCCCATCACACTCTCCTTACTGAATATTTTACATTTATTTATGTTTCACTTCTCTGAAAAATCAGTAGATTAAAATCCTTTACAAGAAACGCTGATAAACAATGTGTTTAGCTTTTTGGTAGACTGGTTTCCTAGCAAATGACCATGGATCATGGGTTAGCATGATCCTGGTTGGTTACCTGGTTATTGAAAATTGATGGATCAATGCATCATGTAATGGTCTGTTGACATAGAAGACAGACTAAGACAATAAACTAGCAGCAGTTTAATTTTCACTGACAATTCAATTTAAAAATTCCAATTTTATTTTATGACACAATCCCTGGTGTTTTCATTTGTCCTCTGGAACATAACAAACATCAATCGACACATATTCATGGAAAATACCTCTTCAAGAAGAGGCCTACATCTCCACTTAATGTTCAGTTTGTTGAAGGCAATGGGCAGTTGAGAAGGAATAAGAAAATAATTCTCAGAGGTGAAAAAAAGTCAAGATCAAACGAAGTTTTTTCCATAAAAACATCTCTTGGTACAATCAATATGTACCCGGAGAAAGAATCACATATATCTTTTCCTAGTAAAACTAGCTTAGCACAAATTCTGTCTAAAAGATAAGCTCACTGACATGAAACCCACATACAACGAATTACAATAATCTAAGTACAAGGAGATGAAAGCATGAATGACTTTCTCTAAATCTTTCCTTGGTAAATAGTCCTTTACCTTGGCTAAAAGTTTTAGCTTAAAAAGCTGGTCTTGATAACAGAGCTGATCTGTTTGTTGAATTTAAATGAATGATCAAAAATCACTCCAAAGTTTTTAACAGCTGGCTTAGTCCACTGAAGTATCTCACAGAGAGCTGCCCAGCTTACCTCAGACTGATCAAACACAACAAACTCGGTTTTATTTTCATTGAGGCTAAGTTTAAAATGAGCCACTTTTTTACTTCTTTCAAACAACTCAGTCTTTCTACTAGTGTAGCGCAATACAAACCCTGGGTTCATTTAAATCAGAGCTAGATAAGATTTCAACAACTCTGAGTTATTAGTTAAGTTCTCCCAAAACGAGCTTGATCCTCTTGTTTATAAATTTCTAGTGTTCTTATGTAATTTAACAATGGTTGCAGTAATAATCAGAGGAAGAACTGAAGCACATAGAGTGGTACCTTGGAACACAAACTTAATTTGTTCCAGAAGGCTGGTCGAGTTGCGATTTAGTCGAGGTTCAAGTCGATTTTCTCCATAAGAAATAATGTAAATGAATTTAATCTGTTCCGGACCCACAATGATTACCTATTTAAACTTATCTACCTACCTAATGATAAAAAGCATTAATAATTAATATTAAACTAAAACAGACATGAAAAAGCGATAAACTTGAAGTAAATGACAATCCCGTACGTGAGGGCAGATGCACGTGCATCACCTTCAAGTCTCCCTATAATTTCCTTTTTAAGTTCCACAGTTACTCTCAGTACTTTCCTCTTTGGTTTGCTGCTATCACTGCTCACTTTCTTAGGGGCATGATTACTGTGTCACTACATGTACGGCAGATAAAACACAAAAAAATTCACACCGAACACAGGAACCCAGCTTTCGCATGTCGAACTCGGTGGAAAAGTACCGTGAGACTGAGAGTGGTTCATAGGCATCAGCATCCCAGTCGGTCTGTGTGCCTTTGTTTCAGCCACCAGAGACGCGTCTCCATCTGAACAGGTCTTAGCAGGTCTGTTGTGTTTTGTCCTGTTCCGAGTTTTCTGTGGAGGTGCGGTAGGTTTTTTCCCAACCAACCCATCCGAGGTCCAAATTAGTAGAGTTGAATGTTTCTTGACCCATACAAGTTTTAGCAGGAATGGTCGAGTTCCAAGATTTCCGACAGACCCACTGAATGTCCGAGTTGGTTGAGAGGCGGTCGAATTCCAAGGTTCTACTGTAATTATAATCCAATAAAACAATTGTTTAATGGCATGTATATAGTGGCTGATAATGCTGAACAAAAGTAATCCAGCTTCTCTCCAGTCATTTCTATCACCTTT
Source organism: Isichthys henryi (assembly GCA_026776945.1). NCBI lineage: Eukaryota > Metazoa > Chordata > Actinopteri > Osteoglossiformes > Mormyridae > Isichthys > Isichthys henryi. The sequence goes on from JAODJX010000037.1 coordinate 22,908,577, forward strand.
CAGTGCCCCCACCCCCCATATTTGCCAATTGGGGAGGACGGGGGGGCTTGTCCATTCTTGTCTTGATAGGCAATAGAGAAGCATTTTATCACACTGGGCTATTTTGAAAACCATACTGTCGTCACAAGTTAACAGCTGCTCATGATGTCTGCTCAGAAAGAGCGTTAACCTACCAGTAATTAGAGATTACCAGACCTTTTTAAAAACAGTGCTAGTTAGTACATGCAACTTAAAAACTACATTAAGCTTAGTGCACACTCAGAATGCATTTATATAGCTTCATGTATGTAGCTTCATTTGTCTTGATGAACCAGAACCAGTACAGACTTTGTAAATGTAGTCATTACTGAATTTCTTATTAAGTCTTGTTTGATCAGCTAACAATGCGTTACGTGGTCAAGAAAGCAGACAGAAATCTATCAGATTCCACTCAAAGCCGTACTGCTGAAGATTTCCCTCGCTTGAAGGATTAGAGGTTTCAGCGGAGAGCTGTGATGGGGCAGCGATGACTCACATTTTCAGCTTCATTTCTGTCAGGTCTGAGGGCAGCCTTTGACACCGACGATGGAATCACAGGAAGTTAAATTCAGACCACTGTGTTCTCTCACATTTCTCAGCGATGATGAAGCCGCTTGATTTGCAAAGCATATTTGGTGGCTTTCTGTCAATCAGCGTTGAAAAAATGAGATGCCGAATAGCGTTCCATGCTGAACTAAATAAAACTTTGCTGCGCTGTATAAACAACAGCCTTTTTTTTGCTGTTTTCTGTTGTTTATGCGGAGCTGCAATAAGAAGGAAGACTGAGACTAATGACAGTGACTGGGGACCTAAACCCATCATGTATGAATCTCTGGGCATAAACAGCTTCTCAGTACTACTGCAAAAATTACTACTGTTGCTCCTGTCATAATACATTTATTATTAATTGAGTCCAATGTATTATTATTATTATTATTACATACTGCCTATCCAATAGACAACGATGGTGAACATTCCACAGCCTATTCCAGGAATCTCATTGCATATGCCAGGAAACACCTCCGTACAGTATAGCAGCCCATCAAAGAGCACATTATCATACAGTAGGGGCGATTTAGAGATATCGTGACCCCTAAGCCACAGAAAGAAACCTGTGCAAACATGGGGAAAACTCCACATGCAGTGGAGAGGTGACATCAAAACCAACTGTGAAATCTCCAGAACACAGTCCATGTTGTACATGTGTAAGGATGGTTTTCGAATTACTTTGAAGATCTTCTGTACACTCTGTAGGGGAGGGTTTGCTGTTTGCCATGTAGTTTGATCATCTTGGATGGGTTTAAGTTCATGCCCTCTTTTGCTGAGTCCTTACAAGCTAGCAGCTAGCAATTAAATTGCTACCCAGGGCTGTGGAGTGCATTTGGTCAGGGTGAGTACTTTTGCTGAACCTTAGTAGGAGAAAGTAGGTCTGGCTACCCTCTTCAGCTGGACTGATGTATTTCAATGAAGGCTTCCTGCGCTTTGTATATAGCCAGAATTTGGATGTATGACTTTATCTTATTCGAACTGCTTTGATCACTGTTCTTGCAAGGAGTGTTTTTTTATGATGATGATGATGGGAACTAGAAAAGTGGACACAATTTCATTTTTACAGAAGCATTTCAGATTTTAAAATAGACTCTAGTTATTGTACATTCCATTCTGCAAACAACATATAATTATAATCATATAATATATTTATTTCATATATTATTATCATATAATGTATTTACATGCTGCTTATGAATGTTCTATGAATGCATTATGAAGGTGCAAGTAATGTAAAGCAATAGCCCATATTTATATTCTTCTTCCCATAATCCCATTTATTTAGCCTGCAAATCTGTTTCAGTTAAGATAACTTTATCATATCAATATTAACCAAATGAATTAGCTTAAAAGCTAAGTATCTTATTGCAAAAAATATTTCTCAAGAATAGAATTGTTTTAGTACAATTTTTAAGAAGCCATGTACCAGGTCTTGCCTAGTCTCTAAAATATATACAAACTAAATAAAACAAGGGGACGGCATGGTGGTGCAGTGGTCAGCACTGTTGCCTCACACCTCTGGGACCTGGGTTCGAGTCTCCGCCTGGGTCACATGTGTGTGGAGTTTGCATGTTCTCCCCATGTCGTCGTGGGGTTTCCTCCGGGTACTCTGGCTTCCCCCCACAGTCCTAAAACACATGCTGAGGCTAATTGGAGTCGCTAAATTGCCCATAGGTGTGCATGTGTGAGTGACCCAGTAGGATAAGCGGTTTGGAAGATGGATGGATGGATGGATGGATGGATAAGCAAAACAATGCACAATTTTACTATAAGGTAATTATTAGTTATGTATTTTCCCAATATTTAACAGCCTTAAAGTTTGGAAACAATTTCAATTATTATATGATTAAATTGAATTATTAATTTCCATATGATGATAGTTATTTGATTTATGCTCATTTATCTTTAAATATAGTAATAAAGCATTGAAATGTATTATTGTATACTGTATACGGTTGCATATGTATTGATCTTGCGTCATTGTTTTATGCAAATACATACCTACATACATACACATTAAATATTAATAGGTAGATACGATAACTAGAATAATACTGTTTATCATGCCAAATAAATATTCCATAAGAACGGCAAATGATAACTTTGACATCCTACTGTGATCCTATTTTATTTTTCTATGTAACAGAATGTTGTAATTTCACAGTGATGAGTAAGAATACGCTTCACTGTTTGAACCTGGAAATAATGGGGGTTCCACATTACTAACTTTGGCATTTTTATCTGTTCCAAGCAGAATCCATGAGAGGGAATATCATCGCTTCCATGACATGGTAATTTATCAGGCTTTGTAGATGAAAACTTTTTAAATAGTTACTGGAACAGTTTTAAGGGACTATTAGATTAATTAATGCACACACACATGCATGCATGCGCGCGCACACACACAGAGCTATGGAAAATTAAGAGACAACTTTATATTTTCAAAAAATCTACATTATTAAATCCTGGTTTAATCCTTGTTCTGCTAGCAGAAGACAACACTGACCAGCAGGCTGCTTGCAGGCTCAAGGTTTCTAAGACACCAGGATGCAAGAACACGGTGAAGCAGGAGACACTGTTAACTAAAAACCAGTCAGTGAGAGCAGAAGTAACTTTCTTATGCCAGAGATGATTGTAAACTTACTGGGCAGTGCCTAATAAATTAGAGGATGACCTCAAGTGACCATCAAAAAGCAAGGGAAACATTACATGGTGTGAAGAGCACTGCTAGGACAAGTTCTTAGCAGTAGGACTGAAGATCCATTTATGATGAAGTGCTGGGAGAAGAGATAGAAGTATTGGAGCAAAAATTGAGCAGATGGAATTACTTTTGTATCTCAGTTACATTAAATGCATTAATGATTTTATTTTTCGTTTGCATCTTCATGTTTTTGTATTGGAAAAATTGATCAATAACCAAAGTTCTTTTATCTAACATCGCCTGCAGTGAAACTTGCCAGTGGTTTTTAGTGGCATAAAATTTTTATTCTGTGGAAAATGAAAGACTGATCTGCTGACCAGATTTAATGAATTATAAACACAATTCTCCATTGCTTTAGGGTGGCGGTGTAGTTCTGTGTAAAATTAGGTGTGAAGTTTAACCTGCAAGGTCCTGTTGTTCAGTGGGAAAGTGACACAAAAAAGTAACTGGGAACTACAGAAGTTCCCAGTCGAGATGTCCCAGGAACTAGGTTCCTGAACTTCGGTAATAGTCAGAAACAGGAGCAAAAGGTGAGAACTCAGAAACTCAGTCTTGAGGGTAAAGATTTAGGCAGGAACACGTGCAGATATGGGAGAACTGGGATACACACTTGCACTGAGATGGGGATCACGTTCCCCTGGCAAAGTAACAGGAGAAACACACTTGATAAACTACATGAATGTAGAATTAAGCTCACAGGAAAAAGCAGGGATCTGAGACACTCAGTAATCGGACATATGTCAATTATTCCTTACACTAGGGAAACCAGCTAAATCAATTAAATAGTCTAGAGAATCAGGGGAGTAAGGTACAGCTGTCAGTACACCAGGGAGATGGTGGAATCAACTTAATCCTTACAGTACTACCCTCCCCATGGACGACTCCAGGTGCCCACGGCTGGTGCTTCAGGGGGTGTTTATGAGGCTAAGATGCAGTTCGCTCAGGATGCTGACAGTAATGATCAGCAATGAGCGTTGGGTCTAGGATGTCTGGTGCTGGAGCGCTAAAACTATTCCTCAGGCCTGAACCATTAAGAATCCACTAGGTACTAAAGGCAGCTCCTCCGACATCTGGATTCGTGGAGAACACGGGAAGAAAACACAGAGATCAGTCCAGGTCAAACCTCTGGCAGAGGTGTCTGCCTTGGAATTGTTCTCCTCTGGATGATAGGTGACCATGAACCTAAAATGGGCAAAGAACATGGCCCATCTGATTGCCAAGGTTTCAGTCGTTTGGTATTATGCACATATTCAGAGGTTCTTGAGGTCCATGAGCACTTGAAAAAGATGCTTAGCTCTCTTGGGCCATGTCTCTCCACTCGAGAGACAACTTAATTGCTAGTGGTCCCCAGTTACTTACATCATAATTATGCTCTGTCACTAATATTTTGTGTGAAAAAAAGGTGTAAGGGTACAAATTAGGAATGGCACCAATGTCTGCTATGTCTACTTCGAGGAAAAATGGCAGTTGAAGATCGGGCTGGTGGAGAACTGTTGCCTGGACAAGAGCTTGCTTCAGCTGTTGGAAAGCGGCCTGTGCTTCAACAGTCCAGGAAATCAGCTAATCGCTATATGTGTTAAAGCCATGAGAGGAGCTACAAAGGCACAATTTCTGATGAACCACCAATAAACGTTAGATTAACTAAGAAACCTTTGCAACTCCTTCCAGGCTTTTGACTCTGGCCAGTCGGACACTGTGGTGATCTTCAATGGATCCATTTGGACCACACCTGGGGAATGAATGTAGTCTAAAAGGGTAAGATGTTGGACATGGAACACATACTTCTCCACCTTAATGAACAGGCAATGGTCTCAGAGACACTGCGGCACTTGACGAACATGGGACACGTGTTTGGGGAAAGGAGTAAATTAGCAGGTCATCAATGTAAATGATAAGAGATCTTATGTCATGAAAGATGGTGTTCGTGAAGGATTGGAACACATTAGGGGACATTAGAGAACCCAAAAGGCATAACCAGGTATTCATAATTACCGTGGATGATGATGAATGCGTTCTTCTATTCATCCCCCTCCTATATTCGGATCAGGTTAGCTTGGCAAAGAAACATACAGACCTAACTTTCTCCAGTGTGGCAGAAATCAAGGCCAGTGGGAAGCTGAACTTAGTCATGACCTCTTTCAAGCCTCAGTAATCGATGCATGCATGCAGATCTCCATATTTCTTCTCCACAAAAAAAGAATGCTGAAGCAACAGGAAAGGAGGATGGCTAAATGAATCCAGACTGCAATGCCTCTTCAACGTAAATCCTATCACCTGGGATTTTGGCAAGTTGACAGGATACACGCGGCTCTAAGGCAAGGGAGCCCCCGGAAGAAAGTTGATCGTGCAGTCCCAGGGACTGTGCGGGGGCAACTTGGTTGCATTGATCCTGCTATAAATGTTCTGGAAATCGTGATACTCTGCACGGAGGTGGTGTGTATGAGCAACTGCAATCAAGAGGCAAAATAGGAAGGATTCCAAACAATTATCCCTCCCATGCTTGATTCACCCGAAGGGAAGAGCAGATATCTGAGCTGCTCGGTAATCAGACATAGGTCAACAATTCCTTGCGCTGGGGAAATCGGGAAGACTGGGTAAATAACCTAGACAATTAGTGGAATAAGGTACAGCTGTCAGTACTCTGGGGAGAGCGAGTGACAAAGAGGGGCGTGGTTGAGGTGCAGATGGTGGAACCGACTCAAGCCTTACACACACATCTGTGATCTCTACTATCATAATGGTAACTCCTAGTGTAAAGCTTGTATTTCACAGTGTTTCCCTCCCATTGTCACCTTGTTCATCAATATGTAAAGGTAACAACTAACATTTAACAGCAACTAACAGTTCCACTCTCAAAAGCTAGCAAAGAGTAGTGATCCAGCCTTTTAGTTTTGTATAGCACCAGTTAGATTTGTAGTTATAAAGGAATTTCTTTCTTTCTGTGAAATGTGAAAAAACCTGAGCTAATGACATGTAATTTGCCTCCCTTGAGAATCAGTGCCGTCCATTCAAGGAGCCAGAGTTCCCTGGTATTCAGTGAACTACTGATCAATCCTGGCAATCCAATAAATTACTCAGCCGCTCGCATGTTGGGGGGATGTGTTGTGCAGTCTCCATTATCAGGGGTGCACCCTGAAGATCTCTCTGCACATCAAAGGGCACTCAAATGCATAAAATTCATATTCAACCTCATAGCACGTCCTCCGTGGTTCATTTTAAAGATCGTGGCAGTTGATTCATGTGGTTAAAATTATGACCACTTCACACAATTGTGAATATTAAGCAGTTAAAGTGAAAAAAAAGCAATAGAAGTTGTTTTCTGCCTTACAGGAAAATGGTGAGGAGTGTATATGAGTCTCTTCATTTTTAAACCAGTTTTAATGGCAGCTTTGCCTTGAATTATAGACATAATTTAAATTTCTAGTTTGGAGAAGCAATAACGAAAACAATTAGAAAGAGCCAATTAAAAAAAACTCTATTATCCCCAAAACACTTTGAATTTTGTTGTTGATTTTTTTTAATGTTGGTTTTTATCTCAGTCTTTGTGCAGGAGTTCCAGTTGACCTTAGTCCCTATGCAGGAACTGCTGTGAATCTTCAGTGGCCCTCCTGCACCAGACTGCCCACCAGCTTTCCTTCAGCCTCTTTAGCGTCTCTCAAAAACAGTACCAGAGACAGTCTGCTGCACTGTTCTCGTGATACCGAGAACAGGCAAGATTTGTTCCCTCCGGCAACACCAGAAACAGAAGAAGTGTGTGTGTTTGTGTCTTGTGTTTTATTTTGAGTATACTTTAGCATCTTAGTTCTGTACTGACATGCTAGTTTCCTTAGTTAAGGGTAAATTAGAATCCCATCGACAGCAACACTAGACCATCTATTATGAAGGAAAGCAATAAGTATAGTAACACTTTTTTCTGTGAGATTAAAAGAGATTAGTGGGTGTATTCAGGGAAATTAGACAGCCAGAACTGAACAAAATTTAGCTTTTATGGTTAAATTGTCTAAATTGAAAACAAAGTCCAAATTGCCTTACATTTAGTTCATGAAGTATAATCTCTGACAGGCAAATACAGATAAAACTCTGTTTGTGTTTAAACAATGAGATTACACCATAGTCCTGGAAATCTTTTAAGAAGTAATAAGCAGTAAATTATGTAACTCTGAAATTAAATATTACCACTTTTATCTTGCCAACAAAACAGCTGCATTGAATTGCAGCGTTCATTTTATGGCCCACAATACATAGAAATTTGAAGAAATGTGGCTTGAAAATTATTTTGTATAGAAATGAGGCTGTTTAAAAGTCATTAAGACCTTTTCTGAGAGCCACATGATTTTGGTTCCTCTGGCATGACTGACAGACGTGATCCCGAATGTATATTTGTTTTGTGTTAGGTATACAGCCCCATCAAGCCCATCAAACAGCTCATTTCACTCAGGCTGTAAGAGGAAACATAATAAACTGGACCGTCTTTGATTTCACTTTAACAATGTATAAAACATGTCAAAATATATGAGACTGAAGCAGACAGCTTCCATGCATGTGGAATGATACAACTGTATAGTATTAAGAATAAACTGGAAGCATTTTCCTGTCTTCAAATACTCGGCTAGAGACACGCAGCACTGTTTCGAACTATACCAGTTTGGGCTAATAGACATGCACTCAGGTTTTTTCAGTCAATACAATGTAATCACACCTGTCACCTTGATTAATACCTACTGACACTTCTAAAAGCAGACTTTGTGATGGCACAAGTGCTATCCTCTGCCCCTTTAGACGCATGAGAGCTGGGGATGAGCAGCGGTGAGTGATGCTGTCTGTGGTACCATGCCATTTACAGAGTGACAACAAAAGTGAATAAGTAGGTATGTGAAAAGGGAAACATGGTCTTCCTCCGGAAAGGCCACTGAGGACGTTGCAGACACATATGTCCTATATTAACAAAGCAGCAAGTAGGAACAAGCAATGGTAATGATTAAACATGGTAATGATTTATGTGATGTTTAAAATGACTGTAAATTGTGTGTAAATGCCAAAGTTTTTTTATTGAAAATGAAGGAAAAAGATGCACCGAGGTCAAAGACTGGTGTAACAGAACCTCACGGGGACTGTGGATCCAGGTACAGAGCAGACAGAAAACCAATACGCAAGACAAAGTCACTGTCAGGAACCAGAACGGGGGGGAATAGCCAGGTGATGTATGCGGGGGGGGGGGTGAAGGGTAAGGCAGGCACCCATGCAGCCAGGGGAGAAGCTGGAAACGTACTGGTTCAGGTGAAGGGAGCAGGACACACCCTGATGGGACTGGGTATCGGGGAGAGTCAAGCACACAGCGTCACATGGGAGGAAATGCTGGCTTTCAGGAGGAAACAGGACAATAGGAGACTAACAACCTGAAGATACCCAACAATAGTTGAAGGAGACCGGTATATAACACTGAGGAGAAGCTGTCGGAGTTCAGGGGAGGGAGACCAGGCACAATGGTGTGGCAGTGGTGTGGGATCAGAGACCGACCTCACAGTACCCCCTAACCCCCCCCCCCATGGGCAGCTTCAGGCACCCAAGATCAACACTTCAGCTGGACAATCAGTGTCCGTGCAATGAAAGTCCACTGTGAGCGATGGAGTTAAGATTCCTGCGGTGGGGACCCAACTCCGGAGGGCCCACATGGTGTATGCCCACATGGTGTATGCCCACATGGGAACCTGATGAGCTCCCGCAGTGGTGGGGGTGATGATAAGGTGGTGAGAAGGGGCTGTAGTGCGTACAGTAACCTTCAGGGGAGAGACACGAAACACTGGAGAGATTCTGTAGTTTCCCTTGTCAACTGCAACTGAAATCTCACCACAGTTAATTTAGCACAGGATGTAAAAAGTTGCAATGAATCTTGGTGAGAACTTCCTTGATGGATGATGGAGACAAATGTCCTGGGTGGACAAGCACACCTTGTGACCAAGCTGGAGGTGTGGGCAGGGTGGCGACAATGGTTGGCACTGGCCTTTTGTCGTTGACCAGGGCGGGAAAGCTTTATGTGAGCTGCTTCACTAACTTGCCCACTCCTTAAAAACCAGTGGCCCACCCCTGGTACGTAGGTGGATTCTGTCTCCCATGGGAGAGGTGCTTCATAACCTAAGGCACTTTAAAAGTGTGTCATTTGCAGAGACAAATGAAACAGCGAGTTTTAGGTGCATTCGGCTCATGGTAGATACTTACTCCAGTCTAATTGGTTTTGGGTCCAGGATGAGCAAAGGAAATGTGTGACATCATCATTCAGTCTATCACACTGGCTGTTAGTTTGCGGGTAATATCCGGAAGATACAGTAAGCACAGGGTGATTCCTATTCTATGACAGAATTCAATGAGGCAACACATCTTGGAGAATCTATCTGTCACTCAAGGATCACTGTGCTACCTTGGGACAGGTTGGTCATAAAGTCCATGGAACTGGAAGAAAATGCAACTGGCCTGAGGGGAGAGTCCACAGGGTCTTGGTTTGCATACACACAGGACACGATGCGATGTAGTTCAGTATATCCTTCTCGAAGAATGCGCACCAGAATCAGTGACTCACTAACTCTAAAATTCTGTGAACTCCAATGAAGTGTGAGCCCACTGGATGAAGCAAGCCATACAGGGACCAGCATATGCAACTTGTTCGGGGCTGTGTCAGGTGGTACGGGTTCTCCCACCAACGCCAAGTCAATCTCATCATCCAACTCCCACCTTATAGGAGCTACGAAGTAAGTCGGGCAGAGAATGTTGTCTTATGAACAAACTGCGGGGTCGAACCTTTGGGACAGGCCGCCTGCCTATGTGTTCTTGGCCCCGGGTAGAGATACGCCACCATGAATCAAAAGACTGCAAAAAACACCTTGTGCATCTCTACTACAAAAGGCAGCTGTGGGTCAGGCTGCCGGAGTGTGAAGCCTGAGTGAAAGCCTGCTTGAGCCAGTTAAATGCAGAATCGGCTTCCTTTTCCCAAGGAAGCTGCTAACTCTGTTTACACCGTGAGTGTCAGTGGCATGAGAGGGGCAGTAATAGAACTAACATTCCGAACAAGTGTAACTGGGTCGCCCGGATTTTACTAAAAACATTGCGAAAGTTTATAAATCTGGGAGGGATTTCTACCTCAGAAGAGGTTTCAGGCTCTGTACTGATGCAACAGCGGGAGCCTGGAGATATGTGGCAAAACAAAGTGTTCCATTCGGTGATTCATTCACCACAAGATATGCACGAGATTGTGCTGATGTAACCACAGATGACCATGTACTACAGGGTCTCAGGGAGACTCAGTATCAAAATGTTTGATCTGTCTCTGATAGACAGATCTGTCTGATCTAAGTCACATGATTAGCCACTTTTCTGTAACACAAGCAAGAGAGCAGCATGATTCAAGGCGTCATTTTCATATTGTTCATGCATGGGCTCAACCCCAGAGGTGGTCAGAGATGCTCGCTCAGGTGTCAGTGGTGGGTAAATTGAGATAGGAATGTAGTGTGAACCAGGTGGGCTGCTGGTGACGGCAATGCTTGTGCAGGTAGTGAGCCGGATGTAAACATCCAATCTAAGCTCTGCACGCCATTTTTGCTTGCAGATTGGGGTTACGACCTCGCCGATACATTTTAAAGAGTTCCAGCTCTCTTCAACCTCTGGCAGCTGCGAGGACTTGAAACTCGGCAAACTTCAAGGCGGGAATGCTGATGGAGTCCCATCAGATGTTTCCCACATCCCAACTGTGGGAAGGGTGATCAAAGACCTTGTAGGTGTAGGATCAGAGAGCTGGACTGTCTTCAGGGAACAGCACTGTCACCCATTCGCAAGCTCTGACAGCGAGGAGCAGGAAGATGACATTGCAGGATGCACTGGGCATCAGGATGTCATTGTACCAGATATACAGCTCACACTGAGCAATAAAAGCTCAGCAGCGCCCTGGGACCCATCATATCGCTTCGGCATCGGCTAGGAACAGGCAGAGCGGCGGGCACAGCTGGCGTTGGAGGGGCTGTGGTAGATGGTGGATGGTCAGGTTCTCCAAGTTCCGTACCAGGCATGCTAAGGCAGTGCAAAGCGCCGTTCGATCCATGTGTGGAGAGGAACTCTGTAACAGAGCCTCACAATTCGGCCTGTACTTCCACTTTATTTGGTGAAAATTTTTGTGAAAGCTTGGGAACTGTATGTGCTTCCTTAGTTGCCTTTCAGTATTAAATATCTAATGTAACCAGATTATATGATTTCCAACTCAGTTTCAATGGTGCCCCCACCATTGGGGGAGGGGGGGGGCATATGCATTGACTTTCCCTACTGGAGGAAATAAGTGTACTCATTCTGTCAGTGCAAACTCCACCTGGTGATTTTTTTGTATAAGGCCGTTTTACTGGATTGTAGATGCTAAAATGTTTGCATGGTCACTTACACAGTAGAAAGTATTTCTGAGGTTATAACATGTAGAGTTGCAGGTGGAGTGATACATTAACCTTTATTATTTGGCTATTAGTTATGAAAAGTTTGATGGAAAGTTGAAAAAAAAAAATCCTGTTGCCTAATTTGCGCAATTGAACAGAAGGATTCAAAAGTTCCTTACTATTTATTCCAAATAATTAAACAGTGTAAATCCTTTGCACATCATATTTGCTGCTGCAATTAAACTCGATTTGTTTTTGAAATGATACGATTTTTTTTCCTTAAATGAGACAATGTCCCAATTAGGAGCCCGGAATACAACATGCAGATAGTATGAATACGTTCTCTCTGCAAATCCCCCTCTGATTTGCATTTTAATTTTTTTAATTTTCCTCACCAGCATAATCCCCTCCTAACCTTGATGAGAGCCATGTGTTACTGGTGACAAGTCTGAGAGACCTTCTCTACACTTCTCACAAGTTCTGCTCTGGCCTACTTCATAAGAAATGGGTTGAACTGAACTGAACTGAAACTAATAAACCTCTAAGTCTTTTGTGTTATTGGAGGAAAACATCCATCTTTCCAAATTGCTTAGCTGGTGCAGAATCACAGAATATCTGAAGCATATTCCCAGAAGCACTGTGGAAGACCATGGATGCCGTACCAGCAAATTGCAAGGCACACATGCAGTCTACATGCAGGCCATTTAGAAACACAAGTTCATCTGTTTGTGGATTGCAGGAAGAAAGCAGAGCAGCTGAAGGAAATGAAAGTCAACATGGGGCGACCTTGCAACATGACACCCAGAGGCGCAGAGCAGGGGTTAGGATGTGAGCCCCTAAGCTGAGGGTCTGAGAGCACAGTACGCCTCACATGGCCAGTATGATGCACAATCCACAATGTTCATCTAAAACATTCCAATATAAAGTAAATGGGAATTTTTAACTTAAACGTTGATTGCGTTTTTGTATGAATAGTTAACGCATATGCATTTAGGGTCTTACTACTGTTCAAGTGCTCATATACTGTAGAGAACAGAAAAGTAACTTGCAGATAAAGGTTTTGCTAGTAAGCTTGATTGTGCATGAAATATCAATAAAGACTGCATGGCCTTGTATGATATCCTGACAAAAACGAACTATTTTCTTGCAAGAAATCGCCAGAACCAGTCAGTGATCATTGGCTACCAAAACAGGAGTCTGAGAAAAAATGCTGTAAGATATGCAGAACATCACATAGTCTGCTCATAGTCTGGTCATTCCCAGCCACAGAATCCTTGAAGAGTCAGAAATGCATCTAAAGAAGGCCATTTCATTTCCTGATTGCCCTCCCAAGCCAAGCATTTTGAGGAAACCATGATGTGAAACAGTATTAAGATTCCACATCGGTGTTGGGAAGCTGGCATCCCTCGATTGACCTGAAGGAGGTAATGAGAGAGCTCCCTCCCTTTCTTCTCCAAACTGTGCCCATTTAAGCCAGCTTTGCATGGCAGAAGGATTGAATTCTTGTGCCGACCTGCAGTTTATCCCTATAAGGATGTTCCCAGACTGAAAATATGGAGATTAAATACAGTAGTCAGAGATGTGTGGAATATTTACCTTCTAATTTTAAATAAACATTAATTGTGTTTGGGAGAAGATGAAAGGTATCTAAGGCTGTCTTCCTGGAAGACAAAAAGTGAGTGCTTTCATGTGTGAAAGTTCAGACATGTGGCCTGCTGAAAGATGGAGCTCAAGCATAAAATTCATGTAGTATCACTTCTGTACATCACCCACCACCTCAGGTAAAAAAAAGAAGAAAATAAAGCACTAGAGTATTATATTGCTTCAAAAAGTGCTACTTCTTGAATATTTGTTCTGCTTAAATGATGAGCTTAAATTCCTGTGTGTTCACTGCAAATATTGATTCCTTCCTTCTCACCTCCCATGGGCCAAGCGCAGATGAAATCTCCATTAATGAAAGCTACGATTTCGGGATTTCACCATGAAGAGGCCGGCTTCTCACGTCAGGGGGCCGACACCCATAATCTCTCTCTCGGGCTCCGTTTAAATACTCACTCCCTTTTTAATTCTGCCTTCAGCAGACTAACAAAGATAAGACAGGCCAGCCCCCCCCCCCCCCAAGACCTGGAGGACGGCAATTATTGCTATTCAGGTTTGTGCAGTTTGTGCACTAAAATACAGAGACACTGCATTCAGTATAGTAAGAACAGCCATTCCCAGTTTCTCACCCACTACACTGAGGCTCAGAATCTCCAGATGCCAGCTGCAGTTTCAGGCCGTGTGGGTCCTTGTCTCCCTCCTTGTACCATGGTGCTGTGTCACTTGCCTGCATGCCTGTCACTGCACCCGGCACCGTGCTGCCTGTATTCAGTTGTCACCTTTCCCACCCATGTGTAAAGCTATATAGGGAGTGGGCCTTCATTCAAGGCCACATATTCATGCTGGATTTACGCCTCTGGAGGCCTGTGCCTTTTGGTTGCCCACGGGGTGCTGCGTATGAATAGTACGCTACTCTCAGTTCACTTCCGGACGTTCCGGCCCGGCAAGGTGACCCTCTCAGTTTATCCTGGGTGTTTTTGAGATGCGGCGTCCACAGCTCAGAGCTCTCTGCTGTCCCAGGGTCTGTCCTTTTCCTGGAACCCACAACCTCAGCCGTAATTTGCTGCTGCCCAGGCCACTGCACGCTCTGCCGATCAGGCTCATTTAACAGCCGGCTAATGGAAATGGTTAATGAGCGCGGCAGAGGAGAGCTGCGTCCACGGGCTTCTTGCCGCGGCCTCTGGCAGCCGCCGCCTCGACGCCAGTTGTTCACCTTGCGCGACACCCCTGTCACTGAAGGACACGCAAAGTGACATGGAGAGTGGGGGTTTTTCTTTTTTATACCTAGTCTCCCTCCGTCAAAGCTAACCGGCTCTTGCCAGAGTAGAAATAATTCTTCCAAGAAATTTTGCCGCATTCTTGTTATCAGAGACTGTCACAGCTCCAGTTCAAAGTATAAAAGATTATCTTGCGCACAGGGCTTTTTAATATATTCACAAAGAAAGTGTTTGCAGTATTCTTCCTGCTTATTATGGTTCATAACATCCACCTGTCTATAGGTTGATGTTCATGTTGTTAAAAAAAAATCCCATTCAGCTGTAACTAAATGTAGTATAGCAACATTTTCCCATCAGGAAAATGCATTTTCTTCTGTTGCTGCAGAAGGATTATTAGCCAGCATGGCTCTCGTTAACCATGAGCTTAGCTAAAGATGCTTACTCCACGCTACTGTGATTAAAACATCCGACTCCCTCATTGCGTGTCTCCTCAGTCCACCTGCTCACACTTCAGTGACATTATCATCACTTGAACGGGGAACTCTGAGTAATCAGCTTTTTCTCGGTGTGATGCTGAATGACGAGGTCCGGAGCCACGTCCACGGGCGACACGGGAAGTGTTTGAGGGAGGCGTTTCTATTTATTTTCTGACTGTAGCACTACTATCCCTGTACGGGACAGGCGAGAGGAGCGCACCGCAGAGATATGAGAGGAAGGAGTGGGCACCTTATTTTTGGGATGTGAGTGGTGGGAAAGCGGTGGGGAGTCAAAATAAAAGGCTTTTTTGTCAGCAGAAGGGGAAATGTGCAAGAAAACAAAATAGGTGTCAGGTAAGGCTGCATTTCAGGGTCATCGAGGTGAGGCCATCAGAGAAAGACTAAGCCGTCTATAATGATAAAAGATGAAGAGATGCATTGTGGGGAATGGTTGTCTTTGTCGCTGACTGTGTCCTGCCTTTCTTGGGTCTGTTTGCTGTTCTCATGCTTTAGCCTGCAGTACCAGTTCCCGCATCGCTACTGCTTTCTCTCCCTGCACCTGTAATGGATCTGCCCCTTCGCGGCCCCTCACACGCCCCCGCGATGCTTCCCTATTAACAGTGACTCTTGTAAAATATACAGGCAAATTTTAAGGTTTCACTCATCACAGTGATGGGCCGTATATAGGGCCAGTGGGAATTCTGTACAGCTGTGCATATGATTCATTCACTCTCTGTTCCTCCCTCCAATCCTCTGTTAAGTCCTCAATGGACGCGGCACTGAAGCCATTGTCCGTGAGGGTGGTGTTTAAAGTGAGCTCTGCATAGCAATTAGGAGCGGCGACTGCTTTATGGTCCCGGATCATACGGTGTTAATGTCGCCCTCTGGCCCGACCGCTTAAAAGAAAAAAAAGGTCACTATCCAGCAAAGCGTGTGCCAGCCGTCTGTGCCCCCTGATCCGTGTCTCCTTTCCTGCCAGCACTGGCGGGGGGGGTGACAGTTCTGTCCAGTGTGAGGCACTTGTGTTGGACAGAACCATATTGGACATGCTTATCAGCAATATGACTGTCGTTAAACTGGCCCCCAAGGAGAGGTAACCCCCCCAGTGAAAATCCTCCCTCCAGACTCAAGTAACCATGGTAACAGAAAACAGCAAATACAGCCGTCCGCATCGATTAGCTTGGTCTGTGTCTCTAGAGGTTCCACGATGGCAGAAGCGATGTTGGTGGACAGTGCTGGACAGCCATGGTTGCATGTCAGCGCAGTGACTGATCCCTTTAATGTCCTCATTCTTCAGGCTTGAGTCAGAGTCTCCCCTGGTAACTGCAGCTGCATTCGTACTTTAGTTACAGATGATATTATATGCTGTCCCCAAGAAACTCAGGTGGAGAGCAGGGGAGGACTGTAGATTACCCCACATAGTACTGGGCGGCCATGTTGAGCCTTATAATTCAGAAAAGTGCTGCATCACTAAGCAATGAGTTTGCTGTTTTGCAGTGTCACAAAAAAGGACATCAAACAAGGTTATGTAACGTCAGAGTGCCAGTGAAAAAGTGCCTCTTTAATACCTCTTGTGTTTAACATTCATGTCATTACATTACTTTTAGAGGTTTAAATTAATTTCTATGAAGTTTTACTCCAATTTTTATGTTATGCTATAATAAAAAATAACTTATTTTACAACATTCTGAATAAAGGTTAAAAGGCAAAAAACAAACACAGTAGTGCAACAGTCATAAAATAGAGATATTTTTTCAGTAGCTGGTTAGATGTGATACAGATTAGGGGCTCAGATGGGGAGGAAGTGCTTCATTCTAAAGTCTCATCGAGCCTTGAGTGCCAAATATAACATTATTCTGAAACGCGATCACAAAGGCAGGAGAGAGAAAACAACTCCCAGACAGCTCTGTCCCCAATGTCCCTGGCAAGGTGACGATGAAGGTATCTGGGGGGACCTGATTGAGGAGCACTGCAGTAAACTTACAAGGTCCTGTTTCTGTAGGTGTGTGTCTGTGTGTATGTGTCTGTCTATCTGTGTCTGAGTGTGTGTCTGTGTGTTTGTTTGCATGTGTGTGTAGGTGTGTGTGTGTCTGTGTGTATCTGTGTGTGTGTGTGTGTCTGTATGTATCTGTGTGTGCCTATGCATGTGCTTGCATATTTCCTCTCAGGGTGACTGTCTTCTGCCCCATCCTACACCTCATGCCCTGTTGCATGCTGGGCAGCCCCATAAGCAATCCATCAGCGCTATTTACAGTGGGCCATGGGCCTCCTTGCAGACGCCGGCGGAGATCTCATCCCCCGACAGTCCCTCAGCTTGCCTGCACCGAATAAATCGCAATCTGCTTCGGATAAGAGAGACCTTCGGTAGAAGTCTGCTTTACAAAGTCGGGAAAGAACAAAGAGCAAAGAGGCAAAGTAAACAGCTGTGGCATGACTCCTGAAAACATTGCTGTCTTAAAAACGGTCGTGCTCTGGAAGGCCTCTCCCTCCCAAACGCTTCACACAGAGCACGCCTTCTTCAATTTTACTCTGTTAAAGCAATGGAGGAGCCTAAACATTAATGCGGACACACCTTAGTGTTGATGATGAGCTGAAGGCGGTATGACGTACCTGAAGAAAGTCTATCTGTACTTGTCTCGCCACTAGATGGCAGAGCTGTGTGTTGATTTGCCATCCACCCTGTCCTTCCAGCCAGCCGGCCGCGTGCTCAATTCCAGAAGGAAACGGCAACATCTTACCTCAGACACTGATGGAATATACTCCAAAAAGCACGTTTCCAGAGCTCATGGCAAGAGTTTAATTTCTTTGTTCGTCTTCACTCCTTTGTGCATGTGGAGATAATTTTAAATGGCTTGAAGTATGTTGTTACGACGAGCGAATTCAAAAGAATGGCAAGAAAAAACAGGAGCGAGGCTGCAAATCAGTTCCGCTGAGATATTAGTGTCACTGTCGCTTTGAAAGCAAAGACTGAGGGAATAATTGTCTGTTTGTAGTAGTACAGCTTAATACACTGATGCACAGATAGCTCATTTCATGAAAACAGAACTGTTTTGAGAACAGTTAAACCGCCTCAGAAGATAACCGACTGTGGGGAACACAAACACTGGTTTGCTGCTATTTCCTGATCAGGGTAAGACTGGGAAGCAGATTCGCATGTTGCAAACAATAATACCGGTAGGATGAATGTCATTGCTCATTCTAAAATAGCCTTCCCCTCAATGTCAGGAATAAAACAACAAAATATGAACAAAATATATTATAGCAAAAGACGCATATCCTAACTGACTGTCTGGTTAGTCAAGTTTATTCCTCTGCATTAAGGGAACAGGTATGTCTCTAAATAGCCTCTAGCATGTGCCTGTGTGTGCAAAAGTGTGTGCCCTGCGATGCACTGGCATCCAGTGACAGCCACAAAAGTGTGTGCCCTGAGATGCACTGGCATCCAGTGACAGCCACAAAAGTGTGTGCCCTGAGATGCAGTGGCATCCAGTGACAACCACAAAAGTGTGTGTCCTGCGATACACTGGCATCCAGTGACAGCCACAAAAGTGTGTGCCTGTCTCGTGCCCTCTTCCTTCTGGAATGGCTTCTATGTTCGCTGGGATGACCTCGGTGCCCGCTGGGATGGCCTCTGTTCCCACTAAGATGGCCTCTGTGCCGCACTAAGATGGCCTCTGTGCCCCCTGGTATGGCCTCTGTGCCCACTAAGATGACCTCGGTGCCTGCTGGGATGGCCTCTGTGCCCACTAAGATGGCCTCTGTGCCCCCTGGTATGGCCTCTGTGCCCACTAAGATGGCCTCTGTTTCCACTAAGATGGCCTCTGTTCCCACTAAGATGGCCTCTGTCCCCGTTGGGATGGCCTCTATGCCCTCTGGTATAACCTCTGTGCCCACTGGTATTGCCTCTGTGCCCACTGAGATGGCCTCCATGCCCACTGAAATGGGTTCTGTGCCTACTGAGATGGCCTCCATGCCCACTTGTATGACCTCTGTGCCCATTTGAATGGCTTCTGTGCCCGCTGTGATGTCCTCTGTGCCCACTATGACCCTACCCAGGATAAGAAGTTGTGGAAAATCAATGGATAAGCATTATAATCAAGCTTATATAAGTCAATACAAACTTCAAAAGCACTGCAGATTTCTTCCTCCGGGGGGCAGCATGTGGTGAGGGGCTTATCCCAGCACTGAGAGGCATGACAGGAGAAACAGTGGAGCCATCTCCTCAGGGGCTGCGCTCATGTCTACTCTACGAGGCACAGAGGGTAGCAGGGTCTGCTCAGTCCAAACAGTCAGGCCTGGGAGGCGACCGAAACACGGGGAGCCACACATAGCTGGAAGCAAGAGGCCGGCAGTTTTGTTGAGAGCCTGGAGGCATGGAGAATTTCGACCGCAAGGTCAACTGCAGATCAGCGACTAATGCATCTGGGAGCCTGCAGAAGCAGAGGGAGGAGAGCTGGGCTACGGTGAAAGGTCAGATCACAGGCTTGTGTGGAGGCAGGAGCTGAGGGCCGAGTCACAAATAGCAGTGTGATACTAAGAATTAGCTTTCAATGTCCTGCTAACCATTATCTTTAAGCTCCTGCAGCCGGCCTCCAGGTCATCACGTCTCCTACGTCAGAGCTTTAATAAAGAGCAGCCCTGGGGCAGAGAAGCAGATCTCTCTGAGTCTCCAGCAATAATGGGGCTTGATTGCTTAAAATAGATTCACACAAAGAAACACACGTGCTGTCATATCAGCATATCAACTAAATAAACCCAACCATCCATCCATCCGTCCATGCATCAGTCCACCCATCCACCTATCCAATGATCCATCCACTATCCATTGATCCATCCATTATGCATAGCACTATTCAGAATAATGTTAGAGGGAATCTGGATCCTATGCCTGAAGCACAAGACAGAGGCTTCTCTGCACAGGAAGCCACGCCATCGCAAGGCCCACACTCAAAACACACAGCGCCATCTCAACAAATGAGCTAAATCCACATCTCATCTTTCCAGTTTCTTCTCCCAAGGGTGACCACCTAATCCATGTCAGGAGGGATACTATGAGCTATGACAGAGTTTCTAAAGTACCATTTTAACAATTTCAATTAAAAGGACCTGGATTTCACTAAAGCACCGAGTTCTTGCTGTGGTCACTAATGTTAATGTGAAACAGCTGGATGAGTCTTTCAATCCAGGAAACAAACCAGTAAAAGCACAAGAGGAACCAAACAATTTAGCAGAGAACGGGAGCCATTCAGTTTTATGGTAGTTTGCAAAACCTGAAGTAGCTCACAGTGTCCCCCCTGACATGGATTAGCGGGTCACCATACTTCCCTTCTGTCTCGATCAGGCAACATTCAGCTTAGTTTATTTCACTGTTTTAGGTTTTTCTGTGCCGTTGAGCTGAATTACAATGGATCACAAAAGCCTGGAAGCTTGCAGACCCCCTGCGCTTTGCAGACCACCCCCTGCGCTTTTCAGACCATCATCTGTGCTTTGAAGACCACCCCCTACACTTTGCAGACCACCCCCTGCACTTTGCAGACTATCCCCTGCACTTTGCAGACCATCCCCTGTGCTTTGCCGTCCCTGTGAGATGTGCCATGGCGGCCAAGGTGGGAGGTTTCCATTTTTGGCACTGAAAGGCTGTATTGTTCAAGGTGTTTCACATGAGCTGTCAGCTACAGACCTCTCAGCGGCACAGTGCGCAGATTAACATCCTGGAAGGTTCCAGCAAAAAGAGATCACGATCACATTAGTGTCACTGGTGTAGTAACTTTTATCTGACATGCCAGGCATAATCCTGCCCTTTTATGAGCTTTTGATGAAATGGTGAAGATTCTCCTTGGCAAGTCATGTGGGATAGTGGGCAGTTAAAACAAGGAAATGAAATTTCTTAATTTTATTTAGGTGAATTGTGGCAATTCATTGACATATAGTTGTGTTTTTCAGAACATACACACCCTGCTTAGTCTTTTGATCAACGGCCCAGCAAATTGTGCAAAGAACAGTAACAAATTACCTCATCCAGTTCTGACAAGTTCATCTCCTTTATTTTCAACATTTTCCCCTAGCAACACATATAACGCATTATGCATTCTGCATCTTATTCCCTGCGCTTTTCTTGGAATGCAGTCACACATGCAGCAATAGTCAAATTTTAGTCAACAGGCAAGGCCTGTGTTTAGGGTAATGCATTTTTAAGAAAAATAATATTCCAAGTGATAGGCATCAGAAAAGTTTATTAATCTGTCAGAAAAAGTCCTCGTGCTTCACTCTCCCCTTCCAGTCGTAGTGCTTTATAACATCCTTAACCAAGAATGGATAATGGCTTTTATGTTTTTGGTCGGGCTCCCAAATTCTCTCTGCCACTCGTTTCTCTTCATCTGCTGCGTCAGAACCCTTATTTCTTAATTATAAATCTCATGGACTGTCATGGGCAAGCTTGCTCTAAGTGTGTCACTCAATATTTCATATTATATCATACGTGTTGCGTGGCGATGTGCTGTTGCGCCTTTTCCATTTCGGGCTGCTGGAGCCCCGGCGGTGTCCTGCGTCCCCTCCCTAAAAGAGCCTGCAGTTACCCTGAATTGTGTCATTTGTTCCTTGTAATGCATCTCCAGCTAATTTACATACAGGCGTCATGTTAGTAAGGTTCTCTGAGCTCCTGCACTCATGGAAAAGACTCGCACCCCTAAGATCACTATCTCTACTTCTGTTTGCTATTGAAATTAGACAACGTCATACGAGGATTACCAATGTTTCAGATGTTTTACGTACCCGTGGTTTATGAACAAAGTCCATCTCTTAATGGACCATTTCGAATCCGTCTTTCCCAGCAGTCACAAACAGTTTTCTTGCTCACAGCTTAAGAGGAAACCTTTGGCATGGGCAAGTCATTAATGTATTCCCCCTCTTTACTGCGTCTGACGGCCTATTCAAAGGCGCAGAGAAAAGAGGAGTCCTTGGATGTGAATGGAGCCCTACAGTTCCTCCCGGAATGCTAAACACAGACCTGAACCTGGGATTATCGGCTAAGGAGAAGGACAGCTTTCTTTTGGCAACACATAATATTGTCGTTGTTAACCAAGAATATTTTTAAAACAAAACTAAATTGAATGATGACATTTGCATAGTTAGGTTAATCGATGTTTGTAAATGACATGTGATGAACTGGCGCTCTCTCTATAGTCTGTTTCCGCCTTGTGGCTCACTCTGCCCGGGACGGTCTCTGGGTCTGGCCTCATCACCGTGCGCTTGCTAAGCTTGGAAGATGGATGGGCATTAAAGGAAAAACATGAAAGATTTTACCGAAGGATCCTGCCTGTTTCTATTTCAGGGCCATGTCCTACGGTTTTTATACATAAAAATCCATTGAGGGGTGTTGTAGTCTGAGTACTTTGTTAAACCTGCTGCTTTGTCACATATTAATAATAACTCACTGTTTATTGTCCTTGACTGTTATACATTAATAAGGGTTAACGCATGACAAGCTGTGCATTGCATATAGTATATTCTTTGACTGCCTAAGACTTTTACACGGTATCACACACAGTGCCAAAATAACAAAACAGTTTCTTTACTAGTAGGGATGTAGATGCTGATAGTTTGTGGGATCAAAGACATCAATCCATCCATCCATTTTCCAAACCGCTTATCCTTACTGGATCGCGGGGGGTCCGGAGCCTATCCCGGAAGCAATGGG
>JAODJX010000037.1:22931337-22942801 GCA_026776945.1 Isichthys henryi
AGGAAACCCCATGACGACATGGGGAGAACATGCAAACTCCGCACACATGTGACCCAGGCGGGGATTCGAACCCGGGTGGATCAAAGACATTTATTTAATTTGTATATCCCCCAAGAATTCTCCCCAAATACACATATTTTTTTTATATCTTGCAAAACTCGTGCTCCTATAAAATCTACAGATAGGAGACGCATAAGAAAATAGGACATTTTGTCATAGGAGAAATCAGCTGAAATTGTAATTCCATTCAACATGTCTGGTAATACTTTGGGAGTATAAAGGCATCTGTCTTTTAGGTCCAAATGATTCCAGAATTGTGAGTCATCATATGATCTCTTTATATATGAAATACAAAAAAAAACAATAAAAAAAAAACTGAGGTCTTCTTGCTAGTTTACTCTCCCTGGGGGGGCTTCTTCTCAGCCACAGTCTTTAGTTTGGTTATAAATATTCCATTTAATAACCAATAAATTCCTACTAATGCTGATATAATTACAAGGCGTGGTTTCATATATCTGCGACCAGCTCAGTGAGGGGAATACATGGGTGGCTGCAGAGCCTAATTAAAAAGAGATCACTTGTGTGTCTTTAAAAACAAGTTTCGATAGCTCCCCTCACAGTGTGCAGATTGTTGCCTGCTTTATGTGAATCGTTATAATAGTAATAATTCAGTATCCAGCGTGAAGGTTTCATTAGAAAATGTTCAGGAATAATTCTAGAAAACAATGGTACTGTGGGCCGTTTCAGGGTTACCCGAATGCAAAATGTTTGATTCAGTCATCGTTCTGAGAAATACCTGTCAGTTCACTCTTAAATGCTCACTCACCATTTGTATTCTAAGGTACTGACTGATTGATTTTCATGTCATTATGGGGGGATTTTGTCTCATGAAACTGCGTCAGGACTTCTGTTGGGGTGCCACTGGCCCTGGCAAAGTGTGAACTGGTTTGCTCATCCAGAAAGGCACCATGTATGAGATAATATCGAAACAGAAGCCTGAAGCTCATTGGCAGCTGAGCAGATCATTCAGGTGTGATTAATATGGCTGAAGTTTGCAAACTGGAGCGCTCAGCGACACGCGGCGCCTGCTCTCACGTGACCTCAAATGTCACGTAACCGAAAAAAATTCAACGTTTAGGGAGCTGTCATTCGGAGCAGAAACTGACTGCTATAGTTACACGATGCAAATTAGGGCTCTTTGGCTGTGCACCACCAGCAGAGCTTTTGCCAGTGCAATAACCGTGTCTAGGAATGAATTACATAGCTACTGTTAAACACTGTAACGGCTGTTATGGGCCTTTTTAAGTTCCTCTGTTCCTGGGGCCATTTTTAAAGTCAAAGTTTAAACTAGAAACATGACTGTCTCTCCCCGGAGCTGGAAATTTAGCTGAAAGTGGGTTTTACAGTAAGACAATGACCTTCAAGTGCATCACAGGACCGAGAAAGAAATGGAATCGAAGCCAAAGAATCAACAAGACCAAACATGGCAGGTTGGATTTGGAAAGATGGGTATCACTGATTTGTAAGGCTTCTCTGTCGGCACAAAGGTGCGGGAAATGAGATGGATAAGTGATAACTATACTGATTATCACTATATACCTGGAAAACAAATTCATAATTTCAGATATCATCCATCTTGCATAATTCCGTTAAATGATCAATAAAACAGACAGACCCTGATCTGAAGATGTATGTATGTATGGATGGAAGTGAAGTTTACTCCATTGTACTATGGGCATTTATTGGAATTTATCTAGGTAGACCATGAACAAGAGGAAAAATAGACTCCAGAAAATAGCGAGAATAACGCTGACGGCCCGGAGTTTAACACTGACTGGGGCATACAGGCAGAAAGAAGCCACGTAAATTTCACACAGCACCATAAGGGTTAACTGTTACTGAACTGTAAGATAATAACAGAAGCCTTCAGTGCTGAAAGTTATATTCACAGAGGAGTCATCAGTTTATTTGTAGGAGACATATCCATTCTGCAAGTATTCCCGATATTCCGCATATATCCCGTTTCAGACAGTATACTTAGGGGCAAGCCCAACTTAGACATATCGAGCATTATTTTAAGATTGTTGCCAGCTCTGACTAGCAAGCAGCTTTTGGTTCAGTGTGATGGAGAGAAGGGAGAGGGGGCGATTAACATTTGCATCAGGCAAACATCAAATTTATTTGTCGGGATATTACCTGTTTACCTAACTGCTTGGGGCAAATGGCTTTTTGTTTGAGGTCAGCGGGACAATATTCCCACCCCAGCAGGAATTCAGGCGACGGATTCTGTGTTCATAATTTCGGGTAATAATATGTCAGGGTGAGCAAGGGCAAAGTCTGGGGGGGCTGGGGGAAAGGGGCAGAGGTGGCAGAGGAGAGAACAGCTTAAAACGACATCTCAGCGTGATCGTGGCTTTAAAATAGGTCGCCCACCGGTGACGTGATTGTTTAAAAACCTTATCGATCGTCTATAACAATGCACAATAAAACTGCTATAAAGCGTAAAAAAAAAATCCATATATATCATTTATGTCGCACGATAAAATATGATCATACAGTCCTGTTGCCTTTAGCATTGCAAGGAGGGACTAACCGTGTGGACAGGACTCTCTACTACGCTGTCAGCCAAAATGACAAATCTGCAGGCTTTATAGCACTTTAGACATTTCTTTATCCGGAGATGAACTACATAACAGTAAAAAAATGGCTACTGGTTGTTTCATCCTGTCTGCTGGGACCAAGGCTTGCATTGGCCAGGGACTCATATTCAATACAGTGTAGCTGCTTTTGCGACGTCAAATTAAGGAGCAGAGGTGGATAGAGATACATTAATGGCAGTGGATTCACTGGCAGTACATTTTCGGTAATATGGGAACCAGATGAATTTGTCACCATGGCGATGCTGGAGTTAAAGCCTTGCCAAGCCTTAGTCCAAGAAATTGTACTACGTGAACCTTGGGACTTAAGTTCTTTAATAGCTGTCATTCCCCGCACCCCCCACCTCCCAGGGAACAATATATCAGGGACTAGCGGAATTGCTCTGCTGGTTGCCACAGCAACAAGCTCACCACTGCCTCCCCCGATATTTGGTTCTTTAAACTGTGAATGTTGCTCGCTGGGTGTCGAGGCGCCACGACTCGTGGAGGCAGCGCTAAAGTGTGCAATCACCGCCCTGATCACTAGCTCTAGTCGTCGCCATGCCAGCAAAATTATTCTGCCGACACGGCAATCGGTCATATTTGGGGATAAGAATGATCGGGACCTTCATAATCATATAGGCTAGTGCCTTTTTTGCTAACCATGCAAGTGTTTGAAAATGGAGCAATATAAACAATTTTTAAAAAGTAAACCAAATGCGAGCTCGGGGTATGCAGGTCATAGCAAACGGAATGCGTGTAGCGAGTCGCTTTCTAATGAGATTGGAGATGGAATGAACTCCGGTACATTTTAAAATGTTGCTCTTCAAAGTCCTTCAGAAGATGTTAGGGATTCTATGCTTACTTTTATTGTCAGCTTAAAAGAGCCCCACATCCCTCTAGCTGATTCTTTTTCTGGCACTTATTACTTTAATTGCTACCACTGCTGTCAGTGACTGTCCTTCAAACGCGCTAAGAGCTCATTCCAAGAACGTCAGACACCGCTTTACTGGGACGGAGGCCCGATGAATGTCGCGAGACAAAACGCAGTGAAACCCCCCGCCCCCCTTAGTAATGCGCAGTATCGACATGTGCCTACCAGTGGCACACAAACACGGAAGCCTGGCCGCTGAATTATGAGCAGTGATTAATCCCTGGCACACGTCCACCCCCGTTTGGGATGCAAGACGGCCGGCTGGTGGGTCCTCATACGGAGACAGGTTCCATAAATCTCTCCGGCCGCATTGATCTGCCTGCAAGGCCCGCTGAGCCTGTCCTCGGGGACGGTGCCCCTCGACAGCTGAGGACAGGAGTGGGTCTGAGTTAGTGCGAGGCGAGCCGGACACACAATCATAGACCAACTGCTCCACATCATCGCCAGGCAGGAATATTTGTCAATTCATAAAGGGATGGCGGCAGTAAAAGGTGCATCCTGGCTGCTGGCTGATTCTGTTTGCAACCCTAGACTGCAACATTACGCAGATGTCAACTGGAGTTTTTATATCATCATAAAAAATAACTGCGGCTTTCCCTAGTTATCACAAAGGACTTACAAGAGATTGCCGCTGGGGGAAATTGGACGGTGCTATTATATCTACTGTGTTCTGACACACAATATGATGGAAAATTGTATAAAATCAGGCCATCCTGGAGAAAATAGCCACCACATGATGGATGTATGGATAGGGGCACTTTCCAGAGAGAAAATATTTCCGCATTCTACGTAAGAAAAAAAAATCTGGGAATATTATAGAAGGATATATATGGACAATTGTAATAGTGAATGATAGAAAAGGCAACATGAAGAAGGAGTAAGAGGCTTCAAATCTTTGGATGATGCTTCATTGGAAGATACACATCCTTGCTAACAGGCCTAACCAATTTTGCTAATTACGCATTTGCGATTTTGAGCAGGATTAGGGCATCAGTTGTAAAATATGGTCCGAATTTTGTTATAGAAGGGTGCTGTGGTGTCTGTTGCCTGCTTTTGTATCTCCTCATCTCAGGAGGAAGGAACAAAGCAGCATTTAGACCTGCTTCAGCAAACCCTCTTGTTTAACCCATGACAGGTGGTCAAGGAGGAAAGCTGCCAAGATAAAGGACTGTGATCTTGTGGAAATAATGAGTTTTTAAGAGGCTAAACTATGTAGCCATCCAAGTGTTATGAAGGCACGGAGGAGTGTAATAAGACTCAGATCACAGTGGAATTTGGTCCTATCTGACTGGCAAAAAGAGAAAAAGAAGCTAATATATGGAAAGAGCTAAATAAGAATTATCTAATGTTTTATGTTTAAATGAGTAACCTTGAGGTAAAACATCAATGCAAATACTGCAGAGCAATTCTTGGCTTATTCCTTTGAGATTACTAATGCGTTAATCACATGCTATTTAATTACATTAACACAGTAAATCACATTCCAAAAAATATACCTTTAATTAGGCACATATGGACACAGATAAATATGCATGTAAGAATTAAAACATACCCAAAGATTGTGAAATATAGCCACCCCATTTGTCTTTGAAGAGTGAAATGCAGAGATTCCTTTAAAACACCATTGTACTTGTGAAATCTGCAATACGTAAGAATTATGAAATACAGATGTGTCAAGTTTACCTTCCTTTATGTTACTTTAGAAACATGAAAGAAGGATAAATAGGATTAATTCATCCTGTATGTGTGTCTGTGTGTGTCTGTATGTGTGTGTGAGAGTCTGTACAGTATGTGTGTGTCTGTATGTGCGTGTGAGTCTGTGTGTGTGTGTGTGTGTGTGTGTGTGTGTGTGCGTGCATAAAATATAACCAAAACGTTTTGCTGTTTTGCATATTTCTTCATGTTTGGGGAAAAAATATATCCTGCTAATAGGTAAAGTGTAATCAGTCTAGGGACATTATTACCCTCAGTTAATTAATGTATATAAAGCTTATTAATTAAGTTTGTAAAAAAATAGTTAATATTTTATTCTCTGTGAAGCGTTAATGCATGTCTCATGAATTTGTTTACATGCTCAAGGTTAAATCATGGTACTTTATTATAAAGTGCTGGGAATTATAGAGGTTACCACCTTTTACAGAGGGTAAATCATGGTAATTAGTGTCATATAGTTGCATCATAATTGAATTACCTTTCGACAGCTGAATTCTACATTAGTTCCATCGTAACATAAGTAATTACAAAGCAAATACCTGAATACACATTTATTTAATTTAGCATAATTTTTTTTTACATAAATTATCTTGACATTAAGTTAGTTTTCAATAAACAAATTCCATTTCCATTTTGCACAGGTGGCCCAAGTTTTGCAGTTTCTGCATATTTATTCTGTATGGATTCAAAGTGGATGTAGATATGAGCAGAAGGTATCAAGCTAACTGTGTGTGAAGCAGGCTGCGGGTGGGGGTACATGTCAGAGAGAAGATGAAAATGTCACGGAGAGGTGACAAGTAATGACCCAGATTTGGTTGATGGCATACGGCAAGTGATGAACGGTGATAACAATGTCTCATAGGGGACTCAATCTTCAGCAGTGGTCATTCGAGCAACATGCAAAAAGGGCAAAAAAAAAAACAATGAAAAAAGAAGTGCCATTGTACTGAAAGGCTCACGTCATTAAGACACATTATCTAAACAAGGCGACAGCTCTCCTATACTCCCGTCATGCACACGTAAAAAAAGAGGGTTTTACACTTGAAGTGCCTGCATTGGTTTCACTTAAATTTAAAAGCAGAAACTATGAAGTACGACAATCTCTCATGAAATTTCTGTATTATCCAGATCTCCAACTAACCTGTCCAAATAAGGCATTTTTTTTAGAAAGAGTAAAACTCATGCGTCATGGTGACTCGGTTAGAAACACGACGGACTCCCAGCTCCAGGATTGTGGCATCACGTCCTGCCTACTGGTCTCTATGACCCAACAGAAGACAGTGAAGACCAGTGACATTTAGACACGTTACGCTTCTCGCAAAATTCTTCTTGGACCTATGCAAGATTCCTTGATGTAAACTGGTTCCCCTCCACAGCCCAAAGAGATGCAGTTTAGGTGAACCGGTGTCTAACTGAGCAGTTTGTGAGTGTGTGCCCTCCTACGGACTGGCATCCTGTCCAGGGTGTCCCCTGCCTCACATCCTACGCTTTCTGGGATAAGCTCCAGAATCGCCATGACCGGTACTGTATTAGTGGGTATGGAAAATGGGTGGAGGAATATCATTTAGTTGATGAATTGCTTCAGGTTAGAAGCTTTGCAATGTAAACAGCAGGTTTCTTGCTGACGTACTGCTGTCATACTCTGCTACATTTGCACAGGTACATGTCGCTTGGAGCAGAAAATCACTTTGAGAAGTATCTATCATTTTCACTTCAATGGAAGTTTTATAGTTCTGGAAAAAATGGTTATCAACTCTTGACAAAACTCTAATTACTTTGATATTAAAAGATTATGCAAATTGAAGTGTATTTTGAATAATAAATGCATAAGACCACAGAGGTTCTGAAATATTTTTAAAATAGCTTAAGGAAGTGGTTAGGAATGAATAGAGTGGAATGTTTTTATTCCTTTTAAACTTTTACATCCTACAGTTTATTAACGTTAACAACATATTTTATAAGCAATCAAAATGGCTACTACTGCCTGTCCTAACAAGATTTCAGGGGAAGGATTTTCCATTACTTCCCTTCCTCTAAATTTGGTGTCGTGCAGTTCTGGATCTTGTACTTCTGCCTCCTGATTTATCCTAACCCTTGCACATAATTTCCCCTTCTTATAAACCAGAATGGGATGAGGCAGGATTCTGGGTTGGCGGGAGGGGGGTTAACGTGTGGGAGGCTGCTAGCTACTGCCCGCATTAGCGCCTTTAGTTTGCTAATGTTTAGCAATGCTATTCTTCACTTTTAGCTCAAACGTACTTTTAAATAATAGAAAAAAGCTAATGTGCATTTTATATAAAAATACATAAAAGCGGCTTTGCATAGAATTCTGTCCCTGCAAAAGGTGGCGAACAGTTTGCAGGCTCTGAGACAGAAGGGGTTTATTAATGATGATACTGAACTCGACAGGGAAGGCACAGAACAAAAGGACCGCAAGGGGTCAAACAAAATGGGAGAAGTTAGAACGTAACAAAGAAATCATAAAGAAAATTCACTGGGGAACTGAGCACTAAACCCACAGAAACCAACCACACACAGCTACAATGAACCATCAAAGAATGGAACCAGTACAGGCACTTAAATACACATAGAAACTTCAGGCAAACAAGGGACAGGGGTAAATAGTAATCAAATAAACCGATCACTAAGGCAGCAAGACAGCAAGCAACAGGTGGAACGATTAACAAGCACAGAACCTGGGAATTCTTCAAACACTAAAACTAGAAAACATTAACTAACACTCTGGGAATACAGTAGGATATTTAACAGAACCAAATAATACAAACAAGACCAGAAGTGAAGAGGAAAACAGGAAGATAACCTATAACCTGGAAAACCGGAATGAAAACAAGAAAAACTGGGGGAGAAACTAATAACTATAAACAGACAAATCAGGCTGGTCTTGAGCACCCAAACTAGAGAGTTAACAGCTTCAGAAGCAAACACTCAACCGACTGAGCCACATGGGGCTGTGGGGACAATGAGAGACACATTAGGGACATAGGACTAAGACAGAGGAGGGGCCAGGAAGGCCAGCGACACCTGCTGGCCAAACTGAGACTGAACACAAAGGACAGAGATCGACTGTACGACAGAGAGGGGGAACGGTGGAATGACCAGCAAGGACTGCTGGTCAAATGGGGAACGATCACTGAGGGTGGGGTCAGATGGGTGCTGACCCTCACAAAAAGCATTTAATCATAATTATATTTTAGAACAAGCCCGTTTTGAATGCAGCATGGTTGGTGAAAAATTGTAATCTGTAGAGTAAATTTTTGCAAAGCCTTATAGAATAGTGGCATTTTGTAGATCTCCATGGACCAATTTTCTCTTTGCCTACCCCATCTTGCTCTCCATGAAACACAGAACCCAGACATGTACAGTAAGAGCAAGCATGGGGGGGGGTCACAGCACAGGGTCAGGCAGCATGCTGTATTCCTCGAGCTGGGGGCTCAGGGGCCCATGGACATGTGCTTATTCTGCTGAAGTTGGGGCTCAAACCAATAACCCTCTGATCACACATACCATGGCGTAGCCCTCTGAGTCACTCATAACCCATCGATACTGCTGGATTTAAAAGCTCAACGACTATTGAGGCCGATCATATACAGGTCGTGTATCAGCCATGTCTGATTACAGAACCCAGTTAAGGAATCATCAGTGTTAATAATTGCCAAACATGTTACATTATGCTTCCCCTCAAACCACAGAATAGATTTTGTTTAGTTTTCATTTGGCCCATTTACAGGTATTTCCTTCTATTGGCGCAACATTTAAAGAGATGTGAGCAAAATAACAAAGAGTATGATCTTAAAACTTCCCGGCTATGTTTGGGTCATGCACATTTATCTGACGTAAGGAGATATTAAATCACAAGCGATATTTTTTATTTACAATGGAAGAGTTAGTGATGCTCTTCCAAAGCCTCCACACTGCCTATGTTGTAAAATAAAAAAAAAAATGCATAAGCAGAATGCAAAAAATGTGACTTTCAAAGGACTAACTTGATTGCATTTCCAACAAAAAGGAAGGAACATTAGCTCCCTGTAGAATACACAAGTGGGATTTTAGCATGGCGGGTTCTTCAGGTGCAGCTGCAGGCAGAATGGCGTCGTACGGATTGCCTTTGAAGTATCCAGGGTGACACTCGGCCATATCGGAAAACGGTGAAAGAGAAAAAGAAGACGAGCTAACCTGTGCTGGCAGCTTCACCATTTGAACCACACAAAGGCACTTTCCCATTAATAATAATGACTTATCAAAAAGTGCTGCCACACATTTTTGCACCCATTTGTAGCAAACTGGAGGCACGGAAGCTTTCCAGTGTGATGTGGAGGTGATGCCAACTCTGTTGGGTTTGCTGTCATCTGAACAAAGGCAAAAGGTGCCTCAAGTCTGACCTTTAAAGGATCCTTTGAGATAGTGTCCATCTGGAATACCTGTGTTTGAAACCAAAGAAGCAATATCTCAACAGAGAGGCCTGTTATGACCTTTTACAAGCAGCCTTACCCAGGATGCTTGGATTGGGGGAAATTTATTATTTAGCTAGCAATCCAGTTTAAAAGCGAGTTATACTGGCCAGCACAACAATATCCCAGGAAGTCTGTTTTTGTTGGCACAAAGATTTGCTTGCCCTGGATAGAGTAGGGTCACCACCCTTCATGCATCTGGTAATATGCTTTAAGACCCTGACGCCCAAGCCAGAAATCGGCAAATCCATATTATTCGATTATAAACCTAAAATTAGGTACATTGAAAGTGTTGGGGTAGTTTGCAAACCCTACAGACTATTTACAAGTTAATAAAACTGTTATATACAAAAATGCATGTGCATGTGTGGGCAGACTTACCACCCCATCCACCTGAACAAAGCTGGCAACCTTGTAGACGGTTCGAGACATTTTGCTCACGCACAACATACCAGGCATGCTCTCATCAACCAAAACCCTGTTAAACCTAAAGTAGTCAAGTTAGCATTTTAGCTAAGGTTCAATTATTTGGCTATTGTCTCACTGCTTGCTAGACCAATGGGGAACGACTCACAGGGGATACTCTGCTGGCTTCCTAAAAGTAAGTCTTAAAATGATCACATTAAATATAAGCAATTAAAACTTGGACAAGGATAACGCAACTAGAAATCTGTGTGACTATGCAAAAACTTTTAAAACTCATTAAATGGATTTCAGCATAAGAAATTAAAGTTATAGGGAAATAATTTAAATATAAATAAATCTCTGTCCTTTTTAAGCAGAATTCCTTTTAAAAACAAGACCGGGTTATACATCATATCACAGGAGACAATTCTTTATTTATGGTATTTTAAGGATTAATCTTCTCGGCAAACTCTGAGGAAAAAAATATGAGAGATGTACAGCTTCAGACAGGGAAAGGGAGGTCGAGAAGCAGACAGGGAACTGAAGAGATGATACATGCATGGCCTGTAACAATATAATATGAAAATATATGCGTAGATAGAATATGAACACAACACCTTACATTAAGACACTGATGAATGAAACGTTCTTGCTGTTTCTGTCATATTTGTAATATATAAATTGGCAACAATAATCATAAGAAGAAGAACAATAGCATATATGTATTTATAATATAATAATAATAACCGTAAATAATTATATATATATTCTAGCTGCAGTATGACAGTCTATTAAATCAGTCACTAATTACAAGGTAATGTTCCCTAACTAAGTCTTGTACAATTTCTCTTGGCTAAAAACCTGTAAAAGTCACTTCTGACTACAGTAAGTGTGTAAGTGAAATGCGGAATGGAATAAACTTTGAATAAATTGTTTTTGAAAAAAAAAAAACATAATCCACAAGTTGAATAGCAAATTGCAAGGTGCAGGGAGGAGCGTGGAAACAGTTAGGCAGAACATGACAGTCTTTCATGCGCGCGCTGGGCGACAGACCACCTGCAGCCCACCCTGCCCTAAGCACTGACAGGGCCTCTCCATGTGAGGGCGCCAACCTCCGAGGGGGCGGTGAGTTAGCCATCCGAGACAAATTGAAACTGGCTTGCTTGCGCCCCTAGAAGTACTTGCAGCCTCTGTGGTGCTGGCAGGGAAGAGCTACGCGATGTCGGAGGCCAGCTTAGCCAGTGGGTCTCCCTTGGTTTTGGAGAGATGAGCTGTGCACTGTTATGATGTGGGGGAGGGGCGGGGGG
>JAODJX010000037.1:22993465-23005966 GCA_026776945.1 Isichthys henryi
CCACCACCCCCCCCCACCCCCCCCCCCCCCCCCCCCCCCCCCCCCCCCCCCCCCCCCCCCCCCCCCCCCCCCCCCCCATCCCTCCAGTCCGGCCACTCCCACCTCCATTGACTCCATGGGATAAAGGGCACCAGTGCTCCCTCACCTTCTACAGCATCACACTGCAGACTTTTGACAGTGGCCTGGTTTGTTGGGCATTGAATTTAACTCTAACCATTTTACCCTAAATAATTAGCTGATTGTCACTTAATTTATTTTCAAATCATGGTAGTCAAAATAAAAGTTAATTGACGTTTTCCATACATAAAATTAAGCATGGGGGGTTGTTAATTGTTAAATGAATTATAAATGAAATGCTTTTTTTCTATAGAAACATCTACTTACTATTTTCTTTCTTGAATTTGCAGACTTACTCTGTCAGCTTTACCGGTGGCCCATATAATACGCTGTTGACAAAGCCATAGCAAGTAAAGGTAAAAAAAACAGTATCATGCTTTAGCTTGTGGTGCTTTTCTGATAATTCAGTACTTGTTACTTCCATTGTACAGCTGTAAAGTGAAAAGGGCCGTTTTAGAGAGGTTACTAAAGTCAAATAAGGTATCGATTCCTGCACGAGGAATTATTACTGTGTTGTGTGGTCAGAATGTCTAGGAAGAGCAGAATGCTTTAGGAGTTAAACTTCATGAAGAAAATTAATTAGCAGCACGTCCACTCTACCATGCCAATGAGATAAATATATATGGCTTACATGTTTTATTCCTAGAGAACCGGGGAAAAAAGATATCCTTTCATAAAGTCACCATTAGTCTCTATAAAGGGGTAATGGAGTCCACTAAGCGGATGTTTTGACCTTAAACTATTTATTGCACTGGTGCAAGATCGAATAGATACAGTTATAATTAGTTCTATATTTTGGGCAGAGGATACTACTGTTTTAATGATGATGTAGCTGTACAGTAAGTGAAGTATCTGGGACCATAAAGCCAGAGCGAAGCTAAAGCAGGTAGCATGAGGCGACTGCAGTGCACACAATATATAAAACACTGCTTTTGCAGAATGATTCTGAACCAGTGTTCTGTAAGATTCCTGAACAGAGGACTCCAGCTGTAAGATAATTCCCACTGCAGTTTATTCTAATCAGAGTCTAACTCACATGCCATACTCTCATAACAAGGTCCAGTTTGAGATAGCGGATTAGACTGGGACGTGATGTTATACCTCCACAACAACGGGCCAGCTGTCCGGGTCGGTGGACAGCCAGAATTTATGACATGGAGATAAACAAATGCAGACGGAAGTAAAATGAATGTCAAGATTAATTGTGCATTTCCGAATTGCATGGAAAAAGATAATTCTACAGAGAATCGCTGCATCGTGTTTGTGCATAAACACTAGGGAAGAACTAAACAGATGATAGATTTGTTTTAATGGCAAAAATAACCAACATAAATAAGGCTGATGAGCTGGAAACAGATCTGAACAAGTATTACAGTGAATAAAAGATTAACAAAGGAATTATTGCCTATGTGTGTTTATTTCTATGTCAAGCAATATCGTGTTAACAGAAAACAGCAAAAAGCTCTCAGATTATTGGTTCTGAGTTTGAGTTGAATAAAAGGATTGTAACACATTAGTGTAAATGTTTTTTTTTTTTTAGATAGGTGAAATGTATAAAAATGTCAAGACATGTCAGTCTACCTGAAAAGTGGCTGAGATGTCTGAGGCTTCAGAGGCGGAGCCTATAAGCATGCATGTGTGTCATCTGGAGTGGCAACACCTTCATTCTCTCACTGTAAACCCACTGGGTCATAAGTCCAGAATTCTGTGCAAATGACATTCATTGTACTGTGTTTTGTAACTGCTGTTATTGTACAAAATGTAGTTTTTAGTGTGTAAATATGTGTATTTTGTAACTGTAAACCTGCAATTTCCTTTGGGATTAATAAAGCATCCATCCATCCATCCATCCATCCATCCATCTATCTATCAGCAGTGACTCATGGAAAGCTCAAAGTACAAAAAGTGCATGACATGCTATTCAGTTGACAACACTGCTATCAACAGACCTGCTCTCTGTCACGATAACATGGGTCAAATAATGTCAATCTTGAGACGTGTTTCAATGGATTTAAAGGCCTCGGGTTTAAACCTGATAGTGCAGCATTGGGTCAAATCCATTGCCGGCAAAAAAGACTGGAAAGAAGTGGGTATATCAGTCGAGCTAGTCAATCTGAGTGACTCTATGGAAGATCCACCCTACTATCAGCAACTTCATGGATCCAAAAATGATTGCAGTGCCATTCATCATAAAGCTGCCTACTTCCCCATACCTGAAATGCAGCAGAATGATCAACACCAACCTTTTCAAAGATCCATTTACTCGTGGTGCTGCATTCTGTTCCTGGAGAATGATAGTGGAATCTCAGTGCTTACTGCGGACCTCTGATTTAATCTAAGTGACCCGCGTTTAAAGGAATTGATTGAAGCAGTGCAAAACAGTATATTGTATATCCAAGTCTGGGGAAGCAGTTTCAAACATTAAATTAGTGGAATTTTCAAGCCCCATAAAAATGTAATGCGGTTTCCTTTTATTACTGCAGTGAAAAACTTTATTTTATTTTATCATTGTTTGCAACATCGTGCTGATACGATATTACATTTCATAAATAGTTAGTGCCTAGTTACCCTTTAAACAGCAGATTCATTCAGGGTTCATTAGAGTTACATCGCTGGTTGTTGACAGAGCCAATAGCATCCAGTCAATGAGAATTATAAATAAACTTGCAGTTACATATTGCTAAGCTTGCCAAAAGTGGTTCTTTTCACTCACTTGCCTTGCAAAGTCAGAATAAATGCATAAACTATTTTGCCCAGCTGAACTAATGCAATATCCAATTATTATTATGGTGAGTGATTAGCTGGCTAACCTGTTTAAACAGAATGTGTTCTTGTAACCTTGTAGAATCTGAAATTACTCGTGAAGCACTAACAGTTACAATTAGTCCCACTATTGATAGATCTACCCTCTCTGGAGTTTCCCTACTGTCAACAATTGAACACTAAATTGTGATATTACAGCATTTTGCAGAAACGTAAATAAAGTCAAACACAAAACAACATCGATAGAAACAAAAAGGCATTATAATTATTGATAAAATTAAACTGAATATCCAAATGCTTTTTTACCATTGCCACAAACACTTCCACTGCATAATATTTATTATTTCAATCACATGAATAAATAAAGACTGTCAGGGAGTACAGGCCAGATTTTCTTGTCTATTCTCTGATTTCTTTAGTTAGGAGAATAAAGAAATAAAATAATGAAATAAATAAAGAACAAATAAAGAATGAAATAATAAATAAAGGAGAAAAATGTGTTCCCATTACACTGTATAATCACCTGTTGGATTCAATGAACTAAATTAAGTATATTGAATCACTGTATTTTTTATGAAAAAATACATAAAATGTGTTTTTTTTAAATGGTGGCACGATGGCCTCATAACCCCAGGTCAAAATCTGTGTGGCTGCAGTTTGCAGGACCCGTCTAGTTAAGGGGCTTTTCTTCAGGTAGAATAATCTTCTCCATCAGTCCAAAAGCATGTACTTGAGTGAATCTGTGTCTCTGAAGCGTGTCTTCTTGACCTGCACGCTGTCCAGGGCGTACCCTTGTCTTGTGCCCTGTGATGAACTGAACTTATGTTGTCAGTAAATCTTAGAAGGATCAGTTGTATAGCAACTTGGACTCAGAGCACTCGGTTAAAATATATTTACTGAGTTCCAGAATTCCAAATCAGGGTGCTCCAAAGTAGGCTGTCCATCCAGTGACAGGTATTTTGCCTGACAGTGCCTGAGATCATTGGACAATGCACTGCAAGAAACAGGCTGGACATCTGGACAAGTTGTGTGAAAAACAAACCCAAACATGGGAATGAGTGCACAAGACCCAGAGCATGGGACTGAAATAGAAAAATAAGATGCCAGTGGGTTGGGACATCAACTACAGAACTGCAGGTAACCGACAACACAGAAAAAAAGATGTCTATCAAAACCACCAAGACCCAGAGAAGATTCCAGTCAAGTAAAACCACAAACCTAGAAACATTACAGCAAAACAGCAAACTACCCACAGATTAAACCCAACCCAATGACGAGGCTGGGTCAACTACTTCCATTTCAAAGCAATATTTTGGAAGAATTCAACACCAACCACTGCTACAAGAAGGCCCTCATTATAACCAGAGGACATCCCAGATCAAACAATGCTTATTCAAACTTTTATTATCTGCAAAATGCCACAGTTCCATCCGTACCTGAACAACATGGCTAAAAGGCAACTTTTCCCCACAGCTGCTTCAGACGGTACCGCTCCCCCCCCACCTCTTGTCTCCATAAACGATACACCCCCACTGCAATGTGCAAAATGACCCATAGATTCAGTTATATTTCATTCTGCTTTTCGCACTTCTTTTATATGTTTTGCTGTTGTCATTTTGCACTGTTCTACAAATACTCTAGATATATATTTATATTATATTTTTGGAAACAGTGTATTTCTATATGTATCCTTTTAATGTTTTCATATTGTAAAAGCCAATATGCTGGTCGGAATCCTGCTAGGCAACATTTCGCTGCTCTTTGTGTATTGAAAATAGAGATTCTTATTTTATCACAATTTTACAATTAAATGCAATATAGGTGCAATAATAATGACTTTGTGTTGGTGGTGTAAAATGTGTCATTGCCTACATATTTCCGGGATAAACCGACTCACAATAAAATCCCCAAACAGCATACATACAGATACGTGCATAACCCACATGCCCTTCTCCTTCCTTGCATATGAGTGTGCTGTAGTCAACTTTTGCTAAATTTTACTGCATATCAAAGTCAATTGAAAATCGACCCTTGTGCATCTCTTCTTCCAAATTCATTGTCACTCAGACAACCACCAAGGACACTGTATTCATATGGATGATAATCTATTATTGTCAAAGGAGCTACAGCCCAGATCCTGCTCTCTGCTTAAGATTTCAGGCATTTGTTCTTCATACAGGCACATGACTGTCCTGGCCGGGAGCCACATCGTACGCAGAACGGGGACATCTCGGGGTTAATAACGACTTTGCAAATGTGCATTTTAAAAGGAACTGATGCACAAAAGTCCTACACTCCTAAAAACATTCATTTGCAAGCAGAAGATTGTCGATCACAGTACTTTGCCCTTCTCCTTTCCCCGTCTCTATCTGAACACACCTAAAACCCTCACGCAGCAACTTGCTTTGTTTCATGGTGCGGAGTATACAGACATTTGTTGCAATGAACACGTTAAATCTTTAATATTGTTTCCTTTTATTACGACACAGAAAAACGTACTTAAAATTTCATTTAAAAGATGTGGATTAATAAATATCTTTTTTTTTTACAAGACACTCTGTGACGAATGTTCAACTCCTATGATTGTCCCCAAGCTTCTGATTTAGAATACAAATGTCTCATTATCAAAACATCATAATCCTCACAAAAACAAAATGAGCACCTGGAGCGTAATGCAAAACATAAATGTATGATATTAAATAGTCAAATTGAACTTACAGCCCCAATTTAAACTCATCCTGGCATTGCAGATGAGTGTTGCTTAGAGTAACAACAAAGCTAGATGATATCTTCACGGGGACAATTAGTCAGTGCTAGACATGGAGAGCAAAATGAAAGCTATCAATTATCTGCAGCTCTAATGATTTTGTGTTTTCCCCACTGTCGGCCTGGAACATCATTTTCAATTAGGTAAGCGGCAATGGGGAGGAGGGACAGGCCATATGGTAGGCTTGAGTTACTCGAAATCAGCCTCTTTTAGCCCAAGTGAGAACTTTAGAAATTACGCAAGAATATCTAAGTTCACGAAGTTCATGAGTCTCCAACAAGAAGTCTTTATTCTTGAAAACCAAAATTATTCAGCCTCTGAGGTGTTTACATGATGTACGACATGAGTTTGACCAAGGCAAAATTCTCTGTTTGAGGAATGAAGACATGGGACTACAGTAACTGACAGGAGCTGAATTTAAGCATTAAAAATCTTCAGGAAATTCCCTCATTTGTGCGATTTCCTCGTTCATGTGATGCTAGCTGGTCTGTGTGAGTTCCCTTGGGCTGTGTGAGTTCCCTTGACTAGGTCTTATATTGAATATTCAGTAAGCAGGGTTGTGTTTCTTTGCAAATTTGTAATTTTGTCTGACAACAATTGATGCTGCTGAGGGTTTTGAGTAGTATATCAAGGAAGCACTAAACCAGGGGTTTATCTGACCATCTGACTAACCAGCCTCAGCAGTTTTCTTCAGTGAAAAAAGCATGAAGAATTATGTCCTTGAATTCACTACTGGGCACTGAATGAAGCCACAGTGAAGAATTATTATTCTTTACCTGTGATGTTAGCTGCACCGGAGCACATGAATGTGGCATGTTTGCTCTTCACAGTGCCTGCAGCTTGGATCTGACAGGCAGGAGGATAGAAGACAGTCATTGCACCAACGCAGGCCACTGTAAATATCTGGTAAAGCCACACGGATTAGCTGGTGCCCCATCTGTGTTCCAGGCATCCATAAATGAGATCTGTGACATACTTCACCGGTTTGTGGGGGTCTGTGCAGAAGGTATCCTCATCCACTTATTGAGTTTAAAGGAACACTAAAGCCATACAAAGGGAGCACTGACAGTGCTTCATGAACAGAGCTTACTAAGGCTGGAGAATTACTTATTTCACCAACTCTTAAGTCACTTTTTTGATCATATAACCTGAATTTAACAGGGCTGTGCTTACAAAATGTGGAGCACCTATTATGGTATATGTTGTTTTGCATTGTTCACAACATTGAACACAATGTGTGAAAATTGTAGGCCTGTCTTCATTGGTGCCTGGAGTGTCCGAGAAGGGCCAATCATATGCTTGGGGTGGCAACACCACATCTCTGCTATGGTTGCATTTGAAAAGATTATATTTCATATTTCATTTTTATTATTTTGATGTGGGGTGGCAACAGGGGTCGTCTCATATTTACTAGGGGTGGCCATGCCCCCCACCCCTCCGATCGCCCCTTAGCTCTGCCCCTGTCCCTGTTCACCCCAGAATTGTGGAATGTGTTAGCAGAGAGTATCACCCTCCAGGCTAATGGATGGATACAGTCAGGTACATCTACTGTATATATTTTTTTTTGTGTGTGTGTAAATCATTAACAATACTTCAAGTATATCTCCAGTTCACTTTTTACATTATGATCTGTGAAAAATACTTTACAGAGGAAATCCAATAATTCAGTCGTAAAAAAAAATAGAAATTACACATAAAATTGGTAATATTTTGTAAAGTTATGGCATTTCTACTTTTAAGCTAAAGGTAAAGCAGATAATGAATGTGGCAGGGGAATGGCTTGCTGCTTAACTATGAGGGTGAGAGCGATAAGATCCAAGTTCATTCTGCAGCACGTTTCTGTAATGGTCGCCCTGGGGACAGACTCCTTATTGTCTTCAAGTTTTAATACAGCTGTTTAGGCATTTGAGAAAATCTGGTGTAGGTCACAGTTGAACCATAATTATTATTTTCATTATTAAACAAATATTCCGTATGGGCTCTATGTTACTATGTTTGGGGAGCGTAATCAAACTTGTCAGTAAAATTTAAGTGAGGCCATTAACAGCTTGACTGCTGAGATAACAGGCTACTTTTTCTTATTGAATGGAAACTGTGAATAATCAGGCAGAGACATGTAGGTGAAAGAGCAGAGACTCAGGAAGGTATGAAATGTTAAACCAGAGCAGGTCTATCATTCTTAAATCAGCCTGTCCTGGTGTAATGCCTGCTGGAACAGCACAGATGCATCCAGGGTTCCTGGAACAACAGCAAAGGATGTTTGGGCACATTCACACGCTTTAATGAAGTCCAGGTATTACTGCCCTTTTCAGAGAGCGATATCCACAGGAAATCAATGTGCATAAAATTAGGGTTGTATGAATGACTGTACCCCATTGATTTATTTAAGGTTATACTAAACTGTGCACTGTATTTAAGGTATTACTAAGGCATACCTTTACATAGATATCTCCTATTGATACCTGGATTTTCAGTTTCCAAATGCACATAAACAATGGATAGATATATGTTCTTAACAGGTCTTAAGATGCGTTGCCCTGTGTTTTCACAATGAGGTTTTCTGTCTCTTACATTTTTAAACTGGCAGCTGTTTTGGTATTCTCCTGCAGTGCTCCTTCATGATTCATTGCTTCTGTAACATATTTATCTCAGTCCATTACCCAGTACTTACTAGGTAAACTTGGGTTTGCATTGTAAACAAAAATAGCTACTATTGCTACTACCACTAATAATAATAATAATAATCACGATAATAATAATCACGATAATAATAATAATCATCATTATCATCTCCCCATGATGAAGGGTACAGTGGTAGCATGAGCGCAGAGATAGAGCAGAGCATGCTCTCCAAGGCCACTGCTCATTCTTGGCAATCTCCAGATGTTCCCAAGCCAGCTGAGATAAAGGTGCCACACAGTGTTTCCCAGATTACAATGATCACAACCCACCCCTGGAGCCAAGCCTTGAGGGGGCTCCTGGTGACCGGCCCACCCTTACAATCTCGACTGGGCTCAGCCCAAACTGTCAGTGCTGAGGCATCATGGGGGCAGCTTCAAGGTCAAAGGTGGGGGTGTGGGGGTAAATACTGTGCCAGTCAGGCCATAAGCATGAGGCGAAAAGCCCAGGCGGGTTAGACAGCTCTGTAGATCAGAATAAATGATTCATTTTGCAGCTTCCTTGCAGTACAACTAGATTAACTCGACTCAACTGTTTGACATTATTTTTATTATGCGAAACATTCATCACTAAAAGAACAGGGGGGACTGAAAAGGTGGCAGATATAAAACCAAAATTTCACATGGTTCTTTGAGTGAAATGTCATCTTTATATGCTGAATATCTGTGGAAGACATTCCCAACTAGACGGACGGACAGATAGACAGACAGACTAGATAGATAGGTAGATAGAAAGAAAGATGGATGGATGGAGGGATAGATAGATAGATGGATGGATGGATGATCCAGAGGTTGCATTTCAGCCATAACACAACTTCTTCAGCTTGGTGAGCCATTATAAGTCATTACTGGGTTTAACCTCCTCCATCCAAACTGCCTCCAACTCACCAGCCACAATAAGCCTGAAAACATAATTCCTGTTCCACAATTTACATTCCAAACAGAAGAGGAGCAGAGACAGTCCCTAACTCAAACCGCCGTTAATGGCTCTAACTTTCTGTTGAACCTGCAATTTGAGGGAAAATAAAAAGCAAAAAACAAAGAAAACAAACAAAATGTTTCCACAAACCAACAGTGGGGAAAGCAAGAGGGTCCCCAGAGCTGAGGCTGAGTGCAAACGTGCCGTGAGTGTGCAGGAACAGAGAGTGAGATAGAACCCGAAATGACACACTGCTAAGCGGAATAGTGCCTGCTAGGCGGGAATAAATGAAGAAAGCCAGTCTTTCGGAAAGACATTAAATGAAAGTTGTTAATTATGTTTTAAGCAACACATTTCGGGGGGAAATAAACTGCCGTGGTGGAAGTTCTCAATAAGATTACTGGAATAAAGTCAAGTAAATCATCAGAAAACTGCATCTGATCAGCATAATTTCTGAAAACTACCATGGATTCAAATTGCTGCACCCCTGCAGCTATAGGAGCTCAGTGGCACAGGATTGGCAGCAGTGCCTCACTTCACGCGAACTAGCCCATTACGCTCGCTTTCTATCCAGGGAAACTAGCCCATTACGCTCGCTTTCTATCCAGGGAAGCTAGCCCAGCTGGCACGCTCTGCTGCCGTTGCCACGTATACTCCAGTAGGGTCACAGCCCAGTGCACAGCAATGCATAAGAAAACTTTCCCAGTTATACTTATATTACATTTCAGTGCACTGGATTTCAGAGGGCTGATGTGTGTGCATGAAGCACTTTGTTTTTGACCCAAGTGAACCAGTCTTTTCCCAGTGTGATACAGTACATGCGGGTCGCCACAAAAAGAAGGAAAAAAATGTTTAATACAGTTTTTAATACAGTTGCTGCATACAGCCAGCTTTCAGGATTTTTTGCAAGGTCACAAAAATGTAATGCATTTTCAGCTGAGCTATCAGCTTCGAATAAACTCATGATAAGTTGCCAACATTTCTGACCTTTTGTTCTCCTCTTACCATACCTGCCCTATTCAATAGCTTTGTGGGACCAGTACCCAGCAGTCTTTAGTGTTTCAGGGGTCAGAAGACACAGGCTTCAGAAACGACACTAAGGCCACAGATAACCATGATTGAAAATACAGCAGTAACCCTACAGACTACAGTGTCTCTGGGGCAGCGACGGCCCAGCTGAAGCTGCCAAATCTAAAGTAACACTGGTGCCAGTGAACCGTCGACATAAACTCCAGAAAGAGGAACCAGAGAGCAAAGCAGACCGGAGCTCAGACACTCAAAAGTTTCAGTCTATCACAGCCAATCAAAGCACAGTTGGAGGAAGCAGGTGCCCCCCCCCAGTCTTTCTTTGTCCTGTCTTCTGCCTATATATTGAAAATGGAGTTGGACAGTAAAGGTCTGCTGGAATTGGCCACAGTGCCGAAGACTTCGCTTAGGAGAGAAGTTAGAAAATTTCTCTCTGGCTAAGAAATTGATGTG
Source organism: Isichthys henryi (assembly GCA_026776945.1). Classification (NCBI taxonomy): domain Eukaryota; kingdom Metazoa; phylum Chordata; class Actinopteri; order Osteoglossiformes; family Mormyridae; genus Isichthys; species Isichthys henryi. The sequence goes on from JAODJX010000037.1 coordinate 23,004,189, forward strand.
AAAAATACAATCAAAAAAAGTTCCATATCCTAGTGCAGTTGAGGTGAACTTTGTCCTTCACAGGACACCTTGAAAGACATTCAAAACAGAAAACTGATCCCCACCGTGAAGATTGGAATTGTAGCCAACACGGCTTTGAACACCTCCAAGTTAAAATGCCGGCAGGCGGAGTCTCTGCTCCAGTTTGGCATCAAGATGTTTCAATTTTTTAAATTGATTTCCTCTCAGTATTCAGAATTTTACTGTTAAAATGAACCTACATTGTGAGTGTGTGTGTGTGAGAGAGAGAGACAGACAGACAGACAGAGAGAGAGAGAGAGAGAGAGAGAGAGAGAGAGAGAGACCTGTTCATTAATGAAGTAAAAGGCACCTGTTTGGCACTGCAGTTGTTTGGTGTCTTCCACATGTTTGTCTCTTCTGCCTTCAGGCTCCAAGCTGACTTTATCGTACAGGAGGAGCAGTGTGATTGCTGATTGCAGACACCTGTGTGCCAACGAGCTCCTCGGTTCCAGAGGATTCTCAAATGCAGTCCCAGTATCAGGCTATGAGGTGCGTGAATTTCCAAACCCAAGTCTTTCGACTGTCAGCATACAGTAGAATTGTCCTTGGAGCCGGCCAAAACTCACAGATCTGGCTCGTCAGCAGCAAGATCTGCTATGCTGGTGAAAAGCAGCACAGGGAAGTAATTATGTCCAAGTATAACATACAGTATATACCATTTCAGCATTTGATATATATTCTATTTCAATATATATCTATGCATTTTGTTGTCTATAAATGCTAGTGTATCTGATGCACATTCCTTGGAAGTTCTGGGCAGTAAGCCACTCTCCCCCCAGAGACATCAATATGGTCAAAGGAAGAGATGCTGGGGAATCGCTCGAGAAATGTTGTGTGTGGTTAACACAGGATCCACGAGGTGCATGTTTTATGTATAGGGTTTAAATCATGTTGTGAGCATCACTTCAGTTCCTTTGCGGTTTCTCTTCCTTTGGGGGTGAATGGTGAGAAGCTCTAAGATGTCTTCGTCTCTGGGGTCTAGATGTTATCCGTTCTCTCTGCCTGTTAGTAGTCGAGAGGTAAAAGCTGTCGCTGCACTTGCCTACTGCTGCTGTTGTGATACATGATGAATGAAGTTTTGACATTTTTAAGGGCAGTGTGGGGAATAAGGGCGCTACAGAGGCACTGGACATCAGGGTTTAATCAAACAAATGGACTGTATCAAGCAAATACGAAAAAGACAATCTGCAGTGGGGGTGGAGGGGGTGCACTTCAAACTCCCTGAGGTCTTTAAATCCACACAGGTGACCCCGTTTCAGCCCTGAGGGGGACAGCAGTCTAATCATGATCAGCTGGGCTTTATTACCTGCGGCACTTGTCGACCCTGGGCTGAAATCATTCACCATGGGGACCAACTGATGAGTGTAATCTAGGTCCTCACCTTTTGCTCTGCCTCCCTAATCTCACATAAATGCTCATAAAATATATTTTAAAGAATAAAAGATTAGATTTCCTACACATTTATCTGCCTCTTCCCTTAAAGGCAATTTTTATATGATTTGACTTTTTCTCTTTAAATTTACAGTTACAGTTTCTAGATTTCTAGATCAGACTTCTTTTTTTACACTTACAAAATATTTCTCTAATAAACAGTGACAAAACAGTGCCAAATTTGCATGTTCCTCCAATGCGTATACACGGTCAAATTTGTTTGCATTTTCCTCCAGTGCGTATACTGTACACTGTCATGTTTGTTTGCACGTTCCTCAAATGCGTAT
>JAODJX010000037.1:23028158-23039044 GCA_026776945.1 Isichthys henryi
TGAAGGACATGCCGGCATATCCCCCAATCGCGTACGGCACGTAACACCCCCCCCACCCCCCCTCACACAAGTGTGAACCTGGCAGGAGTTTACAATCACAATCAAGAACACCCACAGCAAAGAAAAGGAGAACAAAATGTACAGCGCAATCGGGGGTAACGGTCAAGCTCGGGGGAGGGCGTCGGACACCAAGTTGCTAACTCCCTTCTTATGCCTTATTTCTAGGTTGAAGGATTGGAGTATCAGAGCCCAGCACATTAGACCCTGATTAGAGTTACACATGCGTTCCAAAAACACTAGAGGATTATAGTTGGTGTACATGACCACTGGTTGAATACTATCTCCCACATACACTTCGAAATGCTGCAATGCCAAGAAGAGGGCTAGCAACTTCCTTTTCGATAGCACGATAGGCTAACACCAGGGACTATTGCTAGGAATGGCAAGACCTGTCTCTACCAAATAAGTGGTCTCTTGTGCTAACAAAGCCCTCTTCCCGGGTTTGACCCGATAGGGATGCTGTTTAATGGGGGAGTGATCACCAACATCAATATCATGCTCCCCAGCAGGGGTGCGCGAAGGGGTATCGGCGAACAGGGATCGGAAGCGTCCTACTAAATACGAAATGTAAGCTTGGGCGGACCGAGGTAAATGGCTGAGCCGGGATGTAAGGTTTTGCAGCGCCTCTGAGTTACGGAGGCGAGCACAGAGAAGACAATTTCTCCCGAGGTGTAAATTAGGGATTTACCAGCAAATGGCGACTGGAGGGTGAGTGGTCCGGAGGACCTGTAGGGATATCCCCAAGTCACTTACGGCACGTAACAATGTTAAAAAACCATATTTAGGTGTCATTTTTTTTTGGGCCGGAAACCAATTAATTAGTTTTCCATTATTTCTTATGGAGAAAATTCGATCAGACCTCTAACTTTTTAGGATTCGAACCCGAGTTCTGAACGGATTAAGTTCGAGTTCTGAGGTACCATTGTATATATATATTTTATATAGGTAGAAACTAAATATATTTAGACCTTTTTTAAGAAGAATAAAAAGTACAAGAGTGGCTTACTGGAGTTTCTGAGTCTGACTGGGGAGCTGCAACCCTTCATTTTGTGACATGGGAGAGTTTTGACCGAGGAAATGCTTTAAAAAAATATCGCTTCAATTCATGGGTTAACTGCGAATTCGAGTAAGCAGTAAATGTGTGCATTACAAAATGTCACTTGTCACTTGATCGCTATTGTAAGAAGTTGCCTTCGTAAATATTTGCAATCTGTCAGTAACGAGCGAGGTTGTCCTTTCAGTGTTTTTCACTACCTTTATGAGATTTTTTTTGAAAATATAAGACTACAAAGCAATCGTTTTATTCAACTGACGTATCTCAAAACACATGTCATAAAATATCTTAAATAGTAATTTTAGTAATACAAAGAAGATTAAGGAACACGGCTTTTGGGGATTTATGCTTACTTGCTGTGCATACAGTAGGTTTTATTTATTTCACTACAAATTCCTGGTATTTTTGTCCACCAGTTCCATTCTAACTAGTGTAAACAACAAACGTCATATTTCGTCAATATGCTACAGTCCTGTCTATGCTTTGCTTATATTTAAGATGTTAGCGGGTATCCCCAACGAGCATAAGCTGATTCTGGTTAACAACCCAAGGACTGCAGCCAAAATCTGTGCCTTTTGCATGTTATCAATCATTAAAAAACAAATTTCTTTTCTTTTTTAAATTTTTTTTCAATACTGAATCTAGATACACGTGTAATTTTCTTCATTGTTTTTAAATGGAAGATTTTTTTCCCATCCTGTTATCAGGCAACTGTTTAAATGTTATTTGAAAATTATATGAACTAGTTTTTTTGTTATACTGTACCCTGAATAAGGGTGTATTTTTTATATATATATATATATATATATATATATATATAGACCGCATTTGGGTAACAGAACTGAGCATTGAGATCAGCCACCTCAGACATCATCAAAAATGCAGGAAAGGTTGTGAGAGAATTCACTTTTCATTTTCCTCTGGTCTTCAGGGGACTGACGTGATGCAAGTTACAGTTGAAATGTGCCGAATTTTTTTAGGGGTAGAAATGCATTCGGGTAACAAGACTGAATGAAAATCTGGGATATGACTAAAATGTGTATTTTGACTAATATATTATTGACTTACTATAAGGGAAATGTATTTAAATACTGTCACACAATCATACAAAAAAAGAGATTTTTAATCATTTCATGGTTAAGTGTAGCATTAGTGAGCAGTGACAGGTGACACATTCCAGGTAGCATCCATTAATGTTTTACATTATGTATCTTACATTTGCAATGAGGACATTGTGGAGGGCACTTTGCTTGATCATACCATGTATTATAAAGCATTTTTTCATGCATATTTACACATATAACGCCCTGGGCACAGAAATGGCATTGGTTCAGAGCAACGGCCCATAGTTTGGATTGGCGGCGCAGTGCAAACCAAATTTGTGGGTTGGTACTATTTCAAAATTGCAAAAAAGTCATAAGACACACATGCATGAATATTAATGGTCTTCACATTCACACATGTCCAGCTAACCTTGCTTAGTGCCGCGGAGATGTGAGTCATGAGAGTCACGTTGGGACGACTCCTTGATGATGTGCAGAGGTATCAACAGAAAACGGGAATGATGAGGGGTGCGGGGGAGGGGACTGAGAGATGCAATCTGACGGATGAAGTTCACTCATTGACCAGATTACCTTTACTGCAAGTTTAACGTGTTAAGCACAGTTAATGCAGGCCTGTTATTTGCTGAATTAATAATTACCATAACGTATACTTCACATTGTACCAAAATATTGGGTTGGCACATGTCTAAAATGATTGGCACAGTGCCACTGACTTGCATATTAATGAAATTTGTGTGTTTTCTGTTTCTGTAAGTATGTTTGTGGATTTGTGGGTGGGGGGGTGCATTGCTTCCAGATATTTTCCCCATATATGCAAATGCCATACCTGGATTACAGCCACTTTCAGAGGTGGAGATATTTCAGTGCAAACCAGATGCGCGCTTTACTGTATATGTGTGTGTCTATGTGTGAATGTGTCCATGTGCCTGTGTCTGTCTGTGTGTGTGCCTGTTTGTGTCTGTTTTTTTTGTGTGTGTGTGTGTGTGTGTGTGTGTATGGGTTTGTGTGTGTGTGTGTGTGTGTATAAGGCTTGTTTTCTACTGCTAACCCGGCCAAGGTCATAGCTGCTTCTGGACCCATGGTGTCAATGTTTGCATAACATAAGGTGTTCTGCTCTGCTAAGCTTGTCAGAAGCATGGTTCTGAGAAAGTGGGATAGACTGTGAGTCACTTGTTAATGCATGATCGACCCCAGGCTTTTCCCTTGACATTCTGCATATATAAAATCATAGTTAACAATGGAACTGCAGAGTTGCTGCTGTCATGATCAATTGGGTAATTGAATACTGAGCTATGTAACTAAGAGTCAGATGTAATGCTCATGCAAGTCTAAATTCTCCCTTCAAAGTCATTCTCAATCTGATTGCAAAAAATCATCTGCCTTGGTAGATTTAGAGATTAATGGTGAAAAATAATATCATGTTGGTACTGTGGTGTTTGTTTAAAACATATTTAAATATATTCGTGGTAAACTGAAATAATATGATAATTATTATATGATAATACGATCATTATTTTTACTCATTGAGAAACTCGGATATGATTATTTTTCCATGAAAGTATGTGGACATTTATGAGTAAATGTTTGAAAAATAAAACATACACATGACTTTCATTTTTGCATAAGAGTCTGCCTGAATACATTTTTGCAGCAGAAACAAGCTATGGAATACATGCATGATGTTAGATAGTACCGTGGTCTCACACTCCTGGGAATGTGGCTTTCATTCCTAGCTCTGTGTGTGTGCAAATTGTATGTTCTGCCTGAGCTTGTGTCGGCTTCCTCCCACAGCCCAAAGACCTGCAGTGAGGTAAATTGTCTCTAAATTGCCCTTAGTGTTCAACTGGCTGTGTGTCTTACAATGGGCTAGCATCCAGGGTGTCCCCTACCTTGTGCTTTCTGGAATAAGCTGCAGGCCTTTTGTGGCCCTGTACTATTTAAGCAGTTATGGAAGATGAATTTTCATTTAGTGGCACAGTCGGGAGCCCTGCCGTCTCACACCTCGTGCCCTGTGTGTGTGGAGATTGCATGTTCGCACTGTCTCACATGGGTTTCCTCCACTTTCCTCCCACAGCCCAAAGGTATCATAGGTGAGCCAGAGTCTCTAAATCGTCCATAGTCTTTGTGTCTGGCATCTACTCGCAGGTTTTTACCTTCTGCCTTATACTGTCTGCGCTGGGTTCAAAGAGCAACTTTCGTGTATGATTCACTGTATTTGGCCTTTTTGAATTTTTTGGCAATTACAAGCAATTTTACTTCAAGCTCAGCTTCTATTATTTGAGAGAAACGAAACCCCTTAAAAGCATTCAATATAATGTAGCAATATAGCATTCATGCTTAGATATATATTTTTTTATTTATTTATGTACCAATATTTATACAAGATTGATGCTTTGAAGATAAAATCATTTTTGGTTACAATTTTTACATGCTTGCATTCTAAAAACAAAGAAAAACATCCAGTTCAAAAACTTCTGAAGAAATATTGGCGCTGATGGGAAAGAAAAAAAAAACATTTCAGTAAAACAGTGTGCAGCAGCGTCATTTAAAAAAATTCTATAAAAAAAATAATAATAAAAAAATCAAAGTCCAATTTTCAAAGCCTATAAACAGCAATTCAAATGACATCTCCAGTGGGTTCAGACAACAACAACAACAACAAAAAGTTCTTTAAAAGTCTATCCCTTGAATATTAATTGAATAAAGAATGAACCTTAAGGCTGAGTGCCAGGTTTTCAGAAATGTGCATGTTTTTTTGCTGGATTTTACGCTTCCACTGAAGAAGCCGCCTCCTGCCGTTTTACAATCAGCGGCCGCACTGCAAGGGTTTTTACGTTGCTACCAGGAGTTCTAAAACACCAGCTCAAAGGAATAAGGGTGGCGCACTCACTGCCCTCACTGCATGGCAGAGAGCGATGAAAATGAGAAAAAAAAAATGAGGCATATGATGGAAAATGGGATCTTTTACAGCCAGAGCTCCAAAGATGCATGCAGATCATTTAAAACCATTTAATGCTCTGGTCATTCATGTGAAATATTAATCATGTCATGGGCTTGAGATCTCGGAAATAAGAGTCATGCCAAGTACATAAACGCGTTAATTAAATATACTGGCAGATTCTGCAAAACGACATTAACGAGCCGTTCACAGTAAGGAGGACAGATTTCAGCCGTAATTGGAAAAAATACGCTAGGTTATACCTACATATGCGAGTCACTTGTTTATTAAACGTCTAAATCAAAGAAAACATTGAAGTATATGTAAGGCTTGTAGAGGGTGAATCAAAAGTTGGTTATCATACAGTCACTGTAGCATAAGCAATGTGTTTAATGTAAAGACTATTATGCTATATGTGCAATTTATTTTATTTAGCTGAACGACTTTCGTGTGCAATTATTCTGTAATTCTCTTTGATTAACAACCACCTCATTACATTTAAAATTTGTGATGAACCATGACATTGCTGCTTGGATCAGGGCTTATGGTGCGATGTGTCTGACCTCTGCACATTCCTTACCAAGTGCATTATAGTGTTGCATGAAGCATATCAAGTGATGAGACATTTTGACCGGATACCCGATGACTGAAATCATCAAAGCGACTGTTTTACACATCAAATGCACCCACAGCAGAGGATAGCAAAGCCCTTTGTGTCTCATTAAGCTCAATTTCTGGGTTTCGCTTTGCATATCAGAGATTTTTTTCTAATGCAGAGTTGTATGGTTTATCAATGTCAAAGCAACACACTATTTAACTGTAGAATAACTACATACCTGAAACACAAATAAATCACATTTTATACTATTTTCCTGGGTATGCAGTCTACAGAGACTGTAAGCAGTAAATGAAAGGAGAGTGATTAAAGTGTGTGGTGTCCAGTCCAGTATGAATGAATGAATGAATGAATGAATAATTAAAGTGATAGACGACTCTACGTTCACCAACCACAGACCAGACACACATTAGCATTGAGCTTCGGGAGTTAACCTACAGAAACCTTTTCATACCTCGGATACAGCCCTGCTCACAAAAAATAGTAGCGTCCCATCTTCATCAAAGAAGCATTCAGCAGTGACTCTTACCGACTGGCTTTATTACCTGTAACATAAGAGAGTGCTTAAGGGAATTGTCTGTCATATATAGATAGGCTGCTTCTCTGGATCACCATTGATTAACCTTTACGAGCAGTCACATTTTTATATTAAAATAGCTTGTATGTTTATTTAACAACCCTGCTCAGAGCAGCTCTGATAAACACTCAAAAACACACACTTGCTCTGCTCCCAGTGAATTACTCAGAGATCTCACTTAGATAATATAAGAAGTAATACATAAACTAATAAAGTTTAATTACCTGTTTAGCCGAATCATTTTTTTATGTAAAGTTTATACAGTAGCTGTATACAGGTAGACGAAACATATATCTATCTATCTATGTTCAGAAAGATGGGGATCTATACCGGTGCCTGGGAGGTTGTAGGTTTGAATCCCACAACTGGCAGAATAATCAGATCATCACTGGGCCCATGAGTGAAGCTTTTAATTGCCACAGAAGTCATGGTTGACCATGCTTTCCGATCCTCACTTTGGAAAAAAGCATCCATTAAATAAGTGAATGCAAATCTACAAGTCCGTTAGTCATTGTACATGTATACGAATCTGCATGCCTTGAGTTGTTTTGATCTAATCTTTTATAACTGAAATGCTTTGATCAGACTACAGTCAGTGTGAGTTTATAAATTCAGCGCTCACAGCATTACACTCCGTCTTGTCAGGCTTTGCCTACTACTTACTTTACAAATCGCTCTTATTTGATGAAGGATATCATTACTAAAATACAAAGACAACTTCTCACTCATGTGCGCCATGATCCATCCGAGATCACAAATTCTGAAAGTGCAGATTAAGTCGTTTCGATTAATGTTGTCCAGAAGTCTCGACTAGGATTACGAGACTGATATCTTACAATCCTCAAGATTTTTCTTTTCACAAGATTTTTTTTTATGTTTTATTGTTCAAAGCATGAAAAAATACACGATAACCTCCTTGCAGGCCGAAAAATTATGTTATGAAATATCTTGTTTTAAGGATTTGTCGCAGAATCTTTATATTCTTAAAAGCAGTACCTTTTTACACTCCAACATATCTGATTAGCTTTTATATAAACCTATGGCTACAGAACATTATATGTAATAAGCTTCTGCACCCTGTCACTTTGCCGCTGTCTCAATCCCCTCTTTCATTTGTGCAATTCGCCTTGGGCTCAGGGAGTGGGATGGAGGGGGGAGGGTGGCTGTTCAGCCTCATAATTGGGAGGTGCTATTAATGCATCTTTCTCTCTTTCCATGCTGTCATACACGTTTTTTTTCTGCTGAGGCTTAAAAAGTAGTCAGTCAGGAGCGTGCTGCTTGCAATGAAGAATTGAACCAGAGAAGGATAAGTTTAATATGGGGGGGGGAGGGGTATTCAGGAATAATGGAGTTGAGGAAGGGGGAAGATTAATTCTACAAAAAATAAGCAGGTCATTGCAGCACCAGTGACAAGAGCCGAGATTGTACCGGGCTAGGGTTAGGGTTAGGGTTAGGGTTAGCTGATCACGAAGGAAGAAGGCCAAAATGCTTGGTATTGAGTAGAGTCTGCATTACTGGGGACTAAAAGAAAACCATAATTATACACGGAACTGTATCAGCTGGAAACACCTTCTTCTTATTACCGAGATAGATGTACCACCCTCAGATTACACTGAACACAGTTTTGCCTGTACACACTGCAATTTTTCCACTGCAGTTTTTTTCTTTATTCTCTATATCTTTATTTGATCTCATTTTCAAAACAAACAGGGAAAGCCTTAGATTGAATACAGGCTAATAAAATCTCATTCCATGTAATGTATTTTTAGAGGCATGTTGTCACAATGTCATCATGGTCATTTTCTCACTGCTTTTCCTTGTGAGGGCTGCAGTACCAGTGCGCTGAGCAGCTCCCACCAGCTGTCCTTCTCATTGGATACAGGACTCAGCTCGTTCCTGTTTTATCACTTAACTCTCACTTTAGCTCCGTGGACCTTCTCAGTTCATACAAAACTGCGGTCAATTGATCTACCTCAATCTCAAATGGCCTTTTACAATCACTCCAGACAAACTATGATCCAACAAAGATGCCAAATGCAAGGAAAAATAATGCACCGTGCCTGGGATAGGGTCACTGGGACCCACCCCTGGAGCCAGACCAGGGACTGCCAGTGGCTGAGCTGCCCGTACGACCTCGTTGTGTGGCACCGTATTTCGGGATTGGGGGAGGGGGGCACAGTGCCATATGGGCAGTAGGATAGGCCTGATCCAGAACATGCTGTAAAATGTACTTTATTATTATTTTTTTAAATTATTATTATTATTAATAAGGGTGACCACATAATCTGTGTCGGGGGACGGACGGACAGGACGGATGGACACTCTCAGCCACTTCAGGTATACAGACCATTTTAAAACTGAAAGGCTCCTGTGATTGGCTAAATAGTTCAGTCCTTCTTATGCTTTCACTGGTTTGTTTCCTTGATTGAAAGACCCATCAGGCTGTTTCACATTAACATTAGTGGCACATGCACGATTATAGGAGACTGACCAATCAGCACACAGCAAGAACTGGGTCCTTCTAATTGAAATGGTTACAAATCCTGCCCTACAAAGTGTCCTCCCTGACATGGATGACCCAGTAACCCTATATAAGATATGAACAAATTTTGACCATTTAAATGTGAAGCAAAATGCTAAATATTTTCTTTCAGGCAATACATACAAATGAGTGATTTATACCTTTGCTGAAATTTAAATTCTTAATAATTCGTAATTAACTGCAAATTTTACGCAGATGACCTACATTTCTAGGTCATCTTCATGTCATTCATTTAGCTAAATTTGTGAGTACGCACTGAAGCTGTAATAAGCCAACATAATCTGTTTAGCTAATTTGGTAAACAAAAGTTTTGTCATCAGACAGGGTGCTGACAGCGTCTCATAACTGTGTGTGCTGGTAGCTGAATCTGTATGTGCAGCAAAAATATATGAATCCACACGTCTCTTTGAAAGCGAAAAGAAGTATTGCTTCGGTTTTAGCTCTTCTGGTAACCAGAATTCTGGGAAAGAAGGTGCACTTTTTAAAGCAGAATTATTAAAGTTTCCGATGTATTCACCTAATCAGCCAAGTTAATTCAGGTATAACTAAAGGTGCAATGCCCAATATCAGGCTTTTGTCATTCTCTTCAGAAGATGTACTTTCTCTATACTTTCTTTTCTATCAGTCTCATAATTTCCCATATTTTTGACAAGCCAATTCTAAAACAGTGATATAACAAATATCATTTGACTGATAGAAGTCATTGAGGTGTCCAAAGCAATAAAGCATATATGTAAGAGAGCTTATGTCTCCACATGTGCACATTCCAGTAAGTAGAAAGTGAAAGAGGTTCTTTTTCACTGAATATTATTTTAAATTCGCATAACATATAATAAGTAAACAGCTGCCAGGAGAGATTGACATTTGTCTGTCATTCGATGGATGTCTGTAAGGCGCAGAAAGTAAATGAATGAGCACAAAGTAGAGCTTGGTTGACATCAGCACCCCTTTGTACACAAATATCCATATTTATTTATTTTCTAACTTCACATTCTATGTTCTCTAAATCTCACTTCTATGCTTCAGTGGCTGAAGATTTTCTCAGGACTCCTAATTGTTTATTGACCTTGATAATGAGAGGAAAAGGTTAATTAAATTTAATTAGGCAGTGATTAGCTAACTAAAGTCATCTGTGCTCAGATTCGCCCTGTCTGTTTTATCTCTAGTTTCTATTTGAATAATTTAGAGAAATTTCACATATTAAAGTGAATATCCAAATGTGAGACGGGCTGCATTCTTGGTGGATTGGTCTCTGCAAGTTGTCCTTAGCGTCTGAATGTGTGTTTTCAGTGTGTGTGTGTGAAGATGAGCATGTTATTGTGTTACTCTCCAACTGCAGTATATAAACACTTCCTAGTAAAGTCTGTGTTCTTATTTATTTATTTACTTGCAATGAAATGATGTCCATTTAATACTGGAACAGGGCAATATGATTGCACTCAGTAATATTTGTTCTTTGAGCTGTAAAATGCAAAACTGACATGGAGCCATTTATTTTACAGAGAACTGTTGATCTTTCAGTAGATCACCGATCAATATCACTAAAATCTAGTCAGTCACCTTATTTGCTTACGTTCTCTGATGTCTTTAGTGCTCCTCTAAGGTAATAAAGTCAATTTTATCAATCACACTAATCTTGTTGGTGTGACATAGTGGCTGAGTATTTACCGGCGTAGCCTCACACCTCCAGGATCAATGGTTTGAATCCTGCGGAGAAGTCAGCCACTTCTCCTATTGTACTTCTGTGGTCTTCCTCCTGTAGTCCAAAGACATGCTGTTAGGGTAACTGCTGTCTCTAAATGCTTTTGTGCGTATGTTTATTATTATTATTATTATTATTATTATTATTATTATTTGAACAGGGGGTGTTACATGATTGTATATTGTTCACATTGCTAATTTAATATGTATTTAATAACAGTAAATACATTTATTAAAATGTTTCATTAATACTGCTGCTACTACTACTACTACTACTACTACTACTAATAATAATAATAATAATAATAATAATAATAATAATAATAATAATAAT
>JAODJX010000037.1:23039144-23050737 GCA_026776945.1 Isichthys henryi
CCACAGTCCAAAAACATGCTGAGGCTAATTGGAGTTGCTAAATTGCCCATAGGTGTGCTTGTGTGAGTGAATGGTGTGTGAGTGTCTCCTGTGATGGGCTGGCCCCCCATCCTGGGTTGTTCCCTGCCTCGTGCCCATTGCTTCCGGGATAGGCTCCAGACCCCGCGCAACCCAGTAAGGATAAGCGGTTTGGAAAATGGATGGATAATAATAATAATAAGCTTTCAAATTTTTTAAACCCACAGGCAGGTATCCTGATTTCGGTAAAATCCACAAGCTTTTATTTTTCTTCGACGGTCACGTCTTCATTCCAAAGTCTCCAATTATCAATCCAGAAGAACGCAGAGTTTTTTTTTTTGGCAGATGCTTACATCACATGCTTACAGTAACCTTCAGGATTATACAAGCAGTCTTGGGTAGATATGAATCCTTCCATCTTCTTTGAGATCATTCCCCCCCCACCAGTCTGTGTTTTGTAATAGTGGACTGACGAGCAGAAGCACTTGAAAACAAAATCAATTACTTAAGTAAGAGGGGATCCACTTAAGGACAGACCAGTGAAATAAGTGAGCCACACAATAGAAGGGGAATGTCAACAATATGAAATGTAGTGCTTACATGTGGATAAATAGCTATTCTGTTAGGTAGTGCTTTGAGTAACAATAATACTCCATTTGCAATCTATATGCATTGGCTAAAATGAAAGCCAGACTTGAATTATTCAAGCATATCACGTGTATCTAAGTATTTTCACAGCTGGGAAGCTACTATTTCTTCAAGATAATTTGAAAGGAGAGAGGCGTTTGAAAAAGATCTATGGCTGTTAATTAAATATGGTTCTACATTTGCCGTTGTTTTTACCGAGCTCTGACTATACCCTCTCGTTGAGAGTTGAGATTAAGACTACGTGATAGGAATGTGTTAATTCCCCTGTGAAAGCTGCAAGATACGTAGGATTTTGGTTGTGGGGTTTTGTCTTAATATTGTTATTTTGTTCATGTTCAAAATCAGCTAAATAGAAAATCAGCTAAGTTTCTGAAGCAGTGTGCTACAATAGAGAAGTATGATCCATTCATAGTTTTTAGGTTTTGGTTTACAAATGTACTGTAGAGATAACAGTTTGCACATCGGCTGCACAGGTAATGCTTAATGACATCTAATTTATGATCATGTGGATCAGGTCAGTTAATTGTGGGTAAACCTCTATAAAAGAAAAATGTCACCTTGTGTATCCACTCCCTGTCAATCTATACTGTAAAGTGATACAGTGTTCCAAATTATTGTCGGTGAACTGTTGGGTTAGTCACCAATTTAAGCTAAGAAGGAGATTGGTCCCAGGGCCTCACACATTAAATGCAATAATGTAGCCAATTAAAATATTGTATTAAACATGCAAATCTGGAAGAGACCCTTACAATATTGCGAGAACATGCAAGCTCCACATGTAAAGATCCAAGGATTGGATTTAAAACCCAGCCCTGGAGGGTAGAAGTAACAACGCTGTTTACTATGCTTGACCTACATGTGTTCTATAAATAAATAAATAGATGCTTCCACTGTAGTCCTCACCCAAGTTTTAGTGAGAGCGTACTGGTCCATTTGATGCTTAATACCAGTAAAGTGAACACTGTTGTTGTCTAATGAATTAATATTTCATGACGAGCATTTCATGGTAACCAGGTTTTGAATGTGATATTAATGGAGCTATAGAAATCAACCTAACGCAAGAGTGATACCGGAAACAGCATTTTAATCAAGAAGTAGGTAAAGGTTTAATTTTTTTATTATGTTCTAGTAAAAATTCTGTCATTTTGGAATCAGATTGGCTGCATTAAAAGTGGGTTGTCACATCGCAAAGGTACCAGGTCAGCATTTAGCGTGGCATGCAAGATTGCAGAGCTGGTGGCTGTTTTGAAGAGAAATTTCTTTGCCATGTTTTGTGATAGTGCTAATGATCCCCTGAAGTTAGGTTGGGGAAGTACTAATGATCCCCTGAAGGTTATATTAGAGACCATCCATCAAAGACAGACTTACAAAATATTATCACAATTGTTGACAAAGGCTGTTTTTTGAGAAACATAGTAAGTTTCATGCTAACAGTCCTGGGTGTGTAGCCTAGGTTACCCACCCCTTACGCAGCATTGGTAAGTAGGCAGATACAATTACATTATGACTTTTTCTTTGAGCTTTTTGTAACATTGACATGAAGCTCCACTGTTTAGGTTGCTGGAATCAATGAGAATTACTGTTCGAGTGAAAACCACGGTGGACATAAAGAGTTAAACTGAGTCTCCACAGCGAAGGGGAGGAATTTCTCTAAATTACAGCAATTTTTAATTCTGTCCTTCTTAACTATCAAGTCTCCAGTAACAAGCGCCATATCTGCATCCACAGACAAGACGCTGAACACAGAAAATCTATTTTTAGTCTTAATTGGTTACTGGTGTGTAGGGGGTCTCATTGTCTGACTGTAGCTAGGATACACGGCTAGTTTTTTTTGTTTTTTTTCCCGATACTGCTGCCATATTGAGACCTGGAGGTCTTACAACTGACTCAGACGTTATCTGGCTTTTTAAATATCCTAACACTGCTTAATGCATCTCTCCATTACTGGAATCATGTTCTTTAAATGTAAAATGTTCTTTAAATTTTACAGACCACTCTACATTGTACATGCTACATGATGGGACCTAGTCCTTAACTGCTCAGTGTGACCAAAATGAAGTATACTATTACATGCAAGTATAACTGTTATTCATTGTATGGCTAATGCCTTTGCCCTTTTCCTTGGAATGCGTGATGTGAATCCTAAGAGCGCACACTTGTTTATATGTGCCTTTGCACACCTTGCATTCCAAAGTAACAGAGGGTACATGCGTCGTTTCTTCTTTCAAAGGTGTGCAGTCCTGAATGAGTTACAGTCGGTTGTCCCTCTAAAAACAAACCCTAACTTATGAGCTGTGACAAGGGATGATCCAGCAGTCTGCTGGTTTAAGACGTCGCCTGGCTGATTGTCATTCCACCTGCTAAGTAAATCAAATAGGCAGTATTTTAATTACCAGCGGCGGTGTGTAGCGCGCTGATTATGTTACGTAGCAAAATTCCCAGCTCTGGCAGAGCTGCTGTCACTGAATCCAGACCTTCCGCTGGGTGACGTGGCAGGGAGGCCGCTGGAGAAAATCCCAGCAGCAGCTGTGAGAAGGATGTGGCTGTGTGGCTTTTCATTTATGGCTCAGTCATTTATTTAAACACATTACCTCGGTGACAACAATCTGGCTGGACCTCTCTTCATGATCACATTCACTAAGAGAAAAGGCTTCTTAACTCCATTGATTTATATTGGCAGTTTAACTCTTTCTATCACATAAAGTCTATTGATTTTAGTGTCTTTTTATTTGTGCTGTGATGGACCTGGGAACCACCTACCCTGTGGCCTGAGCTTCCCATAATCCACTGTCACCTTGCACAGAGTAACCAGTTCTGTAGAAGTGAACATTATCAGCTTTCATATAAAGTCTACATGAACGGAAATATCTGACCAGCATGATTTCTGTTTCTTCTTTCCAGAGTAGCTAGCTATTGCTTTTTGGGTAATTCTGTACAAGCAATTTTGATGCAGTTTTGTTTTATTTATTTATTTGTTGGTCAAAAGTTTACTATTCTGTACAATGCAGATGAATGTGTATTAATACACCCAATAATCCACAGCTTATTGGGAGCTTATTAGTTGCATGGAGTATTTAGGATTTATTTAATAACCATAAAACTTTTTTTTTAAGTAATCTCAACCAAGATAAATGGACACATTTTTTAAAAAACGTATATCATCATATTTGTCAGCAGTGTTCCACCAGATTATTATAAAATGACTGGGTTTCAAGATCGTATATGAAATGTGGAATCATTTTTCCGTCCTTCTGCCAACCACGTATGGTGACATAGGGCGATGAAGTTCAGTCCAGGCAGCCTAGGGCACATGGCAGGGGTACAACTGAGATGGGTTGGCAACTCGTGGAAGGGTACACACGTACTCTTATGCTCAGATGCGCTATGGGCAATTTAGATATGCCAACTGTGTGTTTATGGGCTGCAGAAAAAGCATGCGAGTTCCATACGCGCACACACACACACACACACACAGAACAGAGATGGCATTGCAGTACCCGACCCTGGGTGTGCGAGACTGCCGTGTCACCCACTGAGCCAGTATACCACCAGTTTACTATTAAATAAAATATAAAACACCATAGCTTTGTTGTCTTGGGCTGTGATTAGAAATCTGAAGGATCATTTTATCTTAAGCCTGGTGAATGAGAAGGGTAGAAGTTCAGGCCAAATGTTTGCCTGACTGGATTCTTCCAAGCCAGTGGGTCAAAACTTAATTTGCTGCCAAGGAAGAAAAACTGTCAGCTGAATTATCCTCATCTTTTGCTAAGAATTCTGGGAATATATTGGCAGGTGAGTGCCGCTGTGTGCACAGCAGGTCAACCAGTAATGCTGTTGGCTCACAGCTTCAGGGCTGTAGATGGCCAGACCTTTGCCTGCGCTGAATTCCCATGTTCTTCAAATGTCTATGTGTCCGTAGCCCTGCTGTCCCTGCTAAAACAAAAAAGGTGGATATTTAAAGATAAGCCATACAAGATAAGCTGTACGTTATTTAAATTTTCTTTTAAAGGCATGTACTCTTTGTAATACGAATCATTACAATCAAATTCTAATTCAAAATATAAAATACTGCTAAAGGTATTCTTTACAGATCATGTCAACTAGCTGTTGAGTATAATGAAATTAGCTGGTATAAAGAATATTAAAGACTGAATGTATTTTTTCCTGTATTTTATTTAATTAACGCTTAGGATAACATTTGTATTGTAACATTACATTTGAATGGCAGTTTATTATAATAATAATTATTATTAATAATACTAATAATAATAAAAGCATATTCATTTTTATAGTACCACTTTAGCCTCCCTTTGACCACTAGTACTTGGCAGTGACTCATCAATAAAAATAAAACTGTTATAATTGGTGTAAAATTGTTTTTGTTATTGATTTACAAAGTGACACAACCTAATTAATAACCTGATTATAAACCATTCATAATCTCTTAATAAGGGCAGTCTTATTGTAAAGTGGTATCTTTATATATATATATATATATATATATATATATATTTATATACATATATTTAGAATTATACACATTTATATGTAAACTACAGAAAAAATCCTTTTAAAACACTGATGTTTTATATAGGTTCAAAATAAGGTGTTGAACCAGTGACACAAGTCAAATAACCGTGTCAAATGTGGTAATAATCCTCTTTTGTCACCAGTGTCATGCGCCCTTATATCATTTGTAACAGGAGTGATCCGTGAAACAGCTGTTTCAGGACCACCAGGAATGGAGTGTGAGATTGAATGAGATACAAGGTGGGAGGTACGGCTTGTGCTTCCAGAGCTTCTGGGGCCCTCTTTTTCAGCCAATCCGAGAAGCACATAAATCCCCTGATAGATAGCATGTCAAAATAGCACAGGGCAGGGGGGCTGGTTAATCACACTCCCCACCAAACAATCATCCATCACGTCACTCCTGGGAAACGGCGTGGGTTTTTTCCATAACAGACGTGCAAGTAGGCAGGGAGGACAGAGAACGCATATGCGTCCCGAGTTGTCACAAATAGTCTCATTCCCTGACAATAAATAAATAAATAAATAAATTTAATATAATGAAGCAATACAAATGCCATCATGTTGGACTGATTTGATAAGATATCTCCGTTACAGCTCGTGACCCAGTACACGATAAGCGGTTAGAAGATGAATGGATCTCAGTTACAAAATGTTACGTTCTCAAGCTTTCGTAAAACAAACCAAACAAAATGAAATCACTCCTGGAAACATTTGTAATTAAAACGAATTCTCATCTTTTGATTTTCTCTTTTGCCTGAGGAAACCTTTATTTATTTTGAGCAATTATTCACTTAGAGTGTCCTGTGATGGACTGGTAACCCAATTAGTGTGCGTGAAGGGATAGGCTGCAGAGTCATTTCAGCCAGAACTAGATAAATTATGTACTAGATGGATTTCATTTAATGATTTTTTTTTTGTTTATTTAAAGATTTTGTACAAGTATAATTTGTGCACAACTTCCTATTGCATTTCATACCGGTAGAGTCAAATGATGACATTCCTATAGTCCCACCTGTGGCTTGTGTCTTTCAAATGTTTGCGTCAAGCCAGAAGCATGAATTGAAGTGCTCTTGTCTTCATACAATGTACAAATGATTGATTTCAACAGCATCTCTTTTTTTTGGTGGTGGGCAGCAATCACTGTTGTAGAAGTCAGTAGGATAGAATGATATGGATCGGTTTCAGTTCAAAAGTAGAAAATCAATGAAGTGAAAGAAACAACAAGATTTTTGATCTTTTATTTACAAACTGTGCAACAAGCAGTCAGGACAGGCATATCTAGTCATTGTGATAATACCTGGAATTCACTGGGCACACACACCTTCGTCAATCCCAGCATGCAGGCTGGGGAGCACTTTGGACACTTGAGAACTCAGATTGCCCAGTCCTCCTATACACCATCTTTGGATACTTGGCTGGACCACAGGCCATAACTCTGGGACTAGGCGAAAATACTGCCAGTTGAATCTGGCGAATACAACTTTCATAACTTTTGTTGACCCCCCAAACTGCCATGGCAACAGGGAAGAGTTTATTAACAAGGTCCTGTGTACAGTACAGAGTCTCAGGTAAATGGGGCCCATCCTGGACTACAGGCATTCACAAGGCCTGTCAAACCAATGCTCTTCTGCGGGCGAGTCTCTGAGTGCTCAGTGCTGACAAGATCTGGGCTGTGGACGGAAGCAGCCAAGGTGACTATGTACGACTCAAGCATAAAGTATTAGTGGGTCAGGTAGAAGACAAAGTTGTATAACTAAGCGAGGTCCAAAAGTTAGCAGATAACGAACTTGAACCAGATAACGAATCTGAACCAGAAGCGATCCAAAAAATCCAAACAGCAGAACTAGACAGAACCAGACAAGATGCAAAAGATCAGTTAAACCAAATCCCAAACACCATGACCAAGTAGAATAATTCAACTCTCAAGTTTACGCAAGGAGACACTGAACACATTTAACTGAAAAATGTTAATTGCAGGTATTATACATCTAGCACTGAGTGAGGCTATGAGGAACAAAACTTACCTTTCACAGCTAAATATTGGACTGGGTTCTGGACACTACTAGTGATTATTAGAAGAATTTGCAGATAGATATGAAAGCAGACATTAAATGCAATTCTACCAGTCAGACATTCATGTTCAGGAATTGGACGTTTGAAAATCCAAAACATGCATGTGAAACTTCTAATCAGAGGTATAAATTGTGATTATTACAGCCATTGTTATATATTTCCACTGGCCTCCCATGTACTTCAGAATTCTGGTCCTAATTAATAAGGCATTTAAAGGTCTAGCCCTTGCATATTTAACTGATTTGATTAATGTTGGCAATTTGGAGCACACTGCTAGATTGCAGAATGCAGATCTTCTTGTAATTCCTCAAATAAATAAAAGACCTGTTGGCAGTGAAGGCTTCACCTACACGGCTCCCAGTGCGCAGAGATGTCTGCCAGCCAGTTGTTTAGCCCAGCTTGCCCTAGTCTATATTTAGTTTTAATATATATAAGGACAGTGGATCTCCTGTACATGCTGTCATACGTCTTTCTGAACCTTAATATCTGCACTGGCCTGCCATGTTAATACTCCATCCACAAACCTCATTTGGGTACTGTCTGTACCTGGGACCAACATCAATAGAAAAGATCTGAAAACTCTGCTCACAGCATGAATGCAGAGACACCATGGAATGATATTCAGATGGTTTCCTAACAGAATGACGAGCAGGAGATCACCATTTCATTCTTTGTCGTGTTTCCAACAGTACATGCATATTCATTTAAACTTAGAGGGATAATTCCGATGTATAATCTTAGAATGCCCTGTTTTCCCTTTCCTCCATTATCCATTTTCAGTACAGTACAATATTAACAGTCATGTCGGGTAATATTGCTATTGGGAAAGTTCCTATGAAAATATACGGAATTATATTGGTTTGAAGATTCAAAATTTCCCAGAAAGTCCTTATCAAATCATGTTTTTTATGTTTGTAATATAGTGAATTTCTAATGACAATTATCACCCTAATAATAATAATAATAATAATTTCTCTGCAAATTTAGGAAGTCGTTTTTTCTGACTTCCAACTTGCAAGTTTGTTTTCCTGTATTACATAAGGAGATTCTTGGCATGAAAACTGTCTCTAGGCAGCCCTTCATTGAGTGCAGCCAAATGTGGAATACAGTGGCTAGGGTACAACGCTATGCCCTGCATTTCAAAATGACTTCGCCATAGAGAAAGATTGTATTACCAAATTTGGCACTGGCTGACATGGAAGCAATTTCCTAACAAGCGGACCATCTTTACATTTCTCCCAAAGACACTGTGGGGCATATATTACGGACAAAGCCTTAGATATGGTCCAGCACTACAGCATAAATCCTGCATGATGCATTATTACCATATTACTAATCCTGCTGTGTTAATGACCAGTCGTGGTTAAGACTGTATCCACCCTGCACTGGGAGTTCAGCTCCTGCTCTCTGTTCCCAGTCATATGAGCAAAACCTGATATATGGCTATCACACATTTTTTTTTATATCAATTATATATCACACTGCAGGAAGTTTGTTATAAGTGTCAGTTCTTGTATAATTATGGCCACATTCATACCAAAAATACACACTTAACAGATAAGGAAAAGCCTATAGGACAAAACACTAACCTTACACATGAACTTTACATTTCACCCTATCTGATAACATATGGCTTTAGTAGGAAATACACATTTATTGCTTGTTTCTTAAAAAAAGAAAAAATTGTATTGCTTTTATATTATTCTTATGAAAGACTTGCATGATCTCTCCACATTCAGTTGTTTTAATTAGACATGAGGAAATTCATGTTATGTTCTCAGAACACAAAGTGAATGTATCAACTGAAAAAGGATGTTTCCTTTTCAAAATCTTCCTTCTAGTTATGTGGAACCCCACTGTGCATTATTCAAATGAGTTCATTCAAAGAATTATGCCTTAAAACTAATACTGACAAAACATTAATTTAATATGCATTGTACATCAATGTAGAACTTTTTAATTGATGTTTGACAAAACATTCACATAATATGTATTTTACATGAATAAAGGACATATATGATTAATGACTAATGACACACACATTTAACATGGATTATACATTAATGTAAGACTTGTACAGTATGTATTCAGTTCATATGTATTTTACATTTTTAGTTAATATGAACTTTATATTTATTTTGAGTGGCATATAAAGAGCTTATATAATTGAGTTTAACGCATAAGTGTTATTTTTAAAGAGCTTTTCATATAGGCAAGTTCTTTCTCTCTCTGCTTGCCAGGCTTCCCTCTTTCTGTCCATAGACAAGCAGTCAGCTAAGATAGTACCTCACACAGTACATTTGCCTGTGCGCATGTGTTACTTGTGATGCCCCAGTCCTTCTATGCAGCCCTGGGATAGGCTGCAGGATCACTGTCTTCCTGCACTGGGGAAGAGAAGCTTATGTTTAAAGAGAAGTTGCATATCAGCCATGCAGCATGCGAGCTAATATCTCCTCACCTGAGCCTAAGGAAACACAACCCCATCCCAAGCAGTAGGCTGGAGGCAGTGGGATGGGGCTTGAATCCATAAAGCAGTGTTTCATCAGCTGTCCAGCTGGAAGATACTGTAATAATGTGCAGAGTTGGGAATCGCAGTAGCAGGAAATAGACACGACAGCTTCTGTTAAGCAGGAGTGTTCTTTATTAACAGGACCAAACATGAACAACGACCACCAGCACTCCTGACACACATGACATGAAACGTTACAAACAACATTACCATAGGCCGCCTACCAGCACGACAAACGCCAGTACACATAGCTATTTACACAGCTAGCACCGGTGCGACATACTGAAGCACGCTGCCTGATCGGTCTTCCAGTGCCACAATGAACGCCATATTTACTATCGTGAAAAGGGTTACATAAAGGCTGGAAGAGTTCTCCCCTGACATTTTTATTTTCCCATTGGTAATATTTCCTAAACTGTAATCAGGCATATAGTATATTTCTTCCAGTAATGTAACTATTGTGCTTCCATTGTGTCTTTATTAATCAGATTAAATAAGGCTACACTCACCTGCAAGACATGAGCAAAATAAATCAACTCATATCTGATAAACTCTATGGGGTTTAATTTAAAAAAAAAAAATAAAAAACAAAAACTTGATACCTCTATGGGCATTTGAAGAGTGAAATTTAATTTTAGTCCTTCTATTTCGCCTCTTCAGAGATGGCCACATATCAGCCAAAGTCTCACCACATTGACTTAAGACTGCCGATAAGAACAGCCACTCTCTCCTCCCCACATTTAACAGAACAAGGCTTCCATTAGCGGTGCTGTCTTCTCACGGCACAGAGCTTCTTTGCTCCGGACTCTTTCTCTCGCTGCTCTGCCTCTTAACCCTGCCATTTTCAATCCTCGCGCAGCACTCTCCCCGTATCACACGTGTAGAGCTAACCTGCCCTGCTCCTCGGCCCGCTCACCCTTTTTCACGATTTCGGGCGTGTGCTCTGAATTTCGATGCTATGCCTCGCCGGCATGATTCCAGGTCAGTGCTCAGTCACCTCACGGTAACGTAGCATTCATGGTACTGAGCCACACCTTTGCTTCTAGTACTGAAAATCTGTGACTGACATTCAGCAATTTATTTTTGAATTTCCACATACAGACATGAGGCTAACAGGGTAGCTGTTTCTGATTGGGGGTTCGAATCATGCTTCTTCTTGGTGGGTGTAGAGTTTACATGACTCCAGCAATTAAAAGACACGCAATTACACTAAGTGGTATCTCCGAATTTCCTGCAGGGTATGTGTGTATGTATGGACCCTGGCATGGCCTGACATCCCATCCATGGTGTCCCACTGATGTGTGCACAGGGACCCCATCCCCACTGGAACATTGTCCAGAATAAGCAGCTGGAAGCTGGATGGATGTACAGACTAATTGTCTTCTGTCACTGACCATGCAATACTAATAAGGCTTTGAATTTGCAACTATAATACACAGAAAATGCTATTAGTCACAGTTAAGTTGTGTATGCAAACTCGCTCCAATTCATTATTTTAGTGTCATTTAACAGGAGATTAGCTCACTTGAACCTGAATTTGCCACCTGTCTATTTTGTAAGACAAAATGCACCCACATCGTATTTAAATACCAAGCAGTTAAATATTAAAGGCAACTATTCTGATCAAAACAAGAACAAGAATAATAATAATAACAATAATAACAATAAATTATTATTAGAAAACTTAGCAGTAGTCTGTATGTGTGTGTGTGTGTGTGTGTGTGCGTGTGTGTGTGTATGTGTGTGTGTGTGTGTGTGTGTGTGTGTGCGAGCGGGTTTACCTATCCTTATGGGGACACAATGTCCTCATAACGT
>JAODJX010000037.1:23084353-23095674 GCA_026776945.1 Isichthys henryi
ATGTCAGCACCATATGCTTTGTTTTCATCTATCTATCTATCTATCTATCTATCTATCTATCTATCTATCTATCTATCAGTCTGTGTTTTATTTGCCATTAACGTCATTACCTTGTAAATCGTGTTACTTTAAGAAGGTCTTTATGCCATATTGTTTGTTAACTGACTGAATGTTTACAGCTCAGCACAAGGCTGGGGGACACCTACACAAACCTAGTCATGCACCATGAGAACTTTGGAGGTGCTTAGAACATTGGCTTAATGTCTCTGGACTCCAGGAGACTCCCAGCAACAAAGTCCACCCTCACAGAACGGAGGTAGCATTTTAAGCCCCAACTCTGTGAGACGGCAGGAAAACCAGCTATGCTGGTGGGGGGGCAGGGGTGCTCCTCTGTCCATATCTGAAAGTAAAAGGCTTGCACAGCCCACCAGGGCTACTGGCTTTATTTAATTCACCCATGAGAAACCCGCCCTAGGCTTATTCCATGTCCACCCAAATGTCTTCTCTGTTTTCTTAGGGTACAGTTTTTGTTGACTTGACCCCTTCCTTTCCCAGACCATGCTCATGCAGAACTGCACCGTCCCGTCCCATCAGCTGCAGGTCCTCTATCAAGATCCTTCATCTCCCATCTTTATAAATCACTCATTTCAGTGCTACTGCACGTTCCTTTTGGCCACGTGCGATGTTGAGTCAGCATCGGTTCTGCCTTTTCAAGGGCTCTAGGTGAAGCTATACTTGGGAGTCCCTACTACGACGAAAACTGATGATCAGTTCACTTGCTTGGTAACACAGGTAATTTGGGGGCCTTTGGCAACTCTGGTAGCATTCTGCCTGTAGCTGGAGTCGACCCCCTGTCCAGTACTCATGACAGGATATAGACATTTGTATTTCAAATCACTATAAGTTTACACTTTGACAAATGCGCTTGGTGACATTCAAATTTTAAAATGGGGTCACTGGTTCACTATAATCTGTTATAAAATGTATTCACATTTTATTTCTGATTCCTGACATTCTATGAGCAAGCTGAAATTAAACAATTCCGGGAGGCACATCTATAAAGAAGTTTATACCAAATTAAAATGACTTGAATAAAAATAACAGAATGGAAATGAATAGTGAAGGTGATGTTTTCCCACATGATCGTCTTGGGTGAAGCATTCAGAGTTTTGCTTACACAGCCTGACAGTCTATAAAAAATGAAGATTGTCAAACAAACAGATAAATAAACTAGAGGCTTAGGATGAATACAATATCTGAAATGAGCTGCATATGGTGCATTTGGGGTGGGGGTGCGGCTGATGAAAAATGCCAGAGAGGCTATAGTGAGTCCTGGCTATAAATGCTAAATGACAGGTAGGACTGCATGGAATAAAAAAGCCAAGAACAGGAAAGTCACACTGTCTGCGATAGGTCAATGAAAATGCCAGTCAAGCTTAAAACTGTCCTATAGGAGACGGAACACTGAAACCAACCAATTACACAGTGCCAAGATGAATCTTATGACTCCCAGTGCATTTATCTATTCGCCAGCTTCTCCCCAATGGCTCTCTGCTGGAATTTCAAAGTGATTAGCCTCTTCTTCACAATGACCAGATCGGCAGAAAATACGGAGGCTTCCATTCAGGCATGAATGAACAATGAGTGTCTGGAGGACTCTGGCCTGTAAGTTCACTACAGTGACAGAAAAATCTGTTCAGGTAATGTGGGAGAAGTTTACAGGCGCACTTGGGGCAAGTCACACAGAAATATATGCAGATGATGTGGGATCGGGCAGAGTCAGGCTTCAGACGAGGAATCAGCCCACATGCTGCTTGCTTCCGCATCATCCTCCTTTTTTATACAGTAACTGGAGAATGTGCCGTCGCCAGGCAGTCAACTGCGACCAGAGTGTTTCATCTCGCTTTTGGAAAACGACAGATCCGCAGAGACGAATGTCCTGGAAAACAGTACACAGCCAACAGACAACGCAACTCACCACGCAAGCACACCCTGTGAATTATGGGAATGAGTCATGCATGTCTTCATTTGCAATGTTTGTTTACCTCCATGCAAACAAACATTGTGACAGTTTTACAACTTTTGTATGGTAGGCTGTACAATTCCTGCCTACCCAGTACTGTTCTGTATCCTTTATAAATCGGTGTGTTAATGGACAAAAAGGAGCTCAAGAATGGAGAGTTATCAGTGCAGACTAATAGGAACATCACACACAAAGCACAGTGTGCAGTGCCTGAAGTTTAAATGGCTTAAATACAGAATAGTGAGTTCAGTCTTATACTGAACTATTTCACAATGCTCTCTTTGCTTCTTAGGAGGTATTGCAGACATCTACCTTAATTATTTTCATGCATATCCATGTCATGTGCATGAATATACATCCATCTAGTGCATGAATATACATCCATCAATGGAGCACATCTGTATTTACGTTTATACAGAGATGGTTTCAATAATTCAACACGACATATTACTGATGACTTGTTTGAAATCTGGGCTCTAGGTAGATTCAAGGTAAGCATTCCGTTTGATTCTGTGATTTATTTTTTAGTTTATCATGCTTTGGTACACAGACCATCCACTCTTACTCTGATTTCTCTCAGCTTAGTTTAGTGCATATAGGAATTTGGACTCTTAGCAGAAAAAGGTTTAGAGATCAATTGAACAATATATATTAGAGTATGCAAATATCCTCTGTGCATTAGAGTGCACTAAAGTTAAATAGCCACTCATGAAATTCACTTTACGAGAAATCTATACGTTTTCCATATGAAATTTAAAATGCTTGTAAGAAGTAAACCTCAAAAACAAGAAAAAACTGGACTGGCTAGTGGTCCACTTTGTCTATCATATAGATTTGCTGATTATATTTAACTCCCAAATTCATTTATTAATTTTCTAAGATTATAAGGCTCCTACAAATATGAACAAGTAATGAACAGTATGGGCTGATTCTGTTTGTACTACAACATGGGAAATACTGGTGTGTGTGTGTGTGTGTGTGTGTGTCTGTGTGTGTGTGTGTGGTCCAGGTATATCTTACCTTCTAGGGACCGAATGTCCAAACAACGTGATGAAAACCCATTTTTTTACCTTATGGGAACCAGAATCCGTGACTGCAATGAAAAAGCTAAAAATGCAAAAACTCTTGTATTTTGCCTGGTTACTTATGGTTATGATTAGGGCAGTTAGGGTGGGGGTTAAGGTTGTCATAGTTAGCATTAGCATTTTTCCCATAGAAATGAACGAGCGGGCCCCAAACAGATATGATTACACGACTGTGTGTGTGCCTCCATGTGTGTGCCCTATATTTTGCAAGACATGAATAGTTTATTTTTAAAGGAGTTTAGTTTTCTTAATTACCTACTTAGTTAGTTTGTTGCACCGTAGTTACTAAAAGGATTTTGGCATCGTAAAAGGCCCACAGACCCTACAGTACAATGACGCACGGACATGAGATGGGAAGAGGTCCACAGCCACCTTAACAGTGAGTCATATGACCAGGCATTTGCTGACTGATTAGTTTCGCCTGTCCCGTTTTGTCCATCACATGCTCACTGGCTTATGTGTAAGTTTGTGTCTTGATCTGTAGCCATTTCTGTTCTGGTCCAGATTTCCATTTTTCCTGAAAAAGAATTATCCAAGATGTCATTCCATTCCAAGTGTTACAGGATCTTATTCACAGGCCTTCTGCACTGAGGTGACACAATAGAAAAGTCAACTTTTAAAGAATTCTATTTCAGTATTTAATTGTTTATATTTTCATATAAAAATGAGAATTTGTGCAAAAGCCAGGAAGGCCTTCCACAGTGGTGACACTTACAAAGGCTTTAAAAGAGTTTAATGGTCTCCACAATTCTCCATGCCAGACGCCAGACAATGATTCATTCATTTCACATGATAATTACACAAGTTTTGAATTAATACATCACTGAAACGAATCCAGTTGATCAATCAATCTTGTGAACACGGATTTTATTTATTTTCATTTTTCTTCCTTTCTTTCTTTTTTTTTCTTGGTGCAGCATTTCCTAGCGCAGCAGATTGAGGAAAGGAAGAGCTGAAGGAGAGAGAGAAATCAGCTTGGAACACACCTCATCAGGAGAACCTACCAGATGTTAGTGTTGTTCACTCATCAAGCGTGAAATTTTGTCTGCAGGGAGATAATTCAGGTTGCTACAAAAAAATACAGTTTCCGTCTTTGCAGATTTTTGTGAACAGAATTATATTTTATTTTTATCATTTAGCAATGATGCATTGCTTACAGTATTCTTACAGGAATTCATATAACATGAAGGGTTTAAAAATAAACATTATTTTTTTGTGTTCATATTTTACCTTGCACATAAACAACACTATTGCCTTTGTAAATAATTCAGTTTTTAAATCTCTAATCCATCCAATAACCACTTATGTAGTACGGGGGGTTGGTCTTGCAGCGCATCGCAGGTAATGCAGGGCACACACTTGTAATGTAGGTAGTTTAGAGGCACCAACTCACTTAGCTGCATCACTTTTGACTGCAGGAGGAAACCTACAGTATGCAATAAAGAGAACGTGTCAAATGGTGTTACAGGAAAGTATATTTTTATTTTTGTTTGTCGGCGCATGTGCCTTTATGCTACTGTTCTCCCTCTGCGATGTGCGTGTTCATCTGCATGTGGCGCCTAGTTACCAAACCCCCATTGTGGCAGCTTTGTATTCTCGGCCCTAATTGATCCATTAAGCTGCTCGCGGTAATTGGCATCACCTGTGTTGTGGGAGTATAACAGAGACGCAAATATGGACGCAGAGGTTGGGCATGAACTGGGAGAGAAGGAGTGGAAGTGCTTTGTAGGGAGGGGTGGGAGAAAGGAGGATGCGAATTGGGGGCGACGGATGTCAGTGAGGTGTCGGAGCGAAGAGAATGGCCGCAGATACAGGCTTTCGTGGGGAGGCAGGTTGATAACACCCTCTATTTAGGGTTGCCACTTTCCACCTGAAAAAACAAGGGAGGGCACCCCCACCCCCTGGTCACAAATGACGAATTTTACAGAATGTGCTGGGGGGAGGGGGCTCCCTGATAATGAAATTTGGCAAGTCAAAAGGTCCCAGAAAAATGACAGGCTGTGCCAACCCAAAGGGAACACACCAAAGATGCGAATTCCTGGCCTGCTATCCAGGGGCGTGGCTGTGAGAGGGTACAGATCATTTTGAAGGCATTTTAACCCTAACCTAACCTTAACCTAACCCCTAACACTATCTCTAACTCTAACCTTAACCCTAACCCTACCCCTAACTCTAACCCTACCCCTAACTCTAATTCTAATCCTAACTCTAACCCTACCACTACCACTAACCCTAACCATACCCCTAACTCTAACCTTAACCCTAACCATACCCCTAACTCTAACCCTACCCTTAACCATACCCCTAACTCTAACCCTAACCCTACCCCTAACCATACCCCTAACTCTAACCTTAACCCTAACCATACCCCTAACCATAACCCTAACTCTAACCCTACCCCTAACCATACCCTTAACTCTAAACCTAACCATACTCCTAACTCTAACCCTACCCCTAACCATACCCCTAACTCTAAACCTAACCATACCCCTAACTCTAACCCTAACCCTAACCATACCCCTAATTCTAACCCTGACCCTAACTCTAACCCTGACCCTAACCCTAGCCATACCCCTAAATCGAACTCTAACAACTCAACATTTGCCAATTGAAGGGATGTAATTTCCGATATGTGTGACTTTGATTTTTTGTTTGATTTTGTGGTGGATTTGTTATTTCCTCACGCTTGTGCCCACTGCAGGACTAAGGATTTGGGATGGGGGGTAATTAACAGAATCTTCACAGGGAAAACGTTTTTTTTTGTTTTTTTTTCATTGGATTAGTCAATGAGATTTTTACCATCCAACCCAAGCTTCTGTTCCTTTCTATCATTCTTTTTTCCTCTCTTTCCTTTCCTCACTTTGTTCTGCACTTTTAGTGGTATGGGAGATGAGGCTGCGGTCAAGCTCAGCTGGGGTACAGTACTGGGGCTGTGCGGTGAATTGTGCATATTCTTGACAATTTTCTTGACAATTTTCTTGACAATTGCGCATCGTCTTAACACAATTTAATTGGGACAAACATGAGAATGTTATGGGATTTTAAGTGTGGTGGGTTGCTTGGCCTTCTTCTATGCCTGTCTAATTAGTCCAATTTCCCTTCTGAGTTGGGAAGATCTATGCCCTGTGTGACTGTTGTATTTTATATGAATTTTATATAGTGAAATAATGTAGCTGATGTTCACCTCCTATTGCTTGTGTGAGGCAAACCTTATATGTTTATATAAAACATTTTCCTCTGAGGGTGTGTACTTTGGTGTGGTGTTGTGCGGATATGACTTTGACGGGCCTCCGACATAAATGCCACACACCCTCGGCATTTGAACCCCCAACCCAGGAGGCATGAGGTAACGGCGCATTCAACTGAGCTGCAGTTAACCTTTCATTTAAAAAATGTGTCAAAGATTCAAAGTTGATGACCCCTTTCTCTTTACAGCACACTGGCCAAGGAACTTTAACAGTGCACTCTGCTCTCACATCTGAATTATGTCAATTGCTCATTACGCTACTTGCAGTGTCTTTTGTTAAAGCTGAATTAAATCATAAATCATCCATGAGGCCCAATAGTTAGCTTTATTAACAAAGAATCTTTGTGGAACTTCATCCTGTATTTATGTGATGTCATACTCAGTATTTTCATTAGTTTGGGATATATGTGTAGTTAATATTGTAGCATCGTGTGGTGTGATTGGTGGAGTCGAGCTGCACATTTTGATTTTACTTGCATTCTATTGGCAAGTGCAAATAAATAAATGATCACATGCCTGAAACAACGTCAAATGGAAAGAATTCCATCCTTGTGGCGCTTCATGATATCCAAAGGGATCAATTTATTTCCATTTGTGTTGAGGAATGCTGAAGTCGCTAATACTGTGTATGGCAGTTAATGAATAATTAACCTGTGGAATCATAAAACATTTTTATGCATGGGAATATTTTATAAAGAGAATTCCGCCTTATGTATATGAAAGCATTTTTCTTTCTGTATGGCGTTATTAATGAATGAAGGCAGAGAAGAGTGAATAGTTCTTTCCAAATAGTTCTTCACAAATTTGTCTGTTTCTATGCAAAGGTAGAAATTTGACTGCAAGACAACATAGATATAATTAAAAGGTGCAAAATAAGGAATTTCTTCATTATTATTATGATTATTATTATCCAGTCTTGTAATATGATCATCATCTAAAATGTCCCCTCGTACCATTCCATATGTGGAAGTTATGTAATACTTATTTTTGCTTGGCTTCCATATTGAAATTCTAGTCTCCTGGAGTATTGTAGCATCCTGGAGTATTGTAGTCTCCTGGAGTATTGTAGCATCCTGGAGTATTTGGGGTGAAGGGCCTCGCGCAAAGAACCGAGTGACGACATGATTTCTCTGCTGACACTGGCTTTCAAACCTACAATCTCATGCATTGGGCCATCAGCTGTCATTTTTTTTCAATTACCGTAAATTTTAATATGTGTAATAATACGGGGAATCTGTAGATCATATTCTACAACATTTGGGATGTGAATGTTAAACAGAAATTGCAATTACAAAGTGTACAGACGACAAGCACTGGTCCGTGGATTCCGTCACCATGTAAGTAATGAATTTATTCCCAACCACCCGGATGATCATAGTTATTTTCAGAAAAAACACTAATGACTGTACAGTATCAGAAGCTGTGATGAATTTCTATTCAGTCATGGGCAAACATGACACTGATTGAAATAAAAATGAAGAATGTCACTTATTTACTTGTTTGTAGAAACACAAATTGAGGAGCCACATGGAACCCTTAACGTCGCCTTCTTTCTGAACTCAGACAACTTAAGAAGGAAAAGCCGAACATATTCAGTGAACTTTTCTGTGCTCCTTCATTCATCATTCCTTATTATCAATAAATGATAACATTGATGCTTAATATATGCTGCATATCTGACAGCGGTGCAGTGTAGTGGTATTTGGTGTATATTTTACTGGTCTATAAATAAAGAGGAAACACATACCCACCCGCACTGGTGACATTTTTTTGTTTTTTTTAACTGAAACGGATAATCTAAAGGGAAACAATCACTCGTCTCCTTCAGCCATTCAGTCATCACTGAATTTACCACAGGAGCTTCACTAGAGGTTTAGGAGACGGGGTACTTTGCCTTTTCTCGAAGATTCTGATGGAAACGCCCCACGTTCCTTAGCCTACTTAATGCACATTTTTTTGGGGGGGGGTGGACAACATTTTAGGAAGGGACTAAAGCTCCCCAAAAATGGCTGTACGCAGAAATTTTCCTCACATCATGATTCTCATGAATATAAATGTTTCTCATGAACTCTTTAAGATATGAAGATGATAGGACGTTGCTCAGTGTCTATTATCTCTAAGTAATTCAGTTATATATTTAGCTTTCTTCTTTATTAATAACCCATTGGTAGAATGCCTTGATGTGGCAAATGTAAAGTGAAAATATAGGATATTTACGCAAGCAGCCCAGCATCACACCCGATCAGCACTGTTCCGTAATCCCACAGCCCCCGCATCTCATTCGCTTCCCATCAGAGAAATAGCCCAGGCGATAATCCGAATATTAAATATGCACTGACAGAATGTGGAAAAACAATGATCTTATGGTAGCTGGCAGTGGTGGCGATTTAGCCTGAATAGTGGAGCGACTGAACTGTAGCCTTTAAAGATTAATTAAGCTGTTTTTCCTTCTAGAGATTAGTAATTAACAACATTTAGCAGAGTAGACATGGGAATGACGATGAATCATGCATATCCCCCAGCACACTCCTCCCATTGTGATATCGCTCTTTAATCTGGCTGCCTGTTCTGTACAGGCGTCCTTTTATAGGTCCTGTGCGTCGTCAGTGTTTGCCAGAATAACAACGGGCCGGAGCAAAGTGCTCTAAATGCAGTGCTGCGCGAGGCGAAGGCCGCGACGCGCACTGACGAGCGTTACGCTGCGATGCACGCTGCCGTCCCTCGGCCTGTCGTTCCTAATAAAGGCCCTCCTATTAAATGTGCCTCGACTGCAGCTCAATTGATCTCGAGCGAATTGCGCTCGACCACTATCAGCCGAATCATTTAAAGGTTATTTGTTGGCTCCCGCAGGCGTAGGAGGTGCCAGGTGGTGTCAGGCATTGCAGGGCTGGAAGCGCTTTGCATAATATAACAAAACCTGCATGTGAATTCACTGTGCCACCTATAGAAAATGGTCATAATTACCATCCCTTTTTTTTAATCAGTCGTTGCTGTACAATCGTGCTTCTCATTACAGTCTTTTAATTATAAATAGTTGCTTGATAAAGTATGAACAGCTTGGTTATTTGGCAAATGTAATAATTACATAAGAAGTGTCGTAAGCAAAGTAACAGATGGGTATATCCCCTGCTCTATCAAACAGTACAACTTCTTTCTGCCTTAATCATCCATCCTTTTAACAGAAACAGTAGATGCAAGTTTATACAGATTTACATGATAAATTTTTACTTTTTTTTTGTTTTTTCATCCCTCCCCAGGGCTTCAGAGGGCCAGCAGCTTATTTACAGAGCAGGGGAAGACCCTATATACTGTATGTTTTCATTCGTTCATTATATTGAAATTCATGACAAGTTTGTGTAAAATCTGATAGGACATTGTTTTTCAACGGAGTCCATGGGGACCCCCAATATTTTTGCTCCCTCCCAGCTCCCTGCCGTGGAACAATACTTGCGTGGAGAATTTGGCTCTTTGTGAATAAATGCACGGCAAAATGGGAATTCTTTATGGTTTAATGGGTGCTCTCATGGTGTGTATGATGAGACCAATGGAACAAAAGACAACATTTTGCTCCCCAACGCAAATAGGCTCCCAGTAAACATTGAAGAACTAGGTTCTTGCCTTCAGTCTCCTCCCCACACAGAGAGTGAACTTACTTTAAACATGATTAATTAATTACAAAGAGAAGGATTTCACCCCTCACCTTGCCACTTTCCTGAAACATTTCACAAAATATCTAATGGAAAAAACACAGAGTCAATTATCTATCATGGCATTTTTAATTACTGCACAATTTATAACTTGTCTGGGTACTTTGTTGAATATGTGAGTAAAATTCTGGCTAGAAGAATACCAGTGATTACACCATAAAGAGTGTACTGGGAGAAATTACAGCAGAGTGTCCTGTCAGTACAAGACTTAACATCAATAGGATTCAATTAGTTAATTATTTTATGTAACAAAAGTACATAAGTGCAGAAATTAGGTTCCATTTGTGGGTGCCTGTAAATTTGATCTGTGCCAGTTACACTGATGTTAGAACCACTATACAGGTATTGGCACTGTTACAGTATATTCACTGACTATTGTTTTACATAGAACTTTATGGAAATGCAAAGCAGGCTACTTTATCATTCAGGATTTCTCTGTCCCAGTTCTAGAATCCTTTAGTCTGCTCCCACTTCCCAAATCTGTATTACCAATGGTAGATTCTTCATTTTGTTTAATCAAAAATAAAGTTTTTATTTTAAATCACATGAGATCAGGAGTCATGTAAATCCTATGAGGAAGTTGACTGTTCGTGGGAATCAATTTTAAGGAAATTTGGAACTGAAGATAAAATACAGGAAGAAAAAAGAATTAATTACAGAATTAATTCCATCTTGTGAATATGCTGACAAGTAAAACATGGTTTACATTTACCACCGAGGGAGCAGGGAGGTCCCCCTCTGTACATTTTATCAAAACAAAATTTGATGGGGTTGCAGTTTGCTAAGTCAATGATCACTTATTATTTAAAAGGAGCTCTCGGGACTTTGAACTTGAGCATATTCAATCAATGTAGAAAATGGACAGGACGTCCGCAGCCCCCCATCCCCATGTGCTGTGCATTTCAGCGT
This sequence comes from Isichthys henryi, assembly GCA_026776945.1. Lineage (NCBI taxonomy): Eukaryota > Metazoa > Chordata > Actinopteri > Osteoglossiformes > Mormyridae > Isichthys > Isichthys henryi. The sequence continues at coordinate 23,095,325 of JAODJX010000037.1, forward strand.
TCCGGTGAATGTGGACCCCATCCCAGGTAGCACAGGGCACAAAGCAGGGAACTCCCCAGATGGGGCGTCAGGCTGGCATACACAAATATATTTAAAAAGGGATACTATAAAGCAGACCAAGCTCTGTGATGCAGCACCATGCAATACAATGGAATATCAAGGAAGGAATATGCATTGCTGCAATGCTGCAATATGCTTGCTAAATCTTTCTAGACTAGTGCATGTAAAATTCTCTCTATGTTTACAGCTGATGGATTTTTTTTGGTTTATATAAACATTCAATTCAATTCAATTCAATTTATTTTTATATAGCGCTTTTCACAACAAGGTTGCCCCAATGCGCTTTACAG
>JAODJX010000037.1:23120321-23132973 GCA_026776945.1 Isichthys henryi
CCGGAGCCTATCCCGGAAGCAATGGGCACGAGGCAGGGAACAACCCAGGATGGGGGGCCAGCCCATCGCAGGGCACTGATATAGATATCAATTTATTAAAAAAAATGGGAACTTAATGTAAAGACTGGTTTAACGCTCACTGATTGTTTTCATGTTTTGACTCTGTCATTGGGGAGGTGCAATTATCATGAGTCGTGTGTGTATGTGAAGTTTGGTGGTTCTACATTCTCTTCTTATATTTCAAATCACGTTGAGCCTTTTTATGTTAAACATATTGATTCATAAGGTGCATTTTCAGCGGGGCCCAGATCACCTTCGGTTCAGACTTTGAGAAGCCATAGTATGCAGGACAGTATGCTGTTTCAGTGCATGACATAGCAGGCAGGGAGCTCGGGAGCTGGACACTGAAATGCCATCCCCAGCTCTGTGTGCTTCAAGTTTGCATTTCCCCTCAGTGCTTGGAAGAGCTTGTGACTGCAGTCCAAAAACTGGCATCCCTAAGCTGCCCATTGTGTGTGTGACAGTGTGAGCGCCGCGTAATGGGCTGCCATCCCGTCCAGGGCGTTTCACGACATTGTGTCCTGTGCCTGCCTGGGACCCTGTGGCTGGACACATTATGTATAATTAAAAGCAGAAAAGAAGGCACCACGTATCACAGCACAAAAAAAAAAACTAAATCATAATCTGATTCTTTCTCCATTAAATCCTGTTCTATTTTTAGTATTACAAAGAGCAAAAAGGCATTGTAGGTCACTCTGAACAAGCACTGAGGCTAAGCACGTTAATGTAAATAAATAACGCAATTAACTGGCAGCCCCTCCCACCCGTCAGCCGAGCTGCTGCAGTTTGCTTTTCATTACTGCAAAAATGTGCAATTAAACACGGCCGTGGCCAGCGGACTGCTGAGCAGACGGTCCAGTGGCACTCATTTCACTTCCAGCGTTTCGGCACCTAGTCTGGCCAGACGGCATTTATTATTAAATTCGTTCAGCGAGATGTCAAGGGGCAGTGGCAGTGTTGTTCACAGAGGCGCAGTACCCACTTGTGGCGAGCATTTATGGGAGGGCTGTGATAGGTGGGATCTTACCCTTTGACTGTGCCGTCTTGTTAAAGTTACGGTAGACTGCAGAATGGGCCAATTTACAGCACGGCACACCCGGGCGAACAGAGGAAAGGTGGGAGGGCAGAGGAGTCGGATGAAGATCAAGCAGAAAAGCCACTGTACACTCTTTGTATGCTAAATCGAGTATTGAGCTATTAATGGATTCATTTCGGTTCTTTGGAGGTTGGAAAATAATAATCCTGAACCACTGTCTACATAAATACCAGGGCAGTGAAATGTCAGCGAGGAGGATTCAGTCTTTCTAATGCCGGTTAACGCTGTATAACACATACCCAGCCAAGACAAGACCAATTCCCTGGCTAGTTTTGCTGCTTGGCTGCCCTCGGTATATATAAATAGTAAGTAGTAAACAGTATGCATAAATATACCCCAGGGTCTCAACATATTCTGTATAGTCCTGAGGAAAAATTTGGAACATATTGTTCTCATGGTTTGGGAAATCATTTGTCTAGATGAAGTCTAGTAGCATGTTTAGCCAGCCTATATAAGTGCAGTGACAAGAAATTATTCCAGTGCTATACCAGTGCACTGTATCACCCAAGCACTGGCAGCCATTTTAAAACTTTAACAGAAATTCAGGTGGAATGTGAAGGTAATAATTTTAGCTGACAGAGAAGAGAGGCAAAACTGCTTTACGAGAATGATAAATAAGCCTCTCTCACGTCCACGGCTCAAATTGCATTATTTCATTAAGCATGAGGTAAAGATTAAAGTGGCAATTTAATGCACTGTAAAAATTTGGCTGGAAAAGCAGTAATGCTCATAGGAAAATGTACATTCTGAGCAGGTCTGGAGAACACAGATCGGGATTTCAAGCATGTACTTCATTAGAGAATTATGACGAGAGCAGTCTGAGGGGCATCCTTTGTGCCTTTCTGCCTGGGCTTGGGGGATGGGTCAGTTTCCGGTGCCATGGAAGAGACCTACAGACACTCACAGACAGCAGAAATAGATCCTGTGTTACAGACAGGCAGGCATATGCATGCGGATTCACCCCAGAGTCAAACAGAGAACTGAGTCATGTCTGGGGGAGAATGAACTGCAGATGGATCCCTGCAAGAGCTGCAATGCTGACCAAAGGGGAACAGTGATGGAGCCAAACAGAAATCGTTAAAAATAATAAAGGAATGATGGATCTAAAGAGGATGGATGTGTCACGGATACAATGAAAAGGAATCCTTGAGAAACAAGCAGCGCTGAGAGAAAAGATAAATGGAAATCACAGCCTACAATGTGCTCTATGCTGTTATAAATTGTGCTCAACATCAACAAGCCAACAGAGAGCATGTTTCTGAAAAGCTGATCTCTAGGGATAAAATGCAAGCATTCATTTCAACTGTAAACTTTTACTCAAAGAACAAGAAGTTAACTGTGTGGGGGTAGGGGGGGTCTTTCATAACTATCTTCAATTAGTTAACTAATTTAAAACCACTGGTAGCAGCAGTAACTGGCTAGTTTGTGTTTTAACACACAATAATCTTTCAGTCATCATACATCATGTCCAAACGCATAGATCCATAGCTGTTATTAGGCTATTTATTATTCAAAGGATTCATCTTTTTGACAGTAAGCTACTGCGTAGAATTTTACCATTTCCTGAATGAAAGCACTTAACATAAAGGATACATTCATTCATGTGCTTGTGTGGTACAGAAGGAATCTTTATATGACTGTTATTTTTTTAAGTAGCTTATTTTGCTAATGTTATTCCCGTAAGTACTTAAATAGCATGTTTTAACCTAAGACGCTGCAATGATGCAACTGATTTTCTGTGAATAATGTGTAGGGAGCAGTTAGCTGCCTGCATAGCTATTAATCTGGATGCAAGCAATTGAATGCATGCGGCTGTTTTATTCTGCATGGTGCGTGAATATTAAGTCACTGTACTACTTTACATAGCCCAGGACAAATAAGACAATGTACTTTCTGAAACAGTCCTTTGCACTAACTACCCCAGGATGAGTGTCTCTGTGTTATATCCATTAAGCTGAGCTTTCAGGGGGAACGCGAGCGATCCGTCTCACTTTCCAGCTTTCTGGGATAGCTAAGGCTTCCTTATTAGTCTTGAAAATTGAATGATGCATATAGTGTGGTCCTTGACTCCCAGTAACATACACAGAAAAAAGGATACTTTCATAATTTAGAGTTTGGACTGAGGCAGCTAACCTGGCCAGCGTAGGTAGAATATGCAAATTCCAAATGCACACAAAAGCACAATCAAGAATAAGTCGGTCAATGCAGAGAGTCTGAATCAGCAGGGCTGCCCAAACTGCTACCATGCTACCATTTAGCCGAGCTCCTTTTATATATAAATATAATGTATTAAAACCGTGCTCCCTATATTGTACTGTACTGCCCTCTGCTTTACTGCAGTCAACTCTCCAACCCATAGTGCTTTCCAAGGTAGCCGAGCTTGGTCACAGCATACGGAATATGTGAGAAACATTCAATAAAATATGCCCCAGGGCGATGCCATTTAAGTGCTGTGTTTGGGCGATGATATTTCCCTACTCTGTGGTTTATTGCCTGGTGTATTTAACTGGTTTTCTTGATGACTGTGTTCCTCTCACCTCACTCTGTGTGTATATTTTACAGTATCCTGTCCGTGACATTTACTACATGTTGTAAAGGTAACTTACATTCAATAATATAAGAAATACAGTGAAACACTTTCTTGAAATTCAATGTATAATCACCTCGCAGAACCACCTGAGAACAAAATGGGGGTAGTCAGGAATAATTTGTGCTTTCAATTGCAAGCAAAAATATGATAAATGCATATTGATTGTCTTTAGTTCAGAATAGCTGCACGTCAGTTTATGTTGTGCGATGAATCAGGGTGATCCAACTAGGGCTGACGACCTCACTGAAGGGCCCGGCAGTGACATCACTCTGCCAGACAGGATTTGAACTGTTGACCTTCTAATAACACACAGAGTCGTAACCCACAAGGCCACACTCTGCTCACTTAGCCTTTTACACTCATACGTAATTCCCATTGCATTCTCCTGCCGTTACTTATTTCGATAGCTTTCCTAATGGGAGGTACTTAAATGTTAAACATGGATGTCAACTTTGGTCAGGTGGCTGGAGTAAGATTCTGAATTTGAGACAAATCTGCACACACATGCACACGCATTTACATGTATGTAACGGTTTTATTACCATATAAATAGTCTTTAGGGCTTGCAAACTACCCCAGTGCTTTTGATGTAACTGATTTTAGGTTCATAATAAAATAGTTTAGATTTACCATAAGATTTCTCATGTGAGCGGGATAGTCTAAAGGCGTGAGAGTTGGCAGCCCAGCCAGTAGCTCTTGCTCCAGTAAATTTCTTGTAAGTGATCCCTCATTATACGCATCGAGCAACAGCACTCATACCTAAGCTGGTTCCTGTCCAGCTCTACACTTGTGATGTGATCACTTTGGACAATGGTATCTAACAACAAATAATAAAATTTAAATACATTGTCAGCCTATAATCATTTTTAAAGGTTGTTGTGGTATGAGCCAATAGTTTAATATATAGGACAGAGTTGAAATGCTTTGTGGACGGTACTTTGTTTTTGTATAATATCTGGTGACGCTTTACCTGTACTTTAAACCTCCACCTCAACATCCTAACATCACTTAATAGCTTTAATATACATTAATAACAAACATACAGTTATAGGATCACAATGTTTGCTGTCATATAATGTTTGTTGTTAATGTACTGCAGTAATGCTATAAATGCATTATGAAGGAGCACTGTATGTTCTACAAAGCATTATAAAGCCATTATAAAGGCACAGTAAATGTAAAGCATTACCTAGTATTTTGTTGTAATGATTTCAAATGACACTGAAGAATGCTGACACTGACTGAATGTTTTGTCTGATTGTATGATGTCGTAACAGTAAATTTGAGTAATTCCTAGTGTAATGGAGGATGTATGCCGGAACTGAGGTTACCACCTGCCTTAACCATGTGTTAAAAATCACATGTGCTGCACTGCAATTCACCCAGATAAACTGCTGTTCTCTACTGCATGCATATATTTACATACTTTTCTCTTGTGAACACGCTGATTTCCATATTCATTAATCAAAACCCACAACAGTGAAGTACTCACTCACCCCTTCACATTTTCTGCCTGCAAATTTCACCCGCTTCTTGTTTATGAGTCTAGATGTTGACATTTCTCACACAAACACTTTTACTTAGTAACTTAAGTCAAAATCTGACAGTGAAATACAATAGAGTAAAATGCATGTTTAATATACATAATGACTTGGTAAAATGTTATAAAACTTATAATATACAATCTTATATACAATAATATATAAGAATGATATAAAACAGATGGATATAATTAATATTGAAACAAAAAATATATAGATTTTTTTTTTTGTTAGAAGTGAATTTCAAGAAAAGACTGAAAAGCATGGTGTGGGTAGATTGTGTATAAAGCACAGGCGGGAGCCAGGATTTGCAGGACCTCCCCGGATGTGCGCTGGGAGAACCGGAGCCCAACGGGAGACAGCAGACTTATTGATGCATTCAGTAAATGTAAACACAGAGCTTATGAGTTTGCCAAACCGGACTGTGCTTGCTCTGTTTAACGGGGTCATGGAATTCAGCAGAAACCGTCCAGGCTCTGCTGGGTTTAAGGAGAGAAACAACAGAAGTGCTTAGCGCTGAGGATGTCCCACAGACTCTCAATCTGCCCTGCATCTCCGTCATACAGGTATAGCTGCTGATATGTGCTTTGGCTGCAGCTGTGCAGAGAGGGGGTGGGGCGTTTATGAGCTGCTGCGCTCCCCACAGCGCCGGACCAGTTAAAGGCTGCATTGCACATGTTTTGAAGATGTTTTCTGAGAATAAGAGGGGGCTCAGATATTATTACCCCCGTCGCTAAAAGCACCAAAAATAAATACATGAAAAAGTCTCTGAATAGCCCTGTGAGAGCTGGCCTTTCAAGCAACAACAAAAAAACAAGGAAATCCATGCAGACAGACAGCCTCTTCCTCGAGATTAATCAGATGCACCACAAAATGAATAAGTACGTGACAACTTTGAAAAAAAAACAAAAAGTTCAATTACAAAATAAATAGGCATATAGAGAAATGTAGAGAATACTTTATGAAACTAGCATGGTACGTTTTCCTTTGAATAAGCCATATCGGAACACAAGATGAAGATGAGAAGCGAAATCTCGCAGATATTGAAATCTGCTGTGTCAGCGTGATGGCGCTGCTCACTCGACCCAGAATAAACATGAAACTCTATCTTGCAGGAATTTTCTGGCTTCGACAGCAAGTTGCCTTGATCACTGAAATATTAGAAATGGCTTGTAGATACTTAGTATGTAGTCATATGTAGTTAGTATGCATCGTTCATCCATCCATCCATCCATCCATCCATCCAGCCATCCATCCATCCATCCATCCATCCATCCATCCATCTTACAACCACTCATCACAGACAGCTGAGGGATGTACACATTATCATTAGAGAAACGCGTAACAAAAACACAATATCATTATGAAATTTAATGTTCATACTTTACAGATTTGTACTTGCTTCATATTTTTGTATCGGTTAAGAATTTCTAATTTTGAAAGTGGTTTAATGGTGAAACCCCATATACAGGTTTACAATCAACACTGAAATCCTTATATTTGTTTTTTAATACGCTGCATGAAAAGTTTACCTTAAAGCTGCTTTACATGCACATGGAGCAACACTCTCATAGCAGACATGTCTTCATTCGTTTTTTACTGTTTTTATTATTCTAGAAGAGATTGCATATGATGAATTTTAATAGCAGATTATTTTAATCTTGATATGTTTTAACCTTCAATGGATTATCTCAACAGAAATGTACTCCAACACTGTGCACCTTCAAATATTGAACCATGGCATTGCAGCAGATAACTGGAAAAAATAAATTATGCCCATATAAAATACAAATAAAATGAATATTTTTATCACATCAATAAGACTAATAACATCTCTATTAACACTGTACAACTATTTACTACAAATGGACAGCAACTTAAAATGTTAAGCAAAATATTAAAAGTTATTCATAAGACATAAACATAATTTTAACACTTTAAAACTATATTGCCTAAGGGGCTGCTTGTGTAGTTTCCTGCAAATCATTTTAAGAGCTCAGTCCACCTGCCCTGCATCTTCTCTGTGTCGTGTGCTTTGTAAGCTCTAGGTTTACGCGCAGAATAAGCGGCATGGATGGATGGAGCACCATGCTGCAGTGATTAGCACTGTTGCCTCACACCTCTGGGACTCTGGCTTCAAGTCTCTGCCATGACTCCATGTGTGTGGAGTTTGTATGTTCTTTCTGTGTTGTGGGGTTTTCTCCAGGTATTCCAGTATCACCTCACAGTCCAAAACACGCTGAGGTTAACTGGAGTCACCAAATTGCCCATAGGTGTGTGTGTGTGGTGTGTGAGTGAATGTGCCCTGGGGTGGCTTGGTGCCCCATCCTCGGTTGTTCTCTGCCTTGCACCTGTAACCTCTGGCATAAGCCTGACCCCCTGTGACCCTGAATAGAATATATGCAGCTACAGAAAAAGGATGAATGGATGAAGGGGTCCTCTTAGTCCCTTCATGTTCCATTAGGTTTCCCCTTATGCCAGGATAAGAGCAGGATCTCCTGTGCTAAGGCTAAGCATGTGATGAGGTTCTTACAATCCAGGTCTTCCATAGGAAAGATGTGCTTGAGTTCTCACGTAAGAGATTTCTCTGGCCATTGCAATATCCTGCTCAGTCTGCTATCTATCTGTACAGTACTTTTACCCAAGTTGTTTAAAATCAGCCTCTTATCACCATAAGATCATACTAAACGGCTTGCAGAGAGCAAAATCATTCACAGTATGTGCGCTTCCTGCCTGCCCCTGTCCACTCGCCTAGCGTTTCTGCTTTCCCTTGGGGTCCTTAGTTACATCAGCTCACGTTCTCACTATGATCGCCGGCCATTGGTAGTCCCACTACACAATTATTTCTCAGTGTCCATTGTTCACAGTACAGTAACTCTTCAAGAAATAACAGATGATCATTTTTTAAGTCAGATCTGTGACAACCTCAGACCACCTTTCTAATACATCAGCTAACAAATATAGGTAGTGAGTTTGATGTCTTGTTTTTAATGGCCGAATATATTTCTTTATTTGAATCTCTGTGTGAAATTCTAACCATGACAGAAATGCAAATGGGTTTATTATTAAGTCCTTGGTATGTTTTTTTCTCATTCCACATGTAATGACTGTTTCATGGTTACTTCATCTCATTCCAAAGTCTTCACAATTTTGCAGTGAATTGGAGCATACAATATTTCCATTTCAGACATAGTTTAGGTAAAATCATAAATTCATTTTTAATAGCATGCAATTTATTAGATCCAAAGGAAAACTGTGAGAATATGACGATGAGCATCACTGAGAAATCTCTGTGTTAAGGAAAGAGGTCAGGTAGCTGACGAGTACATGCTGAAATCGGAGAGCTCTATATCTATCTATCTATCTATCTATCTATCTATCTATCTATCTATCTATCTATCTATCTATCTATCTATCTAATCATCTATCTATCTATCTATCTATCTATCAAAATAATTACTTTTGCATTAAAGAGTTGAGATTAGTTGTATATAAGTAGTTTCTGCATTGAAGCTGTCAGTTCTATAGTATTGTTTTAGTTCTAAGTATTGTTTTGATGATTTTAAGCATTTAAAATAGTGTACAATGTATCCATATTCTAAATATTGTTATTACAAGGTGCTTAAAAGCATTGTCTGAGGTGATTTGTATTTTAAAAATAGGACTTTTGATGACAGAGCTGAACCAGGCCTTGGTTTCCAGTCTGGGCTGAGTGGATTCAGACTTTAGATTGTCTAACTTGAACTAGCAATCGCACAAAATAACTAATTAAATAAAATAAAAAAATAGAATATTTAGCCCTACGTCAGCAATGGTTTATAATTATAACCTGTTTCTGATAAGGTACATTCTGTAAAACTAAAACTTAAGAAGGAATCAATATGACGCTGTGTGAAAAATAAAATGATTTGTTTTACAGGGAACGCTTTCAGTCAAGAATCTATGCAGGACACATGAGGATAACGTTTTGTATGGACTGCCAGGGATGAATGCATTAGGCTCAGTGCTTCCAATGCAGAATAAAATCACACTGCGCTTGTCTGCCTTGATGCATTATTAAAATGCGAATGCAAAAATTTGAAGTACCACATTTATAAATATATATAATATGATGCTGAATTACAATGTTATTCATGTTAAATTTATTTACTTTTGGCTACTAGGCAAACTATTCATGAGCTGGAAAGTGGAAAAAAATGATAAAATATGAATATATTAAAATGCTTTCTCGCTAAGGCTAGTAATCATTGGTTTGAATTTCACATTGAAACATGTTTAATGACTGCATTATATTAATAGAGTATACTTGCATTTTATGATTAAAAACATGCTATAATTACCTGAAATCTTTTCATGGCGATTATTAAAGGAAGCTGTGATACTTAAGTAGCATAATGATTCATCAATACACAGCAGCATTACGTAAGAAAAAAATTTAATAAAAACATTAATTCAATAAATTAACAGAAACACTATGGCCTTATAAAGGCCATGTCAGCAAATACACAAATGTCTTACAGTTTTTCTTTTAATTTCTTAAAACAAAATTGTCTGCTAAAACAATGTGTGTCCACTATCATGGATATCTAGTTGACTATAAATCAATACTGAATATTTATCATCACCTGGGCTTGTATTGTACAGTCAGCAGGCAGTCTGTAAATCACTCTGCATGTCTACAACACACGTGTCCTGAAAATCTCATAACACTCAGTTTTAGGATTTCGCACAGTAATAGTAGCTTGAAAATGATTTAATTGTACACTTATGGGTAAAATAATATGTTCTTCTAGGGATCATAAATCATATTTTTTGCAAACAGAACATAAAATGTGTGCATTATTAAGAAAACTGAAACAATATTACTAATAGCAAAATCATATTTGTCAGGCTGATAAGCCCGTCAGTATCTAAACACTAATATTGTGTTTTATTAAAAGATTGCTAATCGTGTAACGTACTGGGATCATTTAATCTTTTTTAACAATCTTATGAACCTTTATGCGGTATGTTTGTTGATCATGATACTATGAAGCACAATGGTTACCGTGACGCTGTAGATGACGTGAATGCAGTGGGGGTGGGTGTCTCATGCAGAATAAATGGAAAAATGATATCTATTAGAGGCACAGCTTACTTTGTCCATAAAGCATATACACACATTGAAAATCAGTATTTTGAAAGGCTACTCCAATGTATTTTGAATTGTCTTAGCAATACCTGAAAACATTCGTCACCAAACATTTTTAACTCAGATCCAGTTCAGTATAATTTATGTCATATGCATTACTCATGAAGCACATTTCCTAAATTAATTGACCACTGAACATACAATAATGGGAAACTAATGAGAAAAAGCAGAAATTGGGTAAATAATTATTATGGTAGTAAGTCAAGACCCCAGTGGGAAATAGAGAAAAAATTATAGTTACCATTTTACTTGCTATACCCTTAATAAACAGCATCTTGACATCACATTTGCATGCATGCATGCATCCATCCTTCCATCGTACCGTTGCCTAAAGCCTCTTCACCAGTGCACAGTCCAGTGGAAAATCATTTTGATGCTGTTATTATTTTGATGTACTATCAATAAGGACTAAATCCCAAATGCACAGAACAAAAACAGATTCGTTCTGGAAACTTTATTTGAAAATACAAATGGCTTCTCATTGTGCTTTGAGAATTGTGTTCACAAATGAGGCACACAGAGTGCTTGCTTATCTGAATACAGCCTACGTACAGCCTCAGCTAAAGCAGTGTTGTTCCAAACTGTGAACACTTAAAAAACAGTGATAGGCAGTCTCATATACGGATTGAATCTTCCCCTGAAAAAAAAGCAATCATCTTTTGCCACAAGACGCTGGTTCTCTCTCACCTACTGCGGTAAATTATGCAGTTTTATTTTTAAAGTCTGCCTGAACAAGAAGATGTTCTCCTTAGGAAGCCATGAGTCGTGCTCGCGAAAATCATATTAAACATTGCATTCTGCATGGGCTAATAATAATAAAAATTATAATTATAATAATGGCAGCATGTTGTATTATTTTTATATTATTATTATTATATAGCTTTACATTGCAAAGGAAGTGAGATGTCTACATTTACACAGAAAACATCAACAACAATACAGCCACTTATTTCATTTTCTACATAATTCTTCTGCTTATTACATTGGTTCTTCAATGTTCCACAGCTGCATGTAAGCATCACTGATAGAGCTGGTCTCTTTCAGATATCAAAAGCCTTTTATTTCACTGCCTCTGCTTAAACTGGAGTGACTTTGCATCTGCTGGGAAAGGTGGATGTAAATCACAGTGCAGAGATGCAGATAGGTTACTTGACACACTCAAGGAAGCAATACATCAACTTGTTGTTTGGTGCAAACAACCTGAGGTATGACGAGCGGGTGACACTGTTGTTTCCATTTATCAAATGACAGGGTTACTGTAGGTCTGCATATGAAAGAGTAATGCAATAACACACTGAAGTTAATAAAGAATAATACAAAAAAAGGTTAAACGTATTTTTTTCAGAGCAGTACCCACAAACCTACTCACTGCAGAAAGTAAAACAATCAATAATACTAGACCAAAACTAGGATATTTAAGATTTTGAATACTCTCCATGTGTACATAATGTTTATTGAGACATTCTTATACAATAATAATCATTACTGTAAAGGGAGTTTATTAATGACAATCAGTTTCTTACCAAAGCACATCCGTACAAAGCTCCGCCCCCATCTCCAGTCCAATGAAATGGCTGCCATGAACCTTGACCCGGAAGTGCAAGGCTGGGTTAACTCACTGTATTCTAATTTCCTTTGACTTATGATATCTGCCTTTTCCACTGTCCTCACAATTATATATGAAATTACATGACAGAACATTAAATGTCCTGTTGCAGTCTCTAACACAGTAAATCTTCTCTGATTTGGTGATTATCTGTGTAATGAAGAACCGGGGAGAGTATGTTAATTATTCCACAAGATTTAAAGCAATCATTTTAGTCAGGGTAACATCAGTATATAAATATACCTGCTAGGAAGCCCACAAAATCAGCCCAGGGACCCGTAAATCTCCCCTGAACTGAAAAATGCATGCTATCTTTGACAAATAAGTGATGAATTTACTATATTCCTTCACTTAAATGGGGAGTACAATTAGAATATTCTTTAATTTCCCTTAAGCCTAATTCATAGTCATACATAAAGACAGATTAATGTTCAGATACCAGCAATTAATCCTAAAAACCAATGTCCTATGCGTATGGGTTATGGGAACGCACACACACACACACACACACACACGTAGGGTATACCTATCCTTATGGGGCCCGCTCATTCACTTCTGTGGGAAAAAT
>JAODJX010000037.1:23133073-23143401 GCA_026776945.1 Isichthys henryi
CCTTATGGGGACCAGGAAACCGGTCCCCATAAGGGAAAAAAAACGGATATTTATCACGTTATGGGGACATTGTGTCCTCATAAGGATAGGTATACCCGCTCACACACACACACCAGCAGGTATTAAGGTTCTTAAAAAAACTGGAACATAGATTGTTTTGCCCCCAAGAATCGCAAAGATCACAAGACGTTTCAGAGTTTTGTTCTATGCAGAGTTTGCATGTAATTTCCAAGTCCTGAAGGCTGACAACCTATTGTTATTTCAACCATGGATATTTGGATAAGAGTTATATCGTCACAGTTGTATGAGATAAATATCTTCATACAACAGGAGACAAGCCACACTCTCGGGATATTTGAAATTGAAAGAAAATGGCCATCTTCTCATTTGAGCAGATCTATTTCTAGAATTAAGTAGGATATGACTGTTGCATCTGAACATTACAGTAAAACACACACACATTTGTATTCATATCTTTGTGGGGACTGTCCATTCATTTCTATGGGCAAAACCCTAATCCCAGCAATGACAGCCCTAACCCCTACTCAGCCCTAACCCTAAACCATAAGTAACTAAACAAAATAGAAGACTTGTGGCATTTTTAGTTTTTTGATGTTAGTCACAGATGTTTATAAATTTGCAGTTATCATTGTAGATACTGAAAAAAATGTCCTCACAACTTAAAAAGTTATGAAATAATTACAACACACACACACACACACCACACACACTCCAAACAAATACATATAGGGGCATTGTTCGATTCTTTTAGTGATCATTGACCAGGAGATAAAAAACAGTTAAAGAAATGCTCAACATTCTCTATTACACGTCAACTGAAACAAACTATTTTAACTTATTTTCTGTTTTTTTAATTAAACAAAGTATGGAATGACACATGAAGCTAGACCAAATCCAGCACTATATCATTTGAAAACCACTGTATCGCTTTTAGTAATTATGGTAAAAGTATATTCAATATGTTTAGTATGTGCAATAAACCTCTGTAATTACAGAATGATTACAGAAGTACATTTAAAGACCCAGTCTAGTCAAAGTTAAGATTTTCCTAATTACACTGTACTTTTACAATAGTTTGTACGAATAAGAGGTGGAGGGTATATGATGAGCACTGAATCCATGTCAGGCTTCGGCTGAGCAAGTTGGGATCCTTTCATGACATTGAGAACAAACCTCCTCTGAATGAAGAATTGGCTGTACTGCTTGAAGTAAGGGTTATCAATCAAGATTGAGACACAGAAAATTCATGAATGACACAGGCTCGTCTATACAGATTTGACATTTTCCCCCCTGCAGCAATGCATATGAGTGTTTGCTTTATCTAGAGACTGGAAACCGAAATGATTAGATTCGGGTGGGACCAAAAACCATTGATGAAAATAATTTGTTGGTGACACGTAATGAACATTCAGAGGATACTTCACTGTCACCCCAAGAATATTACAGCGCTGCCACTAGGGAAATGAATAAATGTACATCGCTTTCTTCCCAACACATACATGTTTGTAGTAACCAGACATCATACAGTGGCTTTTGTTAACACATTTTGGTGAAAGTAGTAAAGGAAAAATAAAAATAAGGAAAGAAAAGGCATCACTAATCCTTGTATCAAAATAGATGATATGTTAAAATATAAGCATTAGACAACATAATTATGACATTATTATTCAAGATTTTAAATGTTTAAAAAGTCAATAGGAATGCAAATACAATTTATTATCATTCATTTATGAGAAACTTCTTCGGCCTCCTGTTTCCAAAAATGCTGAAACCTCCCAGACTACGTTTTATTTATGGAACATAGTTTTTTTTTTTTTTCCTTACACCAGGGTTTGCGAACAACAAAGTTAAGGTGAATATATAAACTACAGTAAATGATCTGAAAAGACAAAACAGAATTTTACAGATATTCATGACATGTGACCTATATAACCAAGGTTAAAAAAAAAAAATCTTAAAGAAACAGATAAAAAATTTGTGATGGTACATGACAGATTTCAGGTAAGTATGACAATAAATATTTACTTACAGGGAAGAACCAAAAATGTTCTGCACAGTAAAATGTACTGTTATATTATGTTTAATCAGAATGAGAATTATAAACATATGTGATTCACAATATATGTGTGGTTATACTCATTGCAATGCATTTGGGTAAAATTACCTGTATCTACAATAATTTGTATTTAATAAACATTTATTATTGTTTTTTTTATAATGAAAAAGTATCATCAGTTGCAGATCACAACCCATATATTCATCAAGTAGAATGTAGAGCATTTTACATATGTAATGTAATGCATTTTTAAAAATAATCATTGTGTAGTCCGGCACACTCCCTTTACCGATCTTTAAAGTTTGTGCCAAGGCATTTTCCAACGAGAATCACACTGGAAAGGAAAATACTATTTGATATATACAGCATTTCAAAACTGGCTGAATGTTGTCTGTTTCTCAAGAACTTCGAGGTAGTCCGGCTCAGCTTGAAGTTTAGCTTTTAGTTCCAAATATTTGTTTCTGCTGGGCTCCACATACACAGTACTTGGTGCTGTGCTGTACAGAACCGTCTCTTGTACCCTTTCTGGGTGCAAAAACTGTCGCCTGACTTCGTAGTTCGGGGTGTATATGTATGGCGCCGGTCCGCTAAACTTGTATTCAAAAGCATTTCCAGACGGCGACTGTTTGTCGGCATCAAGAATGCCTTTGAAAAAATTATCAGCATCTTGCACGGGGGATGGGTTCTCTCGCGGTTCTATTGTACTCACGCTGTAAGTGGTACTTCTCAGATCACTATCCCTGTCTTCATCAGCATTATTTTTATATGTCACTTTTAACTCGTGTAAGTCTCTATAATCCTCCACGGCGTTGCCTTCTCGGGACCTGTAAATGGGGTTTTTGCACATGTGGCCCATTGTGTGCGGGATATACTCATAAACATGTCCCGCTGGGTTTTTCACTTTTGGGCCAGACCTATTACTATAGAGGCTGTACTGCAGATTAAAGGAGCTGACGTCAGAGTTATTGTTGCTGGTCCGGTCATTTTGAGTCTTTTTACGTCGCTTCATGACAAGGACGAACAACCCTGCGGCGATGAAAACGGATAATATAAACACCAGGAGGAGGCTCAGAATCAGGACGGAGAGTGGAACCGTGCTGGATGGTTTCTTGTATCTCAGGGAACTTTCTATGGTTGTGGTGATGTCTGGAAATGAGTCTTCAGATGGAGGCACTGTGGAAGCAATGACATCAGAGTAATCGGGACACAGGAGATCCAATCGGATGGATCGCATATCCTCCCCAGACAGTCTCTTTGGAGATCCACATATCACGTCATTAACAACAGTGCCCGTATTGAGCTGCTCCAGCCAGATCTTCATGCCCACCACATCACAGGAACAATCCCACGGGTTCTCATACAGATCTATCTGTACCAGTGATTTCAGCTGATCTAACACACCACTCACAGCAAGATTCTGGAAATGATTGCTGCGAAGATTAAGTCTAGCTAGATTTAAACCGGTAAAAATGCCTGCAGGTAAGGTTTTTAGAACGTTGTTATTGAGGAAAAGCAGCTGGAGTTTAGGCACATACTGAAAGGTGCCTGACACAATTTCTCTGATCACGTTGTATTCTAAATACAAGTACTGCAGGCTTTGCAACCCATAAAACATATCCGCTGTGAGGCGCTCAATTAAATTGCCGTTCAAGTACAGCCTACGCAAGTTTGTTAAATCCCCAAAGGCTCTGTCATGTATGTGGGCTATCCGATTGTTACCAAGGTGAAGCAGATCTAATCCGGTGGCTTCTATGAAATCAGATCTGCGTACGATAGGGATGTAATTCCCAGTGAGGTACATCTTTTTCGGATTGTATGGTTTCGGCTTCAAGTCAGAGATGCTCTCAATCTTCCTCTCCTGGCAGTTAACATTCAGTCCGAGGTCAGATATTTGTAAATTACATGAGCAGGCAGTAGGGCAGTCCAAAGGCACTGGAGATTTCGTCTGATAAGCAATTATTGGACCATAATTATACGGAATGCGAGACGTGGGTTTTGACCTTGATTTGCTTGATTGGCGGGTGCCCTTTGTCGGCCTTGACGATGACCGTAACACTGCAGATGAGGTGACAGAGGCAGTCACGGCAACAGGGGTGGTTTGGAAGTATCCAATCGTGCTCAAGGGTGGCTGAGGCCGCATGTCGTACTCAGAAATGGCTCTCCTTGGACATAACTCCTGCTTGGAGACCTCGTCCAGGTCTCTCCCGTGCAGCCGGAAAGGTGAATCGCAAACAACCTCCCCAACTAGTGCGGTGTAGGCAATGCTCTCCAGCCAAGCCTTCAAAGCAATAAGCTCACATGAGCAGTTCCATGGGTTCTCTTCCAGTCGTATTTCCACAACTTTGTCCATGTGTTCCAGAAGCCCCACATAAGGGAACATTTTCAATCGATTTCCCCTCAGATCAAGGTGAGTCAAAGGTACATATCGGAATATGTTGGTGGGCAGAGCAGACAATAAATTGTCATTCAGAATGAGAACTTCTAAAGTATTCAGTTTGCTAAATGCATTAGATTCTATATTAGTGATGTAATTGTAATCAATCTGCAGATATTCCAGATTCTCAAGGCCAAGGAAAGTATCATCCCTCAGAAGATCTATCTTGTTATTGTTAAGATGTAGTCTCCTTAATCCTTGAAGTCCATTGAATGCTCCAGTTTCAACTTCTGAGATGTCATTGTTACCTAAATGCAAAATTGTTACACCAGTATAATTGATAAAGTCATTAGCAGAGAGTCTTTTCAAGAGATTTCCTGTCAGTAACAGATGATACATTGGGAAATGCACTGGGCTTATTTCAGACAGTCTGACAATTCCTCTGTTCTCACAGCTCACAGTCAGAATCCCTTCTTTCTCTTCACAGGTACAAAGGTTTTTACAAATCTCTCCATAACCGTCATACATCTGAACGAAGCTCAGAGAGGTGGCAACAAATAAGATGATTTTCAATATCCAGATATGCATTTTCACAAAAAAGGACGGCTAAATATCTGCAGTAGAAATATGTAGTTTCATCTAGAAAAAAACGGAAATATTTTCTGTTTAAGAATCACACAAGAACACAAACAAAATTAACTATATGCAAACAGTACGACAGGAAACTAACGCAATGCATTGTCATTGTAAATCCATAAATATTAAAAAAATAAAATACAGCGCACTTCGCAGGTTTTGATGTAATGACAACTTAAAAATTGTAATATTAAAAAGAAAAGCCCCTTTTCCGGATCTGGTCACGATTCTTCGATCCTTCAACATCTTGCGAAGTATGTAGGCTATCTGTACAGTGAGCAGCCTGTAACATGGCCCCGGAATTGGCTACACACAGCGCCCTGAACATACAAGCCCATGTACTGCTAGACATTACAGGGAACTAAGCAGTTTGCATGAACAACTAAAATGCGTGATAAAGATCCGAAATAAGAATTATTGTATTTTTTGCGCTGCACCGAACGGCAGTTCAACCAACTGCAAACCGGGTAATATGTCATGATCACAAACTAAATGGAGTACACGGTATTTCATTAATTAACGCGTTAAATAACTTAATATATAAACAGGAATATATTACGTATAAATCCATTTCTGTATCTGCGAACACAGGCGTACTTTGCCAATTCATACACATACACACGTATAAACAGAAGTAGGCGTAATATTAGTAAAGCCGTATTTTAATGTGTCCCTTCAATATAAGCAGCGCCGCAGTCAGAAAAAGAAAATCCAACCCACAAAATAAAACAAATAAATAAATGCATAATAATCCCCCATATATGTTCTCTTTACTCACCCTGCATATCCGATGACTTGAAAATAGTATCGTAACTCCTGTATATCAACCGATTTCTTCGAAAATATTGTAATTTTTGCGTATCAAAGGATCGTAAGCCGGTGCATTTATCATGGGAAATGTTCATCGCCAACCTCGCAAGACTAGAAATGCTGATCGCAACAGCGGCGATAGTCACAGCCCATCATCCCTCAGCAAATAAATAAATAAGACAAGAAATAAATAAGCAGCCGACTTGATTAGAGTCACACGTGAATGGACCACGTCACTGATTTAACGTCCAGCATTTCATAATGATGAGGAAAAATAAAAGTATATCAGAGCCTTTTCTCTGTAGCATATCCGGTTTGTGTCGAAGAATCTTTTGATTTACACAGATTCTCTCCTCCGCTCCTATCCTCTATCACACACTCCCCCTTTCCTCCCTCTCTCTCCTTCTCCCTTCATCCCCGGCAAACGACTCCGTTTTAGTCTCAAAAAGCTTTTTCTGCAGAATCCATGAAACATGACGCGCATCGTCTAGCTGAGACGATGGCAAAATTATTCAGATTTACTCACCTCAATGTTATGCCAACCTGCCAATCGCTTACAACCGCGCTATATATATATATATATATATATATGAACATTTCCCCTCTAAACTATTACTCCCAGTATTTTTTTATTTTTTTCTGTATAGAAAATTAACTGTGAATAACTTCTTAGTTTTCCTTGATAAACGAAAAGGCCAAAGAGAGAAATGCTTTTTAAAAATTGTGATCATCAGAGGACTTCCAAACAACCGGACATAAATTACGAATCTAGTAGATTCTTCAAAGGCCATAGAATTTCATACCATTCCGTTGCTCTGCTGAGTGCAATCGAACGAAAACGAAATGGTTTCCCTTTTTCATATATGTGTATTTGCACTATTCCGTGTGATCCGGTGCCTGTCTGATCCGTGTGATACATTTAAGCACCATAAGAGGAAATCATTTATTTTCCGAAACGCACAAACAAGACAACTATAAGTACAAAATGTCGATGTCTTACCAGGTCGGACTTCCTTAATGTAAAAAAATAAGTATCACAGTGATTTCTGCCCATCTTTACTTGCTGTCCTTTGCCCGACTGTGAAATCCTTAAAGTAAGACTTTCGGAGCTCTTCGGCCGCTGAATCGCCTCATTCACGCTGGCAAACGTGACGGCGGACCCGGTAGAGCGCATACTGTTTTTTTTTTTTTTTGCATAAAAATGCACAAAATCAAGTTTTACGAAACAAAGGAGTATAGTGTTCACCGAAGTAAACAAGAAATCCATGCATCATTTATTTATAAACCGACGTCGTGCTCCGTTGAAAAAGAAAAAAAAGACAAATGTATGAACCGGCATGGGAGGCTGTCCCCCAAAATCCTGCGCGTGCTACGGGTGGCATCGCTGCTCACACAGATCTCTCATTTTATTCCAGCCAACCGTTAGGTCCAGTTTTTTAAGTATATCTGCAGACATCTATATTTATATATGTATTGCTTTATCCGAGCCATCACAATGGAATAGTAGAATAAACCAAGTAAAATCAGCTGATTAGGGGGTTGCACAATTTAAAGCTTGATACGTCTTCCTATGTCTTCAAAGCTTTCAATTTCTCAGTGGGAAGGGGTTGGGGGGCGGATCAGGTCATACCTATAGAGGGCAGTGCTGCGATGTATTGGGAAGCGTTTTCGCGATGCCTTTCGTGTTGGGTGTTGATCTGATATGGGCCATTAGCAGATAACAAATAAATAAACAAATGGTAAGACGAAGGTCAGGTGGGCGAAGGAGTTTCAGGCCATCTTAATTGCACCTTGAAATTCCCTTTAAACCCCAGGTTTTCATATGTACTCGCAAAGTAGTGCATAATACAAATGCTACATGATATAATTACAGTAATATCTTAATGCAGCTGTTCTTGACTGCCTATTGGGAGGTCAAGGTCAGCCTTTTAAGACAGCAGTCAATTTATGGATTGGTGAGTTCATGAAAGTATTGGAATATTTTGCATATATATATACAGTATACACACACACACACACACAAATTTACATCTTAACACAATAACATTTACAGTACAGCTACAGCACATTGACCTTCTAAAGGTTACAGCTTTTTCAACTATAACTAAAGAGCCAAAAGATTAGTTTTCTTTGGGGGTGTTGAAGCACTGGATGACCTAAAAATGTATGCTTGTTTGCTTGTTTATGTATTTTTTTAATCCATTTGTCTTTTACAGTCAAATGTGCTATCTATCATGATTGACTAGCAGGATTTATACACTGTCAGAAAAAAAGTACCAATTTGTTACCTTTAAGGGAGCAATTACGTGTCTCTGAGGCAGTGCCGTCAGCCGATTGTACGCTAGCTCTAGGTAAATTAACCTTTTAAGGTACAGAAATGGACTCTGAGGAACGTTTTTGTACCATTGGTGGTACATTAATGTTGTTGGTACCTCGAGGAACAAAACTGTAGCAGGGCTGAACCCATTTTTCTGACGGTCTATCTAGATGACTAATAATGACATGAGAAGACTCAAGGTCATTAGGCATGAGGTCTCATATCCAAATTCACAATGGAACATTGTTGGATTGAACAGGCAATAGGACTTCGATAATGACAGGTGAAAATGAGCAAATTTAATTCTTGACCCAAATCCATAGTCCAGACGCACAACACAGAACAATCACCAAATCAGAATGACAGGATGAAGAGCCATAAACCCAGAAGAAAAAGCAGAAGTCATACACCGCAAAGGGGCGAGCACAAAACAAGCCCTCGCTATGGCGAAACATTCACTACTTCGTAATGATGTAATTGAACACCAGGTGCTTTTAAACCCTGCTAATTAAATCAGGTTGATGAGCTACAGGTGTGCTGGGAGGCAAAGGAGGAACGACCTGAGCCTGGCAGAGTAGACGCTTGGTTTGATGGGGGGAATGACAGTACCCCACCTCCATGGACTGAACTGAGTATTCACATTCTCCTCCAGCATCTAGAGGAGGAGAAGGTTTAGCAGCGGTAAAAATGGGGGTCACTGCACTGTAGAAAACTAGTTTTAGCAATGTAGAAATATAGAAACAGGGTGGCAATTGCAAAGAATGGGCGATGCAGCTGATTTTAATGGGTTAAAATATTCTGTCTGTATCTCCACAACCCTCTGGAGTTGAACATGTGCTTTCTTCCAAATCTGGCCACTTCATTTAAATCACTCAACAGCTGGGGCATTATCTGCCTCCATCTCCCACTGGAATACACTGCCAGAAAAAGGGTACAGCCCTGTTACAGTTTGGTACCCAAAGGTGCAAACAACAGTAATGAATCCCTCGGTGATACAAAAATGTTCCTCAGAGGCCTGCATGTTTCTGTACGTAAAAAAATATGTTTACCTACAGCTAGGGTACAATTGGGAAACCCTTCAGGGTACAGCCCCAGTGACAAGTAGGTACCCTAAAAGGTACAAACTGCTATTTTTTCTGAGTGTAGAAGGAGCTGGCATCCTAGAACAAACTGGGAAATGGTTAAGCATACAGGGGTATAAACTAGTGAGCTCTGCATATTTTGCTCAATAAAGATAGCAGCTCTAATCCACTTCGCTTGAGGAGAAACACTACCTCAAAGAAAACCTGATTTTTTGTTTCAGTCGTTTCATCTGGTCATTAGACTGAGAATTATACCCAGCACACACACTCCCATGGATTCCCACTGAGGCATTGAATATTTCCCATATATGATGTGTGATTTGTGGTCCTTAGTCCAAGATATTGTCTATTAGCATCCAACAAAAACAACAAAAAAACTTGGGTAAATGATATTTAATTAAAGGTTAGCTTGGTTAACTAGTTCATTCATTGTACTTAGCAGAGGAACTCCAGCATATCTGTAGGTAAAAGTCTTTGACTGAACACAGCAAAGAAGCGCTTAGGTCCTCTGGAAAAGATATGGCCTCCTGAACATTTGGGATAGAAGCTATGTTTTATGGGTGATTCCCGGATGCCTGGAACTCAGGGACTTGTGCACCAGTTGTTGCAGCTGGGGAAAAATCCAGGTTGGAACACAAGTCCTGTGAGGTGGAGGCTATGGGGGACTTGGTTCAGCGATAAAAGGATCTTGCTGGCATCCGATGAATTCCCTTCAAATGGGAGTCACCACACATAAAGCAAACCATAGGGTTTTGGGGACAGCAGGATCTAGAGGTGCTGCAATGATGGGAGATGGCATCTACATTGGTGATTTTGCATCCTGTAAAATAAAATAAAGGGATGAATAGGGCATGGGTTTAGTGTCTTTGCGTCTTAGATATGTTGCAGGTTTTGATGATCTATAAAAACCATCCATCCATCCATCCATCCATTTTCCAAACCGCTTATCCTACTCCTGGGTCACGGGGGGTCCGGAGCCTATCCCGGAAGCAATGGGCACGAGGCAGGGAACAACCCAGGATGGGGGGCCAG
>JAODJX010000037.1:23162806-23177855 GCA_026776945.1 Isichthys henryi
CAGGCGGGGATTCGAACCCGGGTCCCAGAGGTGTGAGGCGACAGTGCTAACCACTGCACCACCATGCCGCCCCCGCAAAAAGACATACTGATGGCAAAATAATCTGTGGGAAATGGTGGAAAGATTAGAAAAAACAGATGGTACGAGCAGTGCAGTTAAATACCAGACAAGACCAGAGGAAGGTAGGAATTTCTGAGGAAACGGACACAGAGAAACTGATGGAGACAGAGAAAGCATCCTATAAAGGGGTGCAGGGATCGGCAGAGGAACCTGTGGTGGGGGGTGAGGTTAACGTTGGTGCTGGGGAGGATTTACTGACTCAGGTGGGATTGGAGGATGCGAACACCAACAGAGGGTGGAGGAGGAATGCAGGTAAGAGGAGGGAGACTGGTGTCGAGAGATCAATGAACACCGAGGCGGTGTCCATGGCAGTCAGGATACAAAGGGATTAAAGGAAGGAAAATATGTAAAGAGGCTCGCCCTGGGGTAGAAACCATTTTCAACTCAAGGAACCATGGAGACGACTGAGGCCTGTGCCGCACCTGCTAGGACACGAGCACTGACAGGAGAAGCAAGGGGGGCAATGCAGAAATGACAGGATGAGGCCAGAGGCCGTCTGAACTTCAGCATCTGCACAGGCAAACAGGTGGAATAGTGGGCTGCTTTCCTGGTGCCTGTCAAGACATCAGTGGCAAGAACAGCAGCAAAGACAGGAAACGGGAAGGGGCACCAGCTGGGAAGTCGCAAAAATAAGGGGGGAGGGGGTGGGAGCCGCAGAAGCAGCAGAGAGCAGAGCGGGCGAGACAGCAGGCGGGGAATCCGGAACAGGAGGTGCGGCCTGGGACTCTGAGGTAGCAGGCCACATGCCATACACTGTGGGGAGGTAGGGCTGAGACGGAGAGCCTCTCTGAAAAGGCCAGGAGAAGGAAGCCAGGGGAGGCTGCCACACGGCAGACATGAATGACCTGATCGCTGAATACAGCCACCAGGGGGCAGCCAGCGGGACAGGGAGACGTGCAAGTACAGAGCCAAGAAACACGGCATTGTGGGACAAGGCCTAGGAATGGGGGGCGAAACAGAACCGGGGGCAGATGTGGTGAATGTGGGTGAGGCCACAGCCAAAGAAGGAACTGTCAGCAACAGCGTACAGGAGATCCGATGCACAGAGCAGAGACGCGAGCTCAGTCCAAATGGCCCAAACCGCAGAAGCTGAGTACTATCCCTGGCATAGGGTCACAACCGCCATTTTGAGAATGACAAATAATCCCATTTAATCACTTGTGGTAACTAATAAATAATAATAATACTACTACTAATAATAATAATAATTAACAAGACTTTTCTGTGTGTCCCTGAGGTAGCTTTAGTCAGTTGCTATTCAAGACAAAGTATGTAGGACTAACTATACACAATAGATGATAGTGATTAGATAATATAAATTAAATGGAATGCTAAAAATCATTAATATAAAAACTATTAGGCGGAAACTGGTGAGACACAACCTGCAGTGGAGGCTGAGCACAGCAGGAACAGGCCTTTGCCGATCTTGTCAGCAGTAGGCGTTCAAGTTAACAGACTCTTTGCTTCAGGAAACATCAGCTAAGGTGTTAAATGACCATAAAAAGGTGAGTAATATCTCCCCGGTGACTGCTAAGCTGCCGGTGAGAAGACACGCCGCATATGATGGAGGAATGCATCGACACGCAAGCTGCAACACGAGCCTGGGATATTTAGGATGATAAAATGATATTTGTATTAATTCATAGCAGCAGTACAGATGGCTAAGTGACAGAAGAGTCTTGAACTGGGAAATGGGAATGAATGGATGTCACAAATATGTGCATGGTGAATGATTCTGAGAGATACTTCATTACAGTGTATCTGTGATGGAAGTACAAAAGTAGCAAAATTAATACTGCTTTGTAAATTGTACATGTAATATTCATAAATAAAGGGGAATACAGTTCTCGAGAAATTACTAAAGTAATTTGTTTTATATAACATGTTAAATTGCAGCCAGAATTTGTATTAATTTCTCAAAATATATTTAAAAAAATGTATTGAGATAATAGTGCATCTGACCTTTTGGCTCCTGGTTTCAAGTCAACGTACTATTTGTCACATGCAGAGTTTTACTAAGTACAATGTGCAGTTAAATGCATGCATGCATGCCTAAATGCATGCCTGCCTAAATGCATGCCTGTCTAAATGCATGCCTGTCTAAATGCATGTCTGCAAAACAGGGGACATAGGCTAACCCTTTGAGACATAAGTACAAAGGGGACATACTGTACATATAAAGTGACATTAAATAGCAATCATTAAACAGTAATCATCCTAGAGTGTTTTTCTCTTCAGTCTCTAACAGGAACTTTTCCTGATTGTCATCATTAGGTGATTCCTTAAGAAATATAAACAGGTTGCTCTGGTTGCAGACATAGTAGTGTGAGTTTTATTACAGTGCTGAGAATTTTCCTTCCGTTCCTCAGAAGCATTTTACAGGGATAATTGGATTAGATTAGAAGGAAATCAGACTGAACGTCCGTCGTCTGGCTTGATCAGGATCTTCCTTGATGATATCAGTGCAGTTATGCATTGTTATGAAAGGGTTCAAAGTATATTTTAAAAAGAAACAATTGTGAAGAGGGGGCACCGCAGGCGTGCAAACAATGATTCGTGCAGTTCTGTCTCATCAAGGGCAGCTGGTGTGCATCGAATAATATTGGCTGAGCTGTCTCAGCTTACAGGAACCCAAGGGTAAGCTATCCCTGAAGGCAATAGACTAAAGCTGTTTTTGGGCGGCATGCTATAGCCACTATTGTTATTTTTACACTAACCTTTTCCGTTTATGGATTGATTTAGAGGAAAATGACCTTATGTAGGGCACTAAGAATCTCAGCAGGAAGGGCACCATTAAGCTATGGTTACAGTATAAAACAAACTACAGTTACCATTTTGTGCAAACTTGCACAAATTACCATTTACTAAGCACTGCTAAAATCTCTCCAGTCTTGACATATAACACGATTACTGGGACTCACCTGTCCTGAGTTTAGGGGTCATACTGTATCTTGCCTCTGTGACTGTGGAGTTTGCATGCTTTCTCGTGTTGTCTGGGTTTCCTTCTACAGTCCTGCTACGTGCCCTTAAGCTAACCGGCATCTTGGGAGTGTCCGTAGTGTGAGTGGGTGGATGTGTGCTTGGTGGACTGGCCTCACATCCAGGCATGTGACCCCAGCCTTGGCCCCGTCCCATCCCTGATAACTGGTTAGAAGATGGATGGGCAGGATTACATAGTACAACTTCATATGGTCACACATATGGACCAGTGTTTTGGTACAGTAACCCTTTACATTACCTGCATCTTTCAATGCCTTAATAATTCATTCATCAAAAATTCATAAGCAGCATGTAAGTATACCTTTACAGATTTAACATACTTTCTAACAGATATATTACGATTATACAATTATAATGTATGTAATTATCATATAATGTTTGTTATTAATGTAAATAAAGCTGTTAAGGTATGTTGCTTCTCAATGTTCTGTGAATGTATTATGAAGGTGCAGTTAATGTATAGCATTGTATAATGTACAGCATTACCAGACTTTCTTACAGGAAGAGTACAATGTAGCTTCCTATCCTGTCTTCTGCATCTATGTCCTCACATTCGATACCACCTTCTGATCACTGTATTGACAAGGTTTTAATGGCTCAATAATTAATACGTTGCTCTGAATTTGGCAGTAATCAATTTGCCAACTGCAGAGGAGTTTCAACAGGATAGCAACTGCAGTTCAGCCTAACAAAAGTTCCTATTTCCTCTGTGTTACATGGTAAATAATGTATCAGAAGTATTGAAAAGCAAAGGGGTTAAACCACAGCCCACTGGCTAATGATGCTTCCTCAGTGACGGTTCACTGAAGGCTTTTTGACATGTATGCTCATCCGTTTAAGACTTCAGCAGGGCTGGTGAGGCAGCTCTAGCTGTTATCTCTCAGCAACAGATAAAAAAAAAATCGAATCAGAGAGAAAGCAGAAAGCTGAAGCCCCTTTGCATTTTACACAGGATAAATGAATCAGAAGGCATATGCTACTGCAGCAGGGTGGATACCATTGTATCTTATAAAAGGAGGATGGAGTGAATGTTCAATAAGGTAAGCAGTACCCTCCTGGAACGCCCAACTAAAAATAATAATACCAATCATTTTGGAAATTTCAGTTGAAATGTCATCAGCGTATTATAGCATTTAAAAGCATGAATAGACAGTTTTGGCACTGAGGTTTAGAATTGGATATGGTGAGTAAGAAGCATGTTAGGAGATGCTGCAGGGTGAAGCATTTCTATTCTCCGGCTACATTTGACATGCTTTCATGTCAGTTCAGGGGGAAGGAAAACAGGAAACAGTTTTGTTTTATAAAAGGAGATTGCATAGTCACATGACCATCCAACCAGCCTTTTCGGAAAACGTGACATAATAAATGTGTCTGATTGAGTGTTTTTATACAGATATGGTCTCTTCATAATACTGACACCTTGAGATCACAAAATACGATGGGGATGCAGTCACAGAGATACAAGGCTGTCATACGGCTGCCATGAGACTAGATAAACTGTACGGTATAACTAAATAAAAGACCTCGACTATCAAATCTCCGGCCAGCTGACCAGCACAGGCTAGTACAGCAGATCCACCTTCAAGTCAAGTTGAGTAGGTTTACTGTCATTTCAGCCATATCCACAGTACACAGTGAAAGGGATATTGTTCCTCCAGGACCAAGGTGCAACACAAGGAACAAAAAACAGGAACAACAGAAGACTATTGCAGGCAAGACAGAATTATATTGAGTGCAAGGAGAGAGAGAGAGAGAGAGAAAGAGAGAGAGAGAGAAACATAAGGGCAAGATTATTATATTACTGGGGAAAACAGGATACAGTGCAGTGGACAAACCAGTAACAGTCCTAGTTTGAATGAATACAGTATATTGTGACAGGTACTGTATTGTAGCAGCAGAAATGTGCAAAAAATGCAAGATTGAGGTAGATAGCAATAAATAAATAATTAATGGAAGGAGATCTGTTCAGGGGTGCATGTGTGTGTGTGTGTGGTGGTGGTGGTGGTGGGGGGGTACAGTTTATGATTCAGCTCTGATTCAGAAGTCTGATGGCCTGAGGGAGGAAACTTTCCCATCCTGGCAGTGAAGGCCTGTGTGCTACAGAACCTTTTTCCAGACAGCAGGAGGGAGAAGAGGGTGTGGGAGGGGTGTGTGCGGTCGTCTACAGTGCGGGTGGCTTTGCGGAAGCAGTGTGACACGTAAATGTCTGCGACAGAGGGGAGAAAGACCCCAATGATCTCTTCTCTTCAGGAAATAGAGACGCTGCTGGGATTTCTTGGAGATGTGGAGCAATGGAGCTGGTGTTCAGGGCCAACATGAGGTTCTCTGTGATGTGAACACCAAGGAACTTGGTGCTCTGGACGATCTCCACTGGTAATGCATTGACGTTCAGCAGAGAATGGTCACGGTTTGCCCTTCTGAAGGCAACAACCATCTCCTTTGTCATGTTCACATTCAGAGACAGGTTGTTGGTTCCTCACCAGTCTGTTAGTCATTCCACCTCTTCTCTGTACATCGCCTCATCGTTCCTACTGATCAGACCCACCACGGTTGTGTTATCAGTGAACTTGACGATGTGGTTTTGACCTGTGCATTTCTGCACAGTCGTGGGTCAACAGCATGAACAGCAGTGAGCTGAGCACACAGAACCCCCTGCTCCCTGAACAAGCCTATCCAGCTCTGGCAGCATACCTGAAACCCATGGATTCATTACCAAGGCCTATTTAAGCTCAGTGTTTCGTCAAGCCCTTTGCTGATTCATTGAACCTACAGCACGCATGCACTTATCTAGGGTAGATTTCCCGAAAGCATAGTTGCTAACACATACATAATTGGAACCATGCAACTGAATGGGTCCAACCATGTTAGTTGCCAAAGGGGGCTTTTGGCACAGGTCCCTCTGTGTGATCTGGTCTTGATCGTCACCTTATTGATTACCTTTGGTTTCCTGCAGCTGTGTTGCACTGCTGACTCCTGTTGTTTGCACCAATAAACCTGCTCCAGTTTCCCGTTGACCAATCCGTCTCTGCATTTGAATTGTCCACCCTATTCCTAACCCTGACAAAAGCAACACCATCTGGGAAAGACTGACATTCCCTGACCATTCCTACTCGCCTTTATCAGTCTCCATCACCAAATTGGACTAATTAATGTCATCTTTATCTTTGATTACTGGTAATAGAACCAATGAATATTTATTGAATGTGGCTAGTAATGTCATCAGCTTTAACATTCATTCATATTCTTTTGGTATCATTTAGCAGCATTTGCTTTTAATATTAAAACCATGCTGTATATTAAGAATAAAAACTACTATGCAAGGTAGGCTAATATTCACAACATAATTGTGTGCTCATGGAAATGAGAAGTGAAATTATATTTTCTTAGAGACGATGTCATGCCAAATGCCATGCCCTATACACATAATTCACAAACCTGTTTTCACGAGTTGTTTACAAGACGATCAGCCTGTTTCTGTGTATATTACAGCTCCGTCACTTTCACATCTAGCTATAATGTTGCCAAATGTAGTTCAAGTTGCCAGTAATTAGCTGGATTTATCGACAAAGACTCAGATAAAGCATACAGTCAACACTGAACATTTTGGAAATTACAAGTACGCACAACTCTTTGCGGGGATTTTTAACATGGATGAGTTGCATCTTTAAGGGTTAGACACTCTTTTGGCTTTAGATGAATTAAATTATTTAGCAAATCTTACATAGTCACTACTGAATAATTATGTTGCAATGCAATGTTCACATGTCCCCTTAAGAAAAATTCTTCAGTCAAGAACATTACTTATGATTTGAGAAATTAACAACAACAACAATAATAATAATAATAAAGTGTGTAAAAATACATTATAAAGTTATGTATTGCAGCAGACTATGGAAACAAGGACACTGACATTTTACTGTTTCAAACAGAAAATATCCAAGGCCCATATGATTTTACAGTTCCTTACTCTATTCAGATATATCTGATTCTGAGAGTCTGTATGATTGGATTGCATTAGAGTTTAAGAATACCACTGCAGCAGATCACTTTCTCTGTAATTTCAGATCTGAATTTATCTTCATAGCTCCAGTCCTTATGTATGGCTTGCACTCAGCCTGGCTTTTCCACGGTGCTGCCACGGTTGGGTAATCACTTAATTGGTAAAATGACTAATGTCATCTGGAAAATATTCCTTCCATCCATCTTCCATTGCCACTTGTTCAGAGTAGGATGGCAGTGGGTCTGGAACCCATCCCAGACAGCGGAGAACTGAGGACAGGGGCATCCTAGAAGGGATGCCAGACCATTGCAGTGCATACACTCACACAGACAGGTACACACTCAGGACAATTTAGAGGCAGTAAATCACCTGGTACCTCACACAAAGATGGGAAGAACTTGGAAAACTCCACGTACACAAACCCAGGGGACTGCACTAAATCCACAACCATCAACGTGCCAGACCAGCTGCCCATGTCAGAAATAAGATATTGTCAGATGGAAAGATGTCACTCATATATACTTGAAAAGGTTACAGTTTTTGTAATAATTACTTGATGTAAAATATTAGCAATATTAACAAATATTACAGAATAATCAAATTACCAAGTTATATATCATAAATCTCTGTGTGTTTTTGGATTTGTTGCAGATGTGTAGCAGTGTAACAGACCAGCCGTATGTGATTAGCTGGTATTATATAATCTCACCTGACAGATCGAATGTTTCTAGTCATTTTAAGCAACAAGAAACATGTGCACAGGAAAATAGGCCATCATATATGGACTTTGGCTCAATGGTCCACCCTGTGGCTTCAAATTTGGTTCAGTCCCAGCAGCAATTTCCTGTTCTGATTATCACAGTGTGTGTCCATATTGTATCCTGTTTTTTTTCTTCTTCATTGTTAAATATCCCTCCTTTTTCCTGAGCAGATCTTGGGGATTTCCCTTCCATCTGTAACCCGGGAAATGGTAAATGTAGCTAAAGTAGCCAGCCTCTTGTTACAACCCCCCGGGCATTGAGCCCTGTTGCAGATGGGGTTGTGTAGCTACAGGCAAGTCAGTGGGCCCATTCTGACCCCTGCCCACCATCAAAATTGTCTATTATGGGCACGCAAGCATCAGAACAGGACCTGGGGCCTATGGAAGAAGGTCGGCTGTTCTGATGAATCCTGTTTTTTTTGCATCATATGAATGGCCATGTACACGTCAAGCATCAATGGGATGCATTGGACCAAAAAGTCTAATTCACGACTACGTAGCATCATGCAGAGATAGGCTACATGTACTGTACAGTAGCGCTTCTGTTGGTTTGTATCACATGGGATGTGCTTCATTCACATCTCATATCAATGAGTCTTGACTGCCTAACACCCTGTCAGAGGTTCGTGGTTTTTCCCTGAGACCGCTCTCAGTAGGTACTCACCACGGCTGACCGTGAGCCCTCAAGCCAGGATATCTTCAACTTGCACCTCTGGCAGAACATCTCTTGCATCCTGAGGGAGACTTGAGACATTGAGCTTGAACAGACAATGTTCTGGGCCTCCATTGCTGAGGCAGCTGTGTAGAGATGCGACCATAATGTTGTTAGTGCCTTTTGCAATCCCTGAACTCGATGGTAGACTCCACTGGTAAAGGGAGGAGTGACGCCTTCTGAGTTTGGTTAGCTTGTGGGACTCCTGAAGAACAGGTACCGGTGTAGAATGTGGTTTTGGCACCAGCAGAAGCAGAAACATGAGTATGGGAGGACTTTGGTGAGGCCATGGAAAATTATTTTCAGTAGGACTCCAAAAGAATCTGGCGATTCTTCAGGTGACTCATGTGGGGGGAAACAGGGGTTTATCCATGCTGTATAAAGCGGGGATGGAACACTGCTGACCTCAACTGGGGATATAGTCAGGTGGTGGAAAGAATATTTTGAAGACCTCCTGAAGCCCACTGATATTGCTTCCTTGGAGGAAGTAGAGCTGGAAGACTTGGAGGATGCCTCGCACATCACTAGGGCTGGGATCACTTAAGTAGTCAAAAAACTCCTGTTTTTGTTGTCTTTGTTAATATGTCTCTTGAAGAGTGCCTTTGGGCAGTGCCTTTGTATTGGAAGACTGGGGTGGTGGTCCCAATCTTTAGGGATGGCGATCAACAGATGTGTTCCAACTTCAGGAAGATCATACTCCTCAGCCTCCCTGCATCCCTGCTTAAACTGCTGCTCCTGCGATCCAGCCCTGAATGAGCATTGGAGAATGAAAGAACGATTACTTGACACTCTTTACAGGAATACACATTGCAGATTTGCCATAGGTGTCTCTGTGGTAGTACCTGATTCCTCTTTCTCTTTCCATTGTGAAAGACCCATCTCTAGTATGGGCAAACAACACCCCCCCTCCATTCTTGCCAGGTTGTATATTGTGTTATTTATTGTTTTCTTGCACTGGTTGCACTGGGGGGAGGGGGGCTGTAACCTGAAGGGACTAGGATACATACTCATTTTTCATGACTACTTATTCAGTGCAGTGTCAGCCTGGAGTCCAGCCCTGGAAAAAGGGGGCATATCCGGGGCAAAAGGAACAGACAAGCACATAGGACATTTCAGAAGCATCACATGGAGAGAAAACCAAACTACCAGCATGCAAAGCCAGCACTGATTCCACAGTGGAGATGTGAAACAGCACATTGAGGCAACATACCACCCAAACACATTATGTTGATTATCTTATACAATTATCGCATAATTGAATGCCAAAGTGAACCACACAGTTTATGGGAAAATATATCCAACCAAATAAAATTATTGAAACATTGTAGTGTACAAGCTTTTATTATGCTACCATAGTTATGATCCCTTGGGCTATTTCAGTGGGTTAACTTCTGCACGGGGGACGTTTAAAAATCAGGATATTTCCAGGGTTTCACCCAGAAATTGTCATTTGTCATTACAGGGTAATGGTGATTCCAAAACTGATAGTGAGAAACCTGGGCTTTGCTAAAAGCATTTCTGACTTAATGGCTATTAGTCTGTCTCTTTCACTGCCCGTATTTTTGTACACGTATACTGAGACATGCATTTCCTGCCTCTTTTGCCTTCTGCACAGGGCCATCTGGTTCACAGAAACTAGAGCACCGACCTGAGCAAGGCAGCCATCCTGCAATAGCGGTTTGGCCTCAGGAATACTTCCAGGACTTTGGTCTCAAAGAGATTCTGGCAAACTATCAGACAACTCAGGAGGGGGAAACAGGGCTTTGCCTATGCTCTTTACAGCAGGGATGTAATGCTGTTGATCTCACCTAGGAATATAGTCGAGTTGTGAAAGAAGTACTTTGAGGATCTAGTGAATCCTCACTGTGATATGGCTTCCATGAAGGAAGTACAGTATGGGGTCTCAGAGGTAGACATGCCCATCACTAGGGCTGATGAGATTTGCCCTGAGTTTCTGAAGGTTCTTGTTGTTGTTGGGATATCACGCCTCTTCAACACAGAGTGGAGGTCCGGGACAGGGCCTTTCGATTGGGAGACTTGCGTGGTGGTCACAATGTTTAAGAAAGGGAAATGAAGAATGTGCTCCAATTTCTGAGGGATCATGCTCCTCAGCCTCCCTGGGAAGGCCTACACAATGGTAGGGTCCATTGGTGGATCCTTGAATCCAGGAGGACCAATGCAGATTCAACCCTGGTGGAACACTGGACCAGCATTTTACCCTCAGAAGGATATTGAAGGATTCATGGGAGGGTGCCCAAACAGGGTGCATGTGGACTTGGAAAAGGCATACGACCGTGTCCCTTGAAGGGGTGGCAGGGGGGTGATGTTGTGGGGGGTGTTTTGAGAGTATGGTGTGATGGACAGCGCTGTTACAAGCCATAAGCACCAGGAGCGAGAACATAGTAGAAACATCATAGAAAGAAGTTGGAGATTGACAGGTGGCTCACTCAAAATCATCAGTTATGCAGACATTGTACAGGTCTGTTGTGGTGAAGCAAAAACTGAATGGAGGATAAAGCTGTCCAATTATGGTGACGTCTGGTCATGAGCTTTGGATAGTGAGATAGAAACAACTGAAATTAGCTTCCTTCATAGGGTGTCTGTGCTCAGTCTCAGAGATGGGGTGTGGAGCTCGTAAACTTGTGAGGAGCTCAAGCTAGAGCCATTGCTCCTCTGCATCAAAAGGAGCCATCTGAGATGATTCGTGCATCTATCTAGGATGCCCCTTGGATGGTTCCTTGGAGACGTGTTTCAGGCATGTCTAACTGGGAAAGGCCCTGTGGCAGACCTGTACATGCTGGAGAGATTATATGTCTTGGCTGGCCTGGGAATGCCTTGGTATTTCCCTGTAGGAGCTGGAGGAGCTGGCTGGGGAGAGGAAGATCTGGGCATCCGTACTCACCATGTCGCAGTGACCCAGAAACAGATACGTAGTGGAAAATGGATGGATGGATAGCCATTCATAAAGAACTGTACATTGACATTTTTATTTCAATTGTTGTATTCAGTATTTGGCAGTTGAACACTCTTTCCTAGTTTGATTTCAGTCATCAGGTCTTCATGGTATATAATATTCACTTAATTTCTGGGAGGGAAAAAACCTTTTCAAATGATCACTTATGGTAACTTTACCCTTTCTCAGTCCACATTAAGGGCAGAATGTATGTGTGTGTGAGTGCTATTCACTAGCAGTTGTATTGAGAAGAATTCATTTGGAAGAGGGCCTGGATTTCAGCCTCAGCTCTCAGGGTAATAGATGAAATTTCAGGGACTTGAGGGAGTCTGTCTCTCCTATGGATCTGGATATTGACAAGAATCTTTCAAGTTCCTTCAAGACATATTTAGCATGGAAGTTGTTGTATATCTTTGTGCTCAATGCATCCAAACAATGTAAGCAGTACATGCAGTCAACAATATTGTAGAGAAGAATCAGAGTTTATTTTGGCAGTTTTGAATCGCCAGTTAAATATTGCACTCATTATTTTGGTCAACCAGTACTTTAGGTTAAGTTGTAAATGGTTTACAGCTTCTTGTTTTGCCTGGTGCTCAGAAATCCATCTTGTTCAAAGAAAAAGCTGTGTGATGATAGTAGTTTCTAATCTTGTACTGTAGGTAAGCTCCATGTTGGTAGTGTAGGACATGAGGAGATTTGATCCAACCTGAACTTCATTCCCTAATTTAGATGCTCCAGTATATGGTATCTTTACCTACCTGTCCAATGCTCAGCCTAAATGATGAGGGCACACTTTGCACTCTTGTTTGATCTTTGCTGCCTAAAGGAAAAATATCTTCTGAATGGAGCCAGGCAATTGTCCATCAAGGACTTAAGGTCTAGGCTTTCTTATAACAATTAGAATCTGAGTCACTTCATTCTTTACATCACTGATTGCAGGCATCTTGTATCCTTCAAGTTAAGCAGAGCTGGAATCCTGCTTATTGAAACATATTGTCCAGAAAAATGTGAAAAAAAATCCAGTTGTACAGTATTTGGAAAAATCGCCATTCAGCTCTATGCTTTCCTATCAATGACTTTTATCTTTTCCTTGTAACTTGTAAATCTTTGCATGTATGTCAGTGGAACCGATCAAGGGACTCCTGAGAGCATAATCTTCACAATTGTTTGGGGTATAAAAAGTTAAATAAGTAACAATGATCGTATGTCATGAATTCAAATTACTTAAAATCTTTTATTACTGTGAATATAAGGGAAACTGACTTTTAGCGATGTGCATCTCCATCACTAATTAATCTAAAGCCAATGATCAGATAAATTAAAGACACATATGAAGTAACTACTAATGTGATACAATATGATTCATCCCTATAGCGACACAGTGCGATTCGACACAATTTGATTCAATACCATTCAACCAAATATAAAGCTATGCAATGTAATATGGTACAGATACAGAAACAGCTTCAGAGGTAGAATCAATTTAAATATAAAATTATTAGTCAAAACCTTTTTTGGTCAAATTTCTAAATAATGCATAGGGCCTATACTAATAATAGTATGTTAATAAAATGTGAAGATGCAGCCCGAGTTCATTCCAGATTGCATCTGGTGAACATTTTTTTCAATCACAGAAATCGATTCGTGCATTTTTATGCCAGTGCAGCGATGTGAATTACTGAATCTTACCATCCCTATAGCCTTTACATTATTGTGGCGATGAAAACTACTGTCTGCTGTATTTACTTTATATTTCCATAACCCTTCTCTCGACAACAGTCCTTTCAATTACCATTGGGAAGTAATATTCCATCCATCCATTTTCCAAACCGCTTATCCTTACTGGGTTGCGGGGGGTCCACAGGGCACACTCACACACCATTCACTCACACATTCACATCTACAGGCAATTTAGCAACGCCAATTAGCCACTGCATGTTTTTGGACTGTGGGGGGAAACCGGAGTACCCGGAGGAAACCCCATGACGACATGGGGAGAACATGCAAACTCTGCACACATGTGACCCAGGCGGAGATTCGAACCCGGGTCCCAGAGGTGTGAGGCAACAGTGCTAACCACTGTACCACCATGCCACCCCGGGAAGTAATATTTAGTCAAGATATTTAGAATCATCATTACATATATTTCACATGTTCTGCTTAAGTTAAACCTTCTCTTCTGTGCAACAATCACTATCAACAACTCAGCCACCATTTTAACTGACATAAATTTATATTTTTGTTTTCTATAATCTGTACAATATTCTACTGCAATTATCCCAGGGCCCAGAGAACTTGTGCCTCCAACAGAAGAACATTTTCTCCCTCATTTTGAAAAGGACTGTGGCTAATATCCGGTGTATGCAATTTAATTGATGCATTCTGGGAAGTGGAAACAAGCGACCGTGCTAAAACTGTAATGAAGAATTGGGGCAGAGAGAAGCCATGTATGCTGGTGTTTCTTCCCCGGCCGAGAGTGACAGCATGATCAGACCCATCAGCGCATCACTAAAGCTATTACCTGGGTTAATCGCTGCATCCAGGAGAGAACTCTCATGTGGGTTACCCATACGTGATGGGGTTTGCACTCAAGTAGCAATTTTTAGCTAACTGAGCTGCTATGATACAGCTAACCACACAGACCCTGCAGCAGATAAGGGACAGTGCAAGGTCTACGGGCTGAGGGACATCCCATACGTCAGTAGAACTGGCTGATCCTTTAGTAGGACAGACATACTTTCTACCTCACAATGGTCTTAGTAGACTATCTAGCCAGCTTTTTAATGCATCCACAGAAACCTGGCACTGTTTCTTGGGCAGGGAAGACATGTCCCTCAGCCCAGCTTCTGAGAGCTTAGCTACAAGTGTAGTTACAAGAGTACATGGTGTAGCCATCTGCTTCAGCATTTTCCAGGTGCAAGACGGCATGGAAACATGATGTTGAAAATGACCCATGAAGGAGAATGCGATACTTACTAGAAGCTGTGCTTTTGCAAATGGTGAGAAAGAATGTGCCTCTTTTGTAGTGATGAAGCTGGCTTCTCAGGGGGCACGGTATGTAAACTCAGTTAGTACACTGCTTTACTCAGGGGAGCTGAAAGGGTCTAGTCAAGCAAATTCTTTTGAAATTGTATCTGTTTTATCTGCTGAAAATCATAGAGGACGCTACCCTCATATTGCTTACTGAACTGAAGGAAAAAGAAAGATAGAATAAGAGTATTTAAACTGTCCACACTAATGCTAACATGCCATTAACTTCATATTGCCAGGTATGTAATGTCATCAACTTCATATTGCCGAGTATGCAACGTCATTAACTTCATATTGCCAGGTATGTAACGTCATTAACTTCATATTGCCGGGTATGTAACGTCATTAACCTCATATTGCCGGGTATGTAACGTCATTAACTTCATATTGCCGGGTATGTAACGTCATTAACCTCATATTGCCGGGTATGTAACGTCATTAACTTCATATTGCCGGGTATGTAACGTCATTAAC
>JAODJX010000037.1:23195160-23205374 GCA_026776945.1 Isichthys henryi
AGGAGGTTGGGCAGTGTGTGTGTGTGTGTGTGTGTATGTAGGGTAAAAAAACCATAGAGGGCGGCATCTGGCTGAATCTTAATAGAGAGTGCCATCTTCTGCTCATAAACACAATTAGGGTCAGGAGAATGACCATAAAAGAACTTTATCACACTTATTTACTTGCAATAGTAGTCAGTAGTCAGCCTGTAGAGTAACAGCATGAATATGCAAACTGGGCTGCAGCAGAAAACAGTTTTATATTTAAAAAATAGGAAGTATGTGATCCCGGTGTGGTGGATTTACACAAACGATTATGTAAGTCGCACCGTCTGAGAAAGCTGATTTGTACTTAGAGCACTGCACACTAGTCATAACCTTTCTGTCAGGCTCAAAAATTGACATTTGTGCCTGTGTGTGTGTATATATATATATCATTATTACAAACATTTATTCTCCAAGGCATCCACTCAAATTGTGTAACAGATCGCCCAACCATATTTCTCTCAATGCCTTTTTAGATTATTAGAATTAGTAAATCAATCATTGACCCTACATCTGTCACATACGTATCTTAAGCTGACGTACAAATGCCTAATGTGACCCATAGGTCAAGTTTCAAAAACTCATTGTTTTCAAAGGGCCTCGAATATGTGGAATTTTTCCAAGAAAGGTTCTGAACAGACCATCAGCAGAGAGTTTAGGGAGCGGTGTGCGCTTTAGCTACTTGCTAAAAGGACTGTATTGAACTCCTTCACTGTAATAGCCCAGCAAAAAACCTGAACATTTGATGGAATGGTAACTGGCCTTGTTTGCAGCACGGGAGACTGAGGTTAGAATTTACATCTTTGTACAATAAAATTTCAAGTGTTAACTGGTATTTTGTTGTTCTAACAAACTGCTTTCTCATCATCCACTCCAGCGGCAATTCCCAGTTTAAATTCCAGTATCACTACGGATGGCAATCGCTTTTAATTTGGATCAGAACAGGATGTATAGGCAGCACAGTGTGTTCATGGTTCTGGTTCCCAAAAACATAGGTCTGAAATCCCTCACGTTATTAAGCACTTACAGTCCCGCGCCACCACAGAACAACATTTTCCATCAAGGAGCCCAAATGTACCTCTTTAAATGTGACACACAGGCGCACTCAAGTGGATACTAGGTCACGGTACTCGGCACACAAATGAAAAAAGCTGACAGATATAATTTTACAGAAGGCTACATTACCGCCTGCAATACCCAGCCGGCTGCCCTGTAGTGCAATAAATTCAGTCTAAAGACAATGATGTTGTCTGTTGACTATAAACACAATTCATAAAATAAAAGTATTTTAGTTAATATTTTTAGCCAGAAATATTAGAATTATTATTTCGAGTCTGTGTTTTTGTAACCTGCCTATCTATTTTCCATATCAAGCCAAAGGTAATGCTAATCCTAAAGCTTATTACAGGAAGTGCAGTGATGGAGGACAGGGACAACCTGGATGGGATACGAATCTATTCACATGCAGTCACACACTCTGGGAAATTTCGATATCAGATCACCTGAACTGCATGTTTTTGACTGCAGGGGGAAATCAGAGTACCTGCAGTAAATTCAAGAAAACCTGGAAATCAGAGTACCTGCAGTAAATTCAAGTAAACCTGGAAATCAGAGTACCTGCAGCAAATTCAAGCAAACCTGGAAATCAGAGTACCTGCAGCAAATTCAAGCAAACCTGGAAATCGGAGTACCTGCAGCAAATTCATGCAAACCTGGAAATCAGAGTACCTGCAGTAAATTCAAGCAAACCTGGAAATCAGAGTACCTGCAGTAAATTCATGCAAACCTCAGACACTGAGCTGGTGTCAGGAACTGAACCCCCACTCCTGGAGGTCTGAGGACACTGTGTCTTGTGATTTCTAATGCAGGGGTTAATCAAATATATCTTTTTGCCATGATCTCAAATGAGGTTATAATGATATACTGAAAATATGGATGTTCATAACAAAGGGGTCCACACTTCATTATAACTCCTTTGGGTTTTATATCAATACTGTGGTTTGATGTTCGAAGAGCTATTGGCCAATTTAAAGCGGTTACCGTGCCTTTCTGCAAGAGTACATGCCTATTGTGGATTCTCAGAGCAAGAGGTCTTAGCCCCTGAAGAATTTTCATTCAATGAACATTCTGTCTTAAACAACTGAGCAACATGGCATATAAAATAAATCAAAACCCTTTAAGGTGAAGACAAGATTGTTATAATCCCTTTCCATTTTTATCAAAAGATTTTGCATTTAGAATGAAACCAGTGATTAAACATCCATTCTAAATTTAAATAAAAGCACTGATATAAACGATGATTATCATAACAACAACAAGAAGGATAATGATGGTAACTGAAGCCACATGGCGCTCAATAATCCCAGTGCCCTGTGCTGCCTGGCTTTGGCTCCAGGCTCCCACGCCCTTTGAATGCTTAAGCAGTTATAAGAGGGATGAAGCGATAGCTACACGTAACATGTAAGACTCTTAATTTGATATATTATGGTTTAATGCCCACTAAGCATCATTGTGACTCGTGCATTTTTAAATGTAGTTTAGTGTATTGTATACCTCAGTATTCTGTACTGCAATTTGCCATGTTCTGACTGTGTGTATCACTTTAGGTTTTACTGGAAATCTTCAAGGCAAATTTATGTGCTTTAGGTAGTGTATTTTTCCCTTGGCTGTGTCTGTTCAGTAAGAAGGCATTTAGAATCACTATGTGTTTTAATGGAAATGGATGTATACCTTCGCACTTAAGTGGTGTCATGCTCTTGTCATCTGTAGATCCAACAAACTACTGAGTGCCTTTGGGCTTGCGCTACCTTCACCGAGGTCAACGGCTTAAAATTCTTCATCACATTAATTTGACCCCTAGGCTTGAGACTGAGTATAACTACATTGTTCTTTTAATTAGCCTAGCTTGGATTAATATGTGAAGGTGATCGTGCCCTCTTTAGAAAAACTCACAGGGGTAAAAGAGAAAACGACGTAACGAGAAAAAAACTGAAGCAGGAGTGTGAAGAGCAGACTGACGATACAAAGGCAGCAGACTCTCTCTTCCCAATTCAAAAAGACAGCATCTGATACTATTAATAAATCCTTCCACTCTTATATTTATAAAACTCTGAAATAACTTCAATACTGGCCAGTGTCAAGGTAGCCTTGGTTAGTTAATTCCAGTTGATTAGGCTATTAATTAAATGAACAGAACGAGGACAATCGTTAAGGTCTCCAGCGCCACGTCTGTTTCCACATAAGACTACAAAATAGCTACTTGTACAGTTATGACAAATAAAATGTTTTCTTAGATCACAGAATATCATGTGTCTACCTCTGACCTTCTAAGATACTGAAAGAAATAAGAACATGAAATACTAATGCCACAAATCCTAAATGGAAATTTTAAATCCAAAATGTACGTATAGAGATGCCATGTGGTTTTGATTGATTAGACATGTGTTAGTGAAAGATATTCTCAATAACACATATATGAATTATAGTTATAATAATATGTATGTAGCCAGTGTCTTAGAGCATCATACAGTAATATATCCTATACGAATGCCATACAGATGACTTTATTTGTCAAAATAAACATCAATATTTTACTTTATACATAATAAATTATATAGAAATTGATTTCATTGAATAGGATGGTTGAATAAGATGATTGAATAAGAATTAGACCTCAGCCCATTTGTTATTTACCAACTGAGTATTGCACTAATGATTTACTCTCAAAAAAATGACTTACTTGTTCTGCTAGAAATCGAGGAGGAACTTTTAAGGGCTGAGTAGAAATTAAATATTGCATTAAAATACTGCTATTGATGGATGTGTGGTGCTGCCATTCTGTTCATAGTCAGCTACTGGTAGTTATGCAAATCTTTGACTAAAACCGCTGATGGACTTACTCTCCACCCCGCATGTGCTGCAACAAATACACATGCAATGAGATTAAAGAAACACAGATTGTTCATGGTTTTATATTATATAACAGCAAACAAGTAATAAGTAATACAAGTAACATTTTCACACAGTGAGAAAATAACTACTATGACTAGTAGTATTACCAACAAAATAAATAAACTGATTATTATTATTATTTTTTAGTAGTAGTAATAATTATAATATCCTAAATAACAGGCACTTTGTACAACTCTGATAATTTTGCTTCCTCATCATGCGAGATGAAGTGAGAACGGCAGTCGGCGTCCCCTCGGACGCTGGTGCCCTACATCACATACTCGTAGCTGTTCTGTGGCAGCACTGTGGAGCGTGTGTGTTCTTCGGGGGCTGCACACTCATCCAGCTATTTTCACTTGTCTCACACGGGACCCGCCGCAAGGCAGCGAAATCGGCTGGCTAAAGATGGCAGCACAGAGAAGTCGACACCCTAGACGGTCACCTGAGCTGCCTATTAGATTAATGGACCCTGTGCCTGAGAGGGAAGTAGGCACAGAATCGCCATGAGGGACGTCTGGCATTTTCCTGGTGGGCTGGTCTGATGAAAGGGGGTCTTTCTTCCCCAACTCTGGCCTTATATAGCATCTATACCAGGGTACTCCAGCATTAGCCTATATACCAGGGCCACCCCGGCATTATTTACATTATACACCAGGGGGCTCTAGAAGTATATACATTATATACCAGGGTGCCCCCGGAATTATATAAATTATATACCAGGGCCGCCCCAGCATTATATACATTATATACCAGGGGGCCCCCGGAATTATATGCATTATATAACAGGGGCGCCCCAGCATTATATACATTATATATCAGGGCCCCCCCGGAATTATATGCATTATATACCAGGGCCGCCCCAGCATTATATACATTATATA
The DNA here is from genome assembly GCA_026776945.1 of Isichthys henryi. NCBI lineage: Eukaryota > Metazoa > Chordata > Actinopteri > Osteoglossiformes > Mormyridae > Isichthys > Isichthys henryi. Next base: position 23,200,017 of record JAODJX010000037.1, read on the forward strand.
CCAGGGGGCCCCCGGAATTATATGCATTTTATACCAGGGCTGCCCGAGCATTATATACATTATATACTGTACCAGGGGGCCCCAGAATTATATGCATTATATACCAGGGCCACCCCAGCATTATATACATTATATATCAGGGGCCCCCCAGAATTATATGCAGTATATACCAGGGCCGCCCAAGCATTATATATATCATATACCAGGGGGGCCCTGGAATTATATGCATTATATACCAGGGCCTCCCCAGCATTATATACATTATATACGAGGAGGGGCCTGGAATTATATGCATTATATACCAGGGCCGCCCTGGCATTATATACAATATACAAGAGGGGGGCCCCAGAATTATATACATCATATACCAGGGCCACCCTGACATTATCTACATTATATACCAGGGCTGCCCTGGCATTATATAGCCTATATAACAGAAGTGCCCAACCCACCCGTTGATCTCAGCATGCTGGAGTGACAAAACAAAGGGAGGAGACACATGAATTACTACAGTAGATGGTCAGAATAGATTCATTGTGAGGTGGCTCATGCATAAGCCCCACAGTTAGATGTTTACATACAATACTGTATGTCGCTCTGAAATCTTCCGTAAGTATTATACTGGTTTGACATATAGGTACAAGGCCAGCAATGGCGTTTAGTTCTTCCAACCATTCAGTGGCTGCTCTTTCTCCAAAAATATCCCACTCATGACACAATAGAAATGCTTGACCGCAAGATGTCTGTGATTTCTCAGAAATGCTTTGTGTATCTATTTTGCAAGGGTAAGAGTGGACCCAAGCCTTGGCAAGAAAATACACTCACCCAAACCCTTCATTACAGCAAACCGGCTCTTGAGCCTTTAGGCTTCTGTTGGCATGAGCCATACATCAAGACTCATCTGTTTGTTGAGAACGGGGTGACGGATGACTCATCAGACCATATGTCTTTTTGCATTGCTCAGTAAATCATTGCCTGTATTCTTAGCACTATATTACTTGCAAAAGTCTCTTTTTATATGTAATAAGTGGCGGCCTTGAAGCCTATGCACAGTGTCTTTCTCCTGAAGGGCTGCAGTTGATGAAACCGCCTTCTCATGCCTTACAACGACATTTGTAGTCAACTAATGTAGTGTCATGTATTTGAATCAGCACGCGGTGAGGAAACCAAGGTGACCATTAGCTTGAGTGGTGCTGATCGCCCCCTGCTGGTGCACAGTGAGTTCTCTGTGAGTCATTGTGTAACACTTGGGAAATATATTATACTGAATACCAGAGTCCTGCAGAATAACAGTGTTGGTCTAGATCCTCGTACATTGGGCTTGTAAGATAGAAAGTAAGCTCAACTAAGATGAACATATTTTGAGCTACACAAAGGGAAAGCAAACAAAACAGTACGCTTTTGTTTAAACAGCCTTTTTGTCAATTAATTGGTCTTGTAACTTGGTTTTAAATATAACCATAATGATAGAAGAAAGGGAACAAAAATGTCAGTTGTGAAATATGGCAAAGCAACGACAAACCACAGGACGCTTTGGATGTAAAGAGAAAAGAGAATCAAACAGAAAAAAAAACTGAAAAAAAACTCTGGAATGCTGGGAACTGAGAGAGGGCCAATGGAAATGAGCTGGGCTACTGGGATGCTGAGACACTGGGACACTGGGTCATGTCAGCGGGATTCATTCTTTTAAACTATTTGCAACCCAAATGCTTGGATTCTGTTTATGATCTGTCAATTTAGGGCCAGATAAGAGAGAAGCAGAATTTGTAGCCGAAGAAGGCTATTTTACTTATAAACATTTATTTCTTACAGGCTAGGTACAACACTCAGTAGCTATGAATATAAAATCAGAAGATGTGGAATAATGGATAAACACAATTATAAAGGCAACATGAAACACGTACAGAAACACAGCAAACAGCTCATGGGGTGGTCAAATTTAACAGTGACAAAATTGATTTACTGACTCCTAAACAACTGCTGGTCAAAATTCATCAGTCTCCCTGCACATTGAACTAGAGGGGAAAACTAATAGGGGTGGAGTTTGTGGCAGAAGTGGATTTCTAACCTTCATTTGCATGGACCACTTTGCAACATATGCTCACGTAAATTATTTATAGTAAAAACTCTGCACTCTGTACTGGCAAGTGAGACGCTCCATAGAAACGCATGTGGAAAATGATAGTAGGGTACATTAATAATAAAATCTAGGAAAACCTACACCAGTGTTTTCTGCTTATTATGAATCATTAATAAAATATATTTTATGATTTTGGATTTATATCGGTTGCCTTTAGATTTATTTTTTGATGTAAAAAAATAAATGGGAGCCACCGTAAATAATAATTATGTGCGTACAGAAAATATCCAGATTTAACTTTTAAGGTTTGGGAATGTATGTCTAATTAGAGCCAGCTCAAGTAAGCTCTGACTGCAATTCTGTGTATGAAATTCCTGTGATATTCCATCGCTAACACAGCAGGAACAGGAAATAGAGGGAGGTGAGGAGAGAGGCAGGCATCAAACCCTGTAGGATACCTGACCATTGGGTCTTTTACTCAATATTCACTCAAACGAATTGGAGATGGTCTGACAGATAAAAGACAATTCCAAGAGAATTTAGTGATTTCTCAAAAGCAGTTCTTATGTCCAGAAGGACAGAAATAGACGTCACTGAAGTCAGAAGAAAAAAGTCATTCCTTACACTGACAAAGGGCTCTTTCAAAAGTATGAAATATATAAACATTATTTAATTTACACTTCAGACAGTTCCTGTGGAACTATTTTTGGTAACACTTTACTTGAGGGGGCAGAAGTAGCTTAGTAACTCAGTTTCTACTCAAGTACAAATCATGAAAAAAATACCGTAACTGCATGAAATACATGAACGATTATGACTTATTTAGTCGATGAATAAACATCAAACATAACTAACGGTTTTTAGCAAATTAATACATTAAGTTAGAGTGTGCTACTATATCATTTGTGCCTCCTCAAGTAAACTTTTGATTGCCCATCGCATCAGTATATAATTTGTGCAATTTATGTGCAAAAGTATTTGATAGGTCTTATTCAAATTTTGTATACATTGCATGGATTAAGACTGGACTGATCACATTTTGAGATACATTTCACTAAAAACAATAACTGAAAAAATCTTAGATGGATTTTTTGTTATTTTACCTTTGTGTACACATTGTATGTTGAAGATCTCACCAAAATTGAAACAGCCCTGCATAGTGTTATGAAAGAAAAATAGTTGCAGACACTTGATCATGTTAGCACAATAACTCAAAAAGAGTTTGATGGATTTTTAATAGCTTAAAAGCTTTGCAGATCCATTGTATGATGATGATTTGGAACTGATCAAATTTTTAGATATAATTTAAATTAAAAAAAATGTAATTAAAAAATAATTTAGATAAAATGAAAGCAACGCCACTTAGTGGAATCAAACGGAAGGGGAAGCCTAGGTGACAATTGACCTTATGAAGATGATTTTGAAGGATGACCTCACAATAACATGATATGAATGATCTACACCTGATTTCATTTTAAGGCAAACTGCAGGAAAACTGAAGTAGTACCAGCGCTACGAGCCTTTACAAGATTTTGTGAACATTGTAATTCTACAAGTCTTTCATAGATCCTTATTTTCAAACCTCCCAGAAACATTACATTGCTGAAGATCTGGGGCTTATTCCCTTCTTGGTAATTGTGAGACCGGAATGAATTAATTGTTTTTTAGTTTTTAGCTGTTGATCATATTTTAGATATCATGCATAAATTTGTGCATAATTGAGTTAAGCTGTAAACATGGGGGCATGGGTTCCTGTCAGGGTCACTGCAGCTGTGAGCTTCACATTATCTCTGGACATGAAAGAGACGCACTGTATTTCTGTGTATTCTCTCATATTACCATGACGTGGTGATGACCACGACCCATGTAAAAAGTCTCGGAGGCTCTTCCGGAATCTCTCCGCATCAGTAACGTTATGCGGAGCACATTTAGTAATAACAGAGCCAAGGAGTTGTAGCGGTACCTGACGCGGCTGACAAGAGAGGGGTCGGCCATGGGCTTTGCGGAGAGGAAATCGGGAGACAGGCTTTTCAGCGCCGCGAATCATGCTGCAGCTTTCAGACAAAGCATGCCTACAGTGTTCAGGCTGTGCAAAGCACTCCAATAGCGATCAGTCTGGGAATGAAAACATGGACAGTAAGGAGGCTCAAACAATGCAAGAACTGAGTGGACAGGTGAAGACTCTCATGAACATGATCACCTCTTTGATGGATCAGCAGTTACCAATCATGCAGGCAACGTGCCTAGATATTACACACAAGACACTGAGCCCCACCACCTCAGGCCATATGACATCCCTCTCTTTGTCAAGTCAACCTACCAGCCTCAGTAACAGTAGGAGATATAGGAAAACATATGTATGTGTTTCTGTATGTGTGTGTGTTGGGGGGGGGGGGAGGCTGCATGGGAAAAAAAATCAACAAGGAAACAAGACCCAGTCTTTGCCAGGGGACAAACAGAGACCAGCAAGCGGTTACAGTCCCAAATGCTCACCCTCCCCCCCCTTCAGCACTCCTCAAAACCCAGCCAGAAGGCGGGTTTTCAGGATGCCCCGAGCTCATCACCAGGCCTGGGGCAAAAGATGGGTACGTAAGGTTCCTCTCGCTGGGAAGCAAACTAATTTAAAATGTTTTACTAGTGGGTATGTAGTCGCTGTTGTATCTGATTTCGGCTCACAGATTGAGAAGGGAGATGTGTATACAAAATCAGACAATGGAACCCCTTCAAGGAGCCCTCAGCTCAGGGAGACACTTTGACAGCTCTACTGCCATAGGGCAAGCAGTCCCATATAATGGATGAGTGAAATTAACCATCCCCATAATAAATTTCCAATTCACTCTGGACATCAAAGAGAACCGCTGTGTTTCTCTGTTAATTCATTATTTGCCTGTATTTCTCAGGGTGCTTCATATTGGCACAGCGTCATGACGACCACGGGATGTGGAACAAGACAAATCACACCAAAATTGAACCAGTGTCACTTAGTGGTGGCATATGAAAGGACGGCCACAGCTGCAGATCTGCTGAACCTGATTGCATTGAGACAAGTTACAGAAAGCTGGGCTTTTAATGAAGATTTTTTTGAGAGGTGGGCGCTGTGTGCAGGAGGGTGAGAGAGTGTAGAGGGCGGGGGATGGAGCAAGGATTAGACAGGGAGGGGTGACGGTGGCGTACGGGGAATACACTGTTGTTGTTCTTACAGCTGTGTGAGTGTGCCCTGCGATGGGCTGGCCCCCCATCCTGGGTTGTTCCCTGCCTCGTGCCCATTGCTTCCGGGA
>JAODJX010000037.1:23229475-23241196 GCA_026776945.1 Isichthys henryi
ATGCATTATGAAGGTGCACTGAATGTTCTATGAATGCATTATGAAGGTACACTGAATGTTCTATGAATGCATTATGAAGGTGCCCTGAATGTTCTATGGACGCATTATGAAGGTGCAGTTAATGTAAAGTGTTACCTGATGTTCTAAGCATATATTCCAGTTGAGGATTTTGGGGGTTGGAGCCTTGCCAGGCAGCCCAGGCCACGCCACAGATGGCATGCCAATCCATCACATAATGCACACTACGCAAACTTTAAACGCACCAATGCACATAACTGCATAGCTTTGGTTTGCAGGAGATAACTAGAGATTTGGGAGGAAACCACTGGACACAAAATGGACACACAATGAACAAGATTTACTGAAGCCTCAGTCCTGACTTGGAGATTCACATTATTATTGTGATGTCAAGGCCTTAAAATCAAATTGATTATGAGACATCTTGTGCAGTGTCAACAAAACATGACAGACATACGCTACCTGGGCTTTTGGAGTCCAAAGCAATCATAGCTAATCACCAGTGATTTTCAGATCAGTATGTATTAAAATTTCATGACAGACTAAGAGTACTTGTCTTGGAATATTTCCTAAGAAAAAAAGCAACAAAATGTAGAAATAAATAACAAAATACAAAGAAATACTGTAATACACACACCATTCTTAACCATATAAAGTTTCATCATTTACAAATAGCTTAAGAAAGTGACTACAGCTCATATAATTAGCCTAATAAAATATTGAGGCCCTTTTAGAATCAGCCTTAATGTTAATATTTGCATTAAAATTAATGTGTCCATATTAATTGGGCAAATTTATTAATTTCTAAAATTAGCAATAGTGCAGATTCCACTAGAGAAACTCAGTTGAAATTCAGTTAAAATTTAAGTCTGACTGCATCTTTGAATAAAACTAGTAATAAAATAATAAAATTACATCTACAGCGGAAAACATTGTTTTGGAATCCATATAATTCATATAACACTCTATTAAATGATATGTTAAATGAATGTAAAACATATATACTGAACTGCAACGTGTAAATGTGTGTTTATATACATAAAACAATGTCATGCATTTAATAAATACTGATTAGATTGTAAAATAAATAATAAATCTTCAAAACGACCCTGGAGACACAGTAATGCTAACTAGTGCCTGAGATTTTTTCCCTCCAAAGAATTCAGTCTGGAACACGGTATTTTCTATTAATGTCATTTTTTTTTTCATTTTTATTTATTTCATGACTTTAGTTTTACGTTGCACCCTCACATAAGGTATTACAAAGACACTAGAAACAATTCTTTCTGTAAAGCTTTAATCTTGCAGTGACATATTCTTACCACATGGAGGCGATGTAATGTAAATATCAAATCCAGCCCATTGCCAGTCAAGTCACATAGAAGAATGCACACTGCAAGCAATCAAGTACTCTCGATCAGGGCATAAAATAAAATGAAAAATAAAATCATATTTTAGCCTCCCTGTCCCCCTTCTCCCAAAGAAAAAATACATCTCTAACTTGGAGTACATCGCAGTGATTAGGACATGTTTTCTCAGTTATCACATTATCAAGATTTCCCCCTTGGAATCAATGAAGTGCACTTTAGCTTATCTTATCACGTGAACTTGGAATGTGCAGAACTGATGGTGGTGACTTGTTGAGTGTGAGTAACGAGAGACCTTACTGTGATTATGTCGTACATATATTTTCAATGAAATCTACAAAATAGCTAAATTCCATGAACTTTCCTTTCAACGCTGCCTTTGACAAGAAGCTGTGATTGTAAATTACATTATCTTTTACCACAATGAGACAACTATGAACATTTACATGATTTATGGATACTTGTTTTAAATCAAATTACTCTATATCACATTTGAAATAGTCTGGGTTTTTTGTTTTTAGTGTAATTTATAACCATATTCAGCATGCAATGGGTCACCTAGGGGACCCCCTTAATATGATACATTTTTTTCTCCAAAACCTATTTGCCTTGTTTAAAGGTCAAATCTGTGAATGTGAGAGGAAATTGCACCTGACCTACAAAAGCTCTTCATTTATAGACACCTGAGTTATCTCAGAATGACTGACTTTGTTTTCCTCCTCATATTAGTCACAACAATGAGATTTTGAGAGACGCCCTCCAAACAGCCCTCCTTAAATCCAATTGTTTAATTTTCTATTGCTTTATATTTTCTCCAGCCCTACCAAATATGAAATTTATTTTTATTTTTTTCCACATATTCTGGGAATCATCTTACCCCCCCCCACTCGGGTCTTGGCCCCTTGGGGGCTTTGCGACCCCCACTTTGGGAACCCCTGACCCTACCCACTGAGCCACTCCACCGCACTCATTTCAAATCCCAAGGCCAGTGGTTGTTTTGCCGTTAGTTCCCGATCAAGGCCCTTTACCCCAATCAGCACAGAAAGTTTATGGTAAATTCTGGAGTGAAGCCCACAAAATAGATTTCCACCTTTATCTATCGAAGAACATACTAGCCTTGGCCCAATTATAAAATCACCCTTCAAAGCCTAGGATGTGAATCCAGAACCTTCCAATTACAGGCACAGTGCCCTAACTGACTGAGGTACATCACCCTCATTTCACACAGCTCGAATCCCAGGGCCTAGTGGTCCCAGGGACTGTCTGACCTGCTTACATAAAAAATGTGTCTAACTAAAGTAACTGCTAAGTAAAAGTAAGGGAAAGATTGGTGAGCTGGTGTGAGTATTATGATTATGTCTGATATGATTCATCTTTTGCTTAAGCCCTGCAAGGTTTACGTTCTGAGAGCTAAAGGAAGCCTTCAGCTCTCATGGTATGTTGGGTTGGGAGGCATAAAGTACAAACATTACTCTTCAGTCGCATGATAACCGGTGAACGCGAGGTCATTTTGGGGGAACCAGGTTTTTGCCTCATTGTTTCCATATTCCGAAATAACAATCCCCGCCTTACAAACTGTACAATATACAGTCAAGGGCAATTCCATGAAAACCATAATAAAGTCAAACAGCTACCATGGGCTCCCCAATCGCCAAATATAATCATCACCAAAAGCTTATGGGTAGATTCTGGAGAACAGCCTGCAGAGGAAATTTCCACCTTCATCTCTCAAGGAATTTGAGTCCAATATAGTGGGTGGCACCCTGAACAGGACAAGCCCTGTTCCTTATTAGGAACTTCGTAGTTATATCCTACTGGGCGTTTCTGTCATTCTGCCCCTCCCCGCCCCCCCCGGTGTAAACTGAAGGTTCATTTTGACTATAATGATGCCGCCACTTCAGATTTCCTGCAGTTATTTATGTTATTATGTTGGCACTGCTGAAGCTCATGGGTACCAAAAGCAGCAGCATGTTTACGAGCCGTCAAATTATATTTCTGTTTTAAATCTTTTTATATTACTTTGTGGTTGAAAGTTGAATTCTCATAGGCTATCAGGGGTGGGCAATCTTATCCAGAAAGGGCCGTTAGGTATGCAGGCTTTCACTATAACTCCCTAATTAGATTGCAAATTAAAGGACTGATTGGCTGAAGAGTCCTCACACCTGGGTTTGAACAGCTGACCTACAGGTTACCCCAAAAAGCTGCACACACACTGGGCTATGACGTTCAGCGGTTGGAAACAGGGCCACGCTTGTGAATGACGGAACTCCACTGAAGAGGCAGTACTGAGGAGGAGAGAGATCCCCCTCACAATGAAATATGACAGTGCTGTTAAAACGTTTTTGACAGGGCGACCCAAGGGCTGATGTTTGTTCTAACCCCCGAAATCTTCATCTAAATAAACTTGAAGCTCAATGGGAAGGATAGGCCTGTTTTCCGACATACAGATTACTAAATTCCAGGGAAACTTCTGACATAGCAAATCTGTCTATTTTTTCTATTTCTAAGTTATCATTTCTGCGTAGGTCCGCGATGCACCCTCACCTGCGCCCGCCCCTGCAATTCCTTCGTGCCTCGGCAAGGGGGCGCCCCGCACAGCTTGAGTGCCTGATTTACGGGGTTTCGCGGAGCCTTTGAAACGGAGCTGCCTGAAGCGTAAAGAAGCTTATAGAGGACAGACCCTGGGCTGCAGCTGAAAGTTTTGCTTAATATAATTATAAGCCTAAGACCTACAAACACAGACTTATTTGTTTATATGCTTGGAATATAAACAGAAAAGTACCGTTTATGCTAATTATTTAGTGTCTTAGGACGTCGACTCGTTTTGCATTGCTGAAACGAAATATTTATATGCATATAATTAACGACGAGTTTTTAGAGGTGGGGAAAATAACCATATTGACATTTACTTATACTTGACTTTTATTTGTTCAAGTGTCGGTTGCAGCTCATTTCTAGAATTGCTTGTAGGTGAGTATTTTTCAGCCTTTTTTGCTCCTTACGGAATATTTCGTTGAACTGTTCATATTCAGTAATATGGAATTATCGATGTTTATGGAGAAAGGTCTTAACTCTAAACATAGTGTTAACTGTAAAAACTGAATAAACGTCCTGCTTGAATAAATGCACTTAAATATAAGCGATACTGGTATAAACGTAATAAAGCAATTTATCTTTTTGATAAATATTTATTCCAGAATGATGCTTTTTCATGGCTAGTTTATTTAATAATGATTAATCGTGCAGGTGTTTTACCTAAGGCTTTCCACTTAATGAATATCTTATCACCTTCGATCTCTGTGCAGAAGGACATTTCACACATTCATAAACAGTTTGTTGGATGTTTCTAGCTCTTAGTATAACATCACCGAGCTGATCGACGCTTTCTCACACTTTATCACTGAGGTTTATTCAGCGTGTGTCATTAAGCTTCAATAAACCAGCATTGCACAGCGAACTGGCGAAAGCAGCGCCTTCCCTTAATCAGGCACGTTTTGACCTCAGGGCTACCTAAGTGGCGGCCACGTTGCGTCATTGGCTGTTCATAGAAAATGCTTTCAAATACAAACACTTGGAACTAACTGTGATGGAAAGTTTAAAAACTACATATCACCTTTTTCGGCCTTTCACCTTTTAAAAATGTTTTTTAAGTTATTATTTCAAATGTTATAGTATTTTCCTTGATTGCAAACCACATTTCAAAGTTTGTAAGAGTCTGCACAGACGAGGAAGTGATCTTAAGCCAGAATATTATAACTTACACTGTAAAAGGCAAGTCCATGATTAAAATGCACTTTGAATGCACAAATTATAATGTCCTCGTAGTATAGTGTCCAAGATAACTGCTAAAATGACTCTGGAAGTCGTGAGTAATTCATTAATAAGATACGCGGTGTGCAGGCATGTTTGGTATGTGGAAGCCTTTCATTCACAGCAGATGTGTCTTCAGCTACTTCAAATACTTTATATTATACCAAAGCGACACGGTGCCTTGGACGATCCCTCTTTAATTGCAGGCTCGTTCTTCGTCTCTTGTAATATTGGTTGATTCACTTTGCAAGAATAAAGGTCCTTATAACAAATGACATCATGCATCTGCTGTGCTTCTCCTTCAACAAGAGGAACCAAAACTCACCTTTTCTGTTTTCACAGTGTTTGCTTGATTGTCTTGTTGCTGAATTTGTGTCACGTTTTACCTGTAGTGTGTGTGTGGGTGTCCAGGTATACCTTACTTTGTGGGGACATTTGGGTTTTTTTCCTGGTCTCCATAAGGGAAAACTCTATTTTATAAAAATCTGTGATTGCAATGAAAAAACTAAAAATGCAAACTCTTGTATTTTGTTTCGTTAATTATGGTTATGGTTAGGTGGGTAGGGGTTAAGGTTGTCATAGTTAGCGTTAGCATTTTTCCCATAGAAATGAATGAGTGATCTTCAAAAAGATATGATTACACAACTTTGTGTGTGCGTGTGCATGTCATGTAGGTGTGTGCGTGTGTGTGTGGGTGGGTGGGGGTGTGTGGGTGGCCTTCAGCAGTCTGACATCTCATCCAGGGTGCCTCCTTTCTTCCCATTTCCGTTTTGGGATTACCTCTAGGATCAGTCTGGATAAGTGGTTAAGGATGGATGGGTGGGTGGGTGGATAGATGGTATAAAGTGTTTCCTTGCTTGTTTCTTTCAAACACATGAAATATTAAGTTAACTATGGCCAAACTGTTTACTTTGCACGTGTGTGTAAATCATGAAGAGAAATAGTTTTTTTCCCCTGTACATAGGTATTTGTTTTTTTTGTAGATGTGAACTATTGCCTCACTTGGAGTAAATATTTTGCCACTTCTCTTTTTCATGCTTACTGAGCTGTTCAGGAAATGCTTGTTGGAGACTTACTCATGCACACATGTGTGAAAAGAACCCACAGCCTTTGCTGCTTATAAATGAAAACACAGATGCTTTTCTGGCAGCTACTCACCTAACCTGAAAAACACTGCATGTTTTTATTTAACTGCTTTCCATGGCACTTGTGAGTATAATTTTATGCATTTTTAGCTCTTTCCAATATTATGTAAATACGAAATTTTTTCGTCCTGTTGTCCACTTTTATTTTTTTCAGTTTCATTTTTGTCAGAGGTTTCTAACACTTTAACATTCAGATAACCCTTCCTGTCGTCTTTACCTCTGCTATAGTGTCTGACCGAATTTCCAGAATAGAAGCCAATGTGCTGAGTGCTTTAACCATTAAAATTCACCTGAATAATGCATTTATTCCCTCATTGATGATGATTATCTGCACAGATACTGGGCCCTAAAAATCGGAGTGGCCCAGTCAGTCATTACATGCAGTGCTGCATATGTGCGGCTCGCTCCCTCATTACCTACAGTGGTTTTTTTAAAGAATATGGTTGTATCAAATATAGATAAAAATAGGCAGTTGGATGGGCGGTTTCAAATTGTAATTCACAACCACTTTGCTGAAGTATTTTTTTTATTGTCAGCTTTTCTTAAGGTATTTTTAGGCGACGTGGCCTAAAGAATATGAGGTCATACGTAAGTCCTCCTTAAAAACGATGTCAGTTTGCGTGGCATACCTGTTTCCTTAGGTTCTCTCGGTCATTTATTAATGAAAGATGTTGCTACACTTCTGAGTGTCTGTTTGATGTATCAAACTGTTTATATCATCTGTGTTAAAGTTATAAAGTCCTTAACTGAAATAATTAATAATTCAGCGTTTTTTTCTTCCTTTTCTCTTCCAGATACGACAGAAATGCTGAGTTGCCTTCTCTTCATTTACTGTTTTTTGAGTTGTACCCTTTCTCAAAATGTTTTGTCTTCCAAGGAATCACCTGAAGGATCTTGTGACACACTCTGCTCTTGCACAGAGAAAGACAATATGCTGTATTTAAACTGTGAGGAAAGGAATATTGACAGCATTGCTAAAATAAAGCTACCACCAGCCATACCGATCCACCTGAATCTGTATAAGAATGACCTTGTGGAGTTGCTTCCTGAGGGATTAGTGGGTCTGAAGAATGCCCTTTCACTTAATCTTGGTGGAAACAGCATTCAGCAGCTGGAACCTGGGGTTTTTCATGCACTCAGCTTCCTGAAGAAGCTCTACATTAACAAAAATTTTTTAGTTGCGTTAAAAGAGGACACTTTCCTGGGTTTGGTCAGTCTGGAGTACCTCCAAGCAGACACAAACTTTATTCAAGTTATTGAACATGGAACTTTCAATAAACTTATACGCCTCAAAGTTCTGATACTAAATGACAACTCCATCAGAGTCCTTCCAAGAACCATTTTTCGCTTTGTGCCTCTTACGCATTTAGACCTACGTGGAAACCAGCTACAGTCGCTGCCTTATGTGGGTTTTCTTGAGCATATTGGCCGCATAGTGGAGCTTTTGTTGGAGGACAATAAATGGCTGTGCGACTGTCAAATCCTTCCTCTCAAAATTTGGAGGGACTCCATGGTGCCCCAGGCGTCCATCAGCGAGGTTGTGTGTGACAGTCCAGCCAATCTGAAAGGCCATTCCCTCAGCAGCGTCATGGAGCACGATGTGTGCCCTACATACAGTGACACCAGCTTAGAGGAATCTTCCAAGTCATTGAATATGGTTGCTACACCATCTTCAAAAACCCTAAAGTTGATTATTGCAAGTGACGATGCAAAAATCACAACACCAACACACGTACTAACATCTGACATTGCTTGTGTAGAACTCTGTTCTTGTTTCATCAGCTCAACTGCTGGATTCTTAATCCATTGCGAGGACAAAGGTATTAAAAGAATGTCTGAGCTTGGATTTCTCCATCAAAGTCCCACAGACCTTGTCTTGACGGGAAATATGATTCAGAGACTTTCACGGGATGATTTTCTCGCATATGAAAGTTTGGTATTGCTGAATTTGGCAAACAACAAAATTGATTATATTGAAAATCAAAGTTTTCTCTGTTTAGGGTTACTACAAAGGCTCAATCTCAGTGGAAACCAAATCGATCAGTTATTCTCAAGCATGTTTTTCGGACTTAACAGCCTTGAGCATTTGTATTTAGAGTACAATGTAATTGAAGTCATCCATGCAGGCTCATTTAGGGCCTTGCCAAATTTGAAAATCCTGTCTTTAAATGGCAATCTTCTTCAAAAACTTCCACCCTATATATTTCACCATCTGCCACTCATTAAAGTAAACCTAATGAATAATGCATTTAAGCACCTGCCTGTGATGAACGTATTGGATCAGTTGATAACTCTGAGGCAGATTTTTTTGGATGACAACCCATGGGATTGCACTTGTGATTTGGTTGATTTTAAGCGATGGGTTGAGACCCTACAAAAGTATAGTGTGTCAGGTAATATTTTGTGTCAGACTCCAAAGAAAATAGCTAACATGAAGCTGGAGATTGTCAGTCAGGAAGTCATGTGTCCTGACCTAGTGACATTCTTACCAATTCCAACTGGTATGTTTGGTCAAGGTGCAGCTTTTCCCTCCACAACCATCGAAGGTAAAGCTTTCCACCGTTTTTTCACTAACCCTGTCCCATTTTCAGTTTTGATCGTAATATTTCTGATTTTTTTTCTTATAGTCGTTTTTTCCGCCGGTGGGATTGTTTTTTTGATTGTGCATCGAAAACGAAGGTCAAGGAAGAAACAGACAGACGATCGGCCCCAAGACGGCGGCCCAGTGGAGGTGAAACATGGCATGTCTAGCCAAAAGAACCGTTGTCCTTTGGCTGAGAGGAAGACAAAGAATATAAAACAGGCCCCCACATACGGCCCTGCTGCAACAGAATGGTATAATCATGACTGCAATACTCAAGGTCTTCAAGGGAAGGAAGACGAAAGTCAAAATCACCAGGAAGAAGTAAAATTGTTGGGGAGTTTAGTCTGTGCTGCCCCACGGGGTGTCATGTCGGGTTCCGCTAATAATGAGCATTTCGAGCTTAAAGGCAATTTACAGGCAGACCCCGAATACCTAGAAATAATAAATCATCAAAGTACTTTGCAATAAAAATGAGTTTTTTATGCCGTGTCTAGTTTTGCATTAAACCCTATAAATTATTTTCAATCCAGTTTCAAATAAATTATTTTATTTCTTCCTGTGGATTATTATTATTAATAATAATAATAATGGAAACTAATAAAAGAATGATAATTTCACTTGTCTAATGAAGTCATTTTTTTACATTTCATAGAGTTTTGGAAATTTCTCTCATAAAAACATAACATAAAAACCATTTTTTCCCCCTTAATCTTTAAATGTGTTAAACTGATTTGATATCTAGCCTTCTCTGTGTGTGACAAATGCATCTTAGCTATGACATAAGCAATAAATTTCAGGCACACACACACAAAACATCAAATTTCTCTCAATGCTTATATTTATTTGCTGGTAATGCTTACACTATATATTTAATTCTGCACTTATTTCAGGATCTAATGAAGGTTTAAAGTAAGCATCTAACTAGTTAATACTGTTTGGATTTTATGAATGACTTTTAAAATGGGTGACGGTTCCCTGGCTGAGCCATTTGCCCTGATTCCAGTGATATAAATATTCCCATTCACTTCACTTAGCTCCATTCACTTCTCTATATTTAGCCATGCTTCACCCAGTTTAATAGTGTTCTTATATAACTAAATCATCCGAGTCAATGCCAAACCAATTAAAAAGCAAACGTAACCCGAACATACCTGGGCATTTCTGCACAAACACGTGCATGTCGGAGTGAAACATGCTGATGGAAAACAGATGCACAGGAGAAGTGAACTGGTGAGTGGATTGGCCTAATTTTATTAGCACCCTTGGGATGCAGCAAGTAGGAGATGAGTCACACTCAAAATTACTGCATTACTCTGTAACACACTAACGTAGCAGGAACTGAGAGAGGAGGACCATTGCATGAGCGTACCTTCCTCTCTCAAACACACAGTAAGCTTTCTATATACTCAAAACAATTAATTCCAGATATCTTCATCCCACCTGCAAAATATCCTTGTTTCACATTTGGTATGAAATATGGACAACCTGGTTACTGTGGTGAAAAATAACAGTAGCTGGAGAATGAAAACCACAGGCAGAGAAGGAGAGCATTAAGACACGCAATCTGAAACCACAGAGGCGACAGCAGTACAGCATGCAACGCCAGCCAGGCACGAAGTAAATAAAGATGACATTATGGAGGAATCACAGGTCGCATCTCAGCTTATTGTATCAGATCAGGGGCTGATTGTAAGCAATATCAAGGCAAGAGATGTGTAAGAGAATTTAACATCACTAGAGCTCACATCCACATTCCACCAAGTTTTTAGGTCTGCCTATAATGTATAATAAATCTGTCTTTCTACTGGGGTGGCCTTCCCAAAAGTGATCGATCTTAGCGAGTAACGAAGAAGATAATGAGCAATGTAAGTAAAGAACAAGTGAGGCCTACATGGATTTCCCAAAACTCTTTGTTATTCCAGAACTTACATACATGCTACTTTGCCGGCTTCTCCCCAGCCTCCACGTAAGAAAATCACAGACTGTCGATAACAGGCACATCCATCCGATGTATTGCAATGGTTAAATCAAGTTGAATTGGAATGACAGAAGAATTTAATTCATTTCAATGAATGCAATCATACAACACATGAATGTCATTTAATCTAGGAAAAAATAAATAATTACGTAACAGTTTTACTTCCAGTATGGTAGATACATATATTGACCAGTGGGTGAACTTTATGTCTGCATGATTGTAAGATAATAATTGTGTAATTGTTTTAACCTATTCTAACAATATGCATTTGGTTTACATCAGCCCTCTAAGTCCTTTTCCATGTGCGTATATTTATCGTTGCTGCATATTTAACTGTTGATGTGTGTTACCATTTGTGAGGAGTCTGCAGCAGCTTTTCTGAGTGTCTGTGGGTTGCCAGATGGACAGGCTTGTGACAGGGTTACTTGTATGACTGTATGAATTTGTTCTTTTACCATGGTACACAAAATCACTCAAATTATTTCTTGTATAGGTGATGCTTCAAGTGTGGCATTCATTATGAATAACAGCAACATGCACAGATTTTCAGGCAGGTGCTCGAACAGGGGGGCATGGCCGACGGGTAATTTTGCTGCCGTAAATATTCATGATCGCATGGTGGGGGCAATGGGCGGGACTCAGTGTAACATACTGGGTAATTCATATTTAAATATTAAGCTGTATAGTTAAAGCCTCACTTACACTATGTATCCATCCATCCATCCATTTTCCAAACCGCTTTTCCTACTGGGTTGCAGGGGGTCCGGAGCCTATCCCGGAAGCAATGGGCACGAGGCAGGGAACAACCCAGGACGGGGG
>JAODJX010000037.1:23243956-23261962 GCA_026776945.1 Isichthys henryi
AGTCCCTTGGACGTGTTGAGGTGCGGCTGACGCTGGCATGCACGCTGATTGAAACACTTTGAGTCCCCCTCCCCCCCACCAACATCATACACTTAATATTTTTCATTTAAGAAGCATGTCCATTAAGTGTGTTTGGGGACAAGAGTGTATACATACATATATATGTATTTTTGTGGATGGATGTCATGTACCAGACCTTCCAAAGAAAATCAATAAATACTTGAATGCCAAAAATATAAACTTTTCAAAGTCTCTTTAAGCTATTAAGCCTTTATATTAATTGAGATCATTTTCAAAAATGATGTTATTAATAATGACATTAGAATATTATACTGCATATGCAAATATCACGTTTGTCAATGTAACATTTCAACTGTGGTATGTCCAACAGCCTAAAATAACCGATCAGGAAACAAATTCTAAATTACTGAGAGAAAAAAGGTCTTTGATAATTACATGAACTCTGCAACATTTATATTGTTTTATTTTTAAATTATTTTGATGGTTCCAGATTTTGAGTGATTGTACAGTGATTTCTACGGAGAAGGATCACAGAAAATGGGGAGAAGATCGCCTTTGCATTTTAGGTAACTTTGTATGTCTCCTTAACTGTCCTCAGCTCCATTTCTTGCTTGTCTATAGAAACTGTCTAGATTTAAATAATTGCATAATAGCCATAATTATAGCATATAATATTTCATATCAAAACTTGTATTATAATGCTTTTCATATGAATTCTCAACCTACATATGAACATGAATATGTTATGTACAATGTGAAGACTATTAATTCATGTGCTGTTTGCAATAATATGCTACTAGTATATTTAGACGTGACCTCACACCTTTGGCAGTGTGTGAGTTTTTTCATTCTCTCCGTCTCCCGAGAGTTTTTGCCTAAATTCCAAAAGCCTGCTGTCAGGTGAATTAGCATTTCTAAATAACATGATTGGGGGCAGCACTGTGGTGCAGCGGTTAGCACTGTTACCTCACACCTCTGGGACCAGGGTCCGTGACCCTGTGTGTGTGGAGTTTGCATGTTCTCCCCATGTTCTCCTCATGGTCTCCCCGTGGTCTCCTCGTGTCATCATGGGGTTTCCTTCAGGTACTACGGTTTCCCACCACGGTTCAAAAACATACCGAGGTTAAATATTTCTAAAACTTATATTTGCTTTTTAGTCCCATAAGGGTTTAAAAAAAATTGCAAATACATTTTGAATTGTGCCTTGATACTGTGAACATAAATGTTCTGTCTATTTTAATCAGCATCATATTTCAAATCAGTAACAGGCTTAAGGCTAGTTTAACATGCTTTTGTGATTTCTCTGATTATATATAGTGCTGTGAAAAAGTCTCAGGCAGTCAAACAAAATGTTTAAAGCTATTTATCTGGACATAGTAATTGTATATTTGCTGAGGAAACAAGCAGGACTTAATATTAGATCTTATCCAAATCAAAAGTAACACACTGAACTAAAAACAATTTCTGCTCTAAAAAAGTTACTGATATCTTGTTGGACGTCTAGATGGACACTGCTTCGGTTCCCAAACCTCTGCTCAGGGGCACCTCAGCCATTCCATGTATCCATTTAACTTCACCATCAGCTCAATTAATTAAACATTTAAATGAATTAATCAATCAATGAGAGTTTGATTAGCCAAAGAAGATATGCTAGTGTTCAGGTCAAAAAATACATGGCAGAGTTGGATTGCTTTGACAAGTACTGGAGTGACTTTAGTAGAGGTTTGGAAATGGCTAAGTTAACACACTTTGACAGACGTAACGCCATCATTTCACACCAACATGAAGATCATTTCAACATAATTTGCTTTTATTGCCTAAGACTTTTGGACAGTACTGAATACACACACAAAGACACACATACATACAAATATATCCATCTATTCATTTTCCATACTAGCTTATCATATGCAGGGCTGTGAGGGTCTGGTATTGGCTCTGGCAATGGGCACAAAACAGGGAATAACCCAGGACAGGGGTGTATATACTCATAATTTAGTAGAAGATTAATAGATACACAGCCCTTAAAAACATCTATCTATCTAACAATTATTGAAAATCTGTCCAATCGTTGCCTTTCAGAAGGACAAATAAGGTCATTATGTAGAGTTGTACAACTATAGATCGCGTTTTTGATATTTACTGCACATGTGTGCCAGTATTTTTGTCTAGTAATTGGCCAAGGACCGCAAATGGCCACAATGCCCACCCTTTTGAAACATAATTGGTGTATACCTTCATTCACCACAATTTGTTCAAATTAGACTCAGTTGTAGCATTTCATATATAAGTGAGGTTGAATAATGTCCAGTAATTTTCATAACAGTAGACAGCAGAAATTTCTGCATTGCGGTTTTGGGTCTAATTGTGGGTGTTAGGGTTAGAGTTTTATTCATGTTCGTTTGTTTATGTTGACCTGGGGTTAAGGTCACACAATCCTCAGACGGAAATCTCAGAGGTACTGGCCATTTATTTGTACTATGCGCCAATAAGGGGTCCCAATTAACGTTACCTTCATGGAGTTGTTATATGACACAATATTATGAAATATGTAGTGTTCAAATATTTCTTGAATAGACGTAATATCATATCCACACAATTTTATTAGCTTCCCTACGTACTACCCAAAACACAATAATATGAGCTGTATTTATTTTTTCCAGTAACAATAAATTATAAATTAAGTTGCAATTTTACAAGAAGTTACAATGCGTATCCTTAAAAAAGCAATAAACATGTATTATCTTGCAAAGGTTTTGCGCAAAGGCAAATAAATGTGACAGCACAGCAACGTAAATGTGTTTGACAGAAGCTCAGAATTCAAGTGCATGTGTGTTTCTCAATGAAAATGGTTAGATTTTTAAGGTGTTGCACTTAAGGTACAATCTCCACTCATTTTTCAGTTTTTTGTTATGCATTAAAGAATAACTTTTCCAAACATATTTTTCACATGAATTACTGAATAAAGAATAATAATTATAATAATAATTATTATTATTATTGTTGCTGTTATTTGTTTGTTTTAACATAAATTTCATAAGGCAATGTTCTCTTTCAATTTGTTACAAATGTGTAAATAACAATTAGAAAAAATATCTTGGTACTGGTCAACAAAATATTTCTTCAGCTTCCAGCTTTTTTTATTCTGTTATGTATTTTTAATGTCTAGACATTAAATTTTTAAACCTTGTCATAAATGACAAAGACGTGCTATAAAAAAATGCAGCCCTTCTGTGCTTTATTGAATAATTGAAGCTTACAAGAACTCATGGAATCAAGGAAAATGCACTAGAACCCACAGAAAATGTGGGGCCATATTTTCACTGCAGGAATAACTCTCGTAACTAATTATTGCTTAGTTAATATAATACATACAGAGTGTGTGAGTCTGTGTATCATTGGTGGGCACTGTTCCACTAATCAGCTAAACTCTAATTAGCAAAGCTAACTTTTTTTTTTGTGGAATAGCGATTTGAAAACCGCTACTGAACCAATTAGCTTCCCACTAAATTTGGTTCTGCTAACTGAAAGTCTGCTAACATTGTTTGAAGGTAAAGGGAATAAAGCTCAAAAACGTTTGTAAACCCTAAAATAGGGCAATAGGGGTGAACCAATGCACAAGGATGAGTGTTCACAATGGCGTAAGTCACATGCGTAGCTTACAGCGCAACTCCTGCACAGGCGCAGCGCTGAAGTATAAATCAGCCTCAGCATTGTCAGCGGCAGTGTACAGTATGATATTGTAAGCATATGTTCGTCAGTTTACTGATTCTACAAGTTTACGGTAAACATACTGCATGTTGATTGTTCACTGTAACAATTTCATTTGTTCATTTAATTATTGGTGTAAACCTTGATCATCATTTGATCTTGGCGTGCTGTACCTTTCTGGAAAGCTCAACATTAAATTTTCAGTTCTCTAGGTCTGTTTTTTCCAGAGTTTCAGAGCTAATAACCAACTGCAGCAAAATTTCTGTAATAAAAACTCTATTGCCAACGCTCTACACTTGCATGTTTTGATTATGGTGCATTTCTATTATTGAAATTTTTACGGCATTTTAAGAACGAATAGGAGTGAAACTGTTTCTTCTTTCTCCTTGTTGTAGGTACCACAATTAAACTTATGTGAAGAAAAAATAAATAGATTTTATAGCCACCAGAATGTTCACATAAAAACCCCGAGATGTGTGTTTATAACAGAAGTTCATGCAGACTTGAGAACATGTGCCTATGCTTAATCTTGCATCTGTTTTATATTAAGTTCAGGGATTTCTGTTCTGCCAAGCACAGAGGCTTGAAATCTTGAAACAGTTTATATTCTTAGCAACATATTACTTAGATTTTTCATTTTAGAATTAGGAAATTGCCATAAGTCCACTTAGGTCTACTTGATTTACACTAACAGCTGTCTGACTGAGGTAAATCAATGGCAATCTGGCACACATATCACTTGTCAAAATGCTTTTTTAACTGGACAGCCTTGACCCGTAATGAACTCGCATCCCAACGAAGGTGTTACCCTGCCTTATGCCCTGTGATTTCTGAGACACGGTGAAAGTTTGCCGTGATTCATTAGAAAATCATGTATGTAGAAAATGAAGGAATAGATATATGGAAACATTATTACATTTTTATTATTAAACAAATTATTATTCTTGTGTTTATCATTATATACTTAGATGTTTTCAATTTGTCAACAGGGTATGAAGGAACACACTGGATTTTTTGATTGTATTAAGTTATGAAGTTACAAAAGATGTTTAAACATATAAGGTGCCTCTAACCTTGTGGAAGTACCAATATAATGGAAGATAAAGGAGATTAAAGGAGAAGGGAACAGGTAACAACATCTTAATTGTGCAGGGAATTTAAAAGGTTTATTTATAATCTCAGCACTGCCACAAGATATCTAAGAAGGCTTCCTTTTAATGTGAAGTTCGTAGAGGTTTATAAAACATATCATATAAAATTGTTAAAATAGTTGCATAGATTTTATTAGCATGCAACGATATTTATATTTCCAATATAAAGTCTGAAGTTTTTTTCGGCAAATATTTGTCTTAATTGATGTGTACTTTGGACCCTATTGTCAAAGTAAATCCCAGTACTTATTTAATGAGGATCAAAGTGTGCACACACTCACGAGAAATTACGAGGATCAGCCGTCAGCCTCCAAGCAAAAGGATTGCTATTGAGTTTCACTGTCATGGACTATTAACGCCATGTTTTCAATCGTGCTTAAAAGATTGTTTTTTTGTATCATGGCTACTTTATTCTGAATAGCAAAACATTTATATAAAAACAGCAATGAAACTGGAGAAAATAACGTGTGTAGGTAGAGTGTAAGCGGTACTGTGTGCCTCATGCCAGTCTTACTCATATGTGACATCGCACTCTTCACTCCTACTGCTCATAAGAATATTATTTGTTTCTCTGGATTATAAAGTAACTTTGCCCTTATTTTGTTGATTTGTGTGATTTCTTTCAAATAATTTAATCATTTTTATTTATCTTTAATAAAAAAGAGCTACCTTACACATGATAAGCAAAAATAAACATGAAAGGACTGGGGGGGGGGGGAACTGTAAGGTGTTTTTTCCAATTAGAAGAGAAAAAAATCTATCAGCCAAATACGAATGAAATATACAACCTATGGAAGACTTTCTGCCAAAACACTTCAACAGTTTCAGCAAGTAGCATGAGTATGGCCTTTGTTTTCAAGTGCACACATCATAAATATTAGTTGATATTATTAGCTATGACTAGTTCTTATTCAATTTATTGCATCAAATCAAAAAGGGTATTTAACCGAAATTAAAAAGCTGTTGACCTTGTGCAAAACAAACAACTGAAGTAAATTGTTAAATAAGAAAACCATAAACAATAAATAATACCATGTCTCATGTGTTCAGTGTAATGGATGGAAGTAGAATTCGCTGAGGCCCTTTTTAAAGAATATGATTAATCTTTGTGTCCTTATCTGGAGCACATTACACCAATGATCTAAATTTAATTTTCTCTTCATTATCGGTTACGTTAACCTTTTAACAGACACATTATGTCTGCCAGGGTTTTTTTTGGGGGGGGCCCGTTTGTTTCAAATATAACCAATGGTAATGCACTTTAAAATAGAAATCTTGAAAATTGGAAAATATGCTAATTTTACCTACAGCAAAAGTTCATAAATCGGTATAGGCACCATTTAATCTTTTTTAAGGATGCATAGACTATATTTGTAAAACAAGATGACAAAAGCTATTATTTATGCGCTAGTAATTATGTATTAATTACTGTTTTTTTATCTAAAAAGTTACCATAGTAAGTACATTTTCTATATGATTAAATAAATAAAAATGCAGTCAATGAAGTTTTCCCCTTCTACAATGCCCTCAAAATCATTTTTTGTAAACTTTTTCATAGAATAGCTTATCATTTGGTTTTAACATTTGGTCATACAATCATGGACGTCTACAGAAAATTCTACAGATTACGTAGCTTAATTGTCAAACTCATAATTAGGCCATGATGTTGCATAAAGAAGCAATTAGTAACCTTGTGTGGGTGGGAAAATAGGAGACAGGCAAAGGTTATTGGATGCGGGACTCCAGAGGAGGGGAGGAGAAAATGTCACATAGCAGCCTGGAAAACAGGAAATTAATCTTAGCTTTTCAATATAAAGGGGCTGAAATTCAGTGTTGGATAAAAAGCTGTGGCTTTCATTGTCAGAAATGTACAGGTATATGCTCATATATTATAGCATCGCCTAACAGCTGAAATAAATACGGAACATATGGTTGTTAAGCTCCTGGGTGGAGGTAGGAGTTTATCATAACTGACATTTCTGCAATCCATTGTTTGTGTTATTATACCAAAATGAAAACTGCACAACAGTAGCCAGGTCTTTAAAACACCAAGGGTGAGTTTCCAAAGCCTTCTTAAAGCTACATCTTTCGTAAGTCTTATGTTAAAAGATAGAACATATAAATGGCGTAGCATTGAGAAGGGTTAGGGAAACTCACCCCAGGTTTTTAACAGCTGCATACAAACCGTTAATGTCAAGCACATTTTTTGTAAATTCTCAAGCACAAACGATCGATGTGAAAATGAACCACAATGGATCACGATGGAAATTATTTTAATAAATATTTTAAATAAAGTACTATATTTCTCATTGATGAAAGAATGTGTCTCATATGTCTAAAACCATAACTCACATTAAACATTTTGTCTGATGTTTAATTTTCATATGGAACCGAATCAGCAACCACACATGGCTTAGACTGCACAAAGTCTGGAGATCTATCAGAGGGCAAATTAGACACAGGGCCTCTGTGAATGTGGCTGTCGTCTGTCATCACGTTCAATTCCCACTAGGGCTGGGCCATGTATCCAATTTTTATGTTATACTTAATACATTATTACATATAAAATGGCGTGATAATGTATCCTTATATTAATTTCATTGATTTATTGTACATGTAGAAAATATGGTTTGCTGTAAAATGGCAGAACGAATGTCAGAAAAGCCACTCATTGTACTACTAGTGATGTGCATCTCCATCTCTGAGGCGATGCGATACACATCTCAATCTCTGAGGCGATGCGATACACATCTCCATCTCTGAGGCGATGCGATACACATCTCCATCTCTGAGGCGATGCGATACACATCTCCATGCATAACCGACAATCTGATACATTAAAGATGCATATAAAGCTACTATTATTGCGATACCATACGATTCACCCCGACTGCGATGTGGTGATATGATGCTATGGGGTGCGTCACTGGATGCGCCTTCAACTCACGTGAAACTTGGTCGAAATTACAAAAAATAATAAAATAAAATCAAAGTTTTTACTAAAAGAAAAAAATTGCAAAGAAAACAATTTCAAAATGATTTCTTGCTTAGCTGGATAACTTGTAGGATTTAAGGCTAAATGTAATTGAACAAAGATAAAATCCATTTAGCCCACTAAGCAAGAAATCATGCTTCATGAAACAGGCCCCTGTATTAATCAAAAGCTAGGGGGAGAAGATGGTCTTCAAACAGATTTTAGAAGAGGTCAAAGCAGGTAAGTCTATGGAGAGGACCAAAGTGCCTTAGAAAGGGATGCAGGAGGTCAGCAAGGCCAGAAAGTTCCAAGCTATTTAGGCACTGAAAAACAAACAGTAATTCCTTAAAACTGCCTCTAGCAGACTGGCAGCCAGTGAGAAGAGGATTGTAAATGATGATAATACTGTGATAACAGGCAGACCGAGGCCTCGCAGGAGCAGCGAACAGCACCAAGAGAGAGCAATTCACACAAAGTTGCTCTTCAGTTACAGTCCTTAAAGGAACCGCACCAATTCAACAACACAGCAAGATGTGAACACAGCTGCCAAACGGTTACACGAAATGGGAAGTTTCCCACACGGTCGGATAATTACAAAACAGCTCAAATATGCAAGGTTCAGGTAAGGAGCGAGTGCAAACACAGGTAAGGGTACAGGGCACTAACAAATACAAACACATGAACATGCATAAACACACACGCTCGTGCAGAATGCTGGGACATGCAGATGCCACTGGCGCTACAATACGTTAGTGATACCTGGGGGGAAATTCCCTTTATGGCCCCCCCAACCTGCTCTCAGTAGGTGAGAGTGAGCTGGCTGCGAAGTAGTACCCAGGGAGCTGAGGGTTAAGAGCATAAAGGACCAATAGATGTGCTGAGGCTGGACTGGAACCAAGATCCTTCTGATCACATGCACTGAAGCTCAGCCCACTGAGCCACAAACCGCGAGGTGCTACAGGGTCATGCTTGCGTGTGTCTGTCAGGAGTCGAGCTGCAGCGCTTTGGACAACTTGACTGCGAGAGAGACGATGCCGACTAACATCAATGTAAAGTGAGTCCAAGGGAAAGGAGACACTGCATCCGGCCCTCCGACTGCATCTGGCCGTGCAAGCGGGACGGCGACGTGCATGACGAAGGGTACGAGGGAAAAGCCTCTTCCCCAGAACAGCCAATGCGGTGAGATGGTGTTTTATGCAAATTATATTGCAAAACAGAATAAGATTTAACACTAGTTAAGTGTTTTCACCATATTGCATAGATGGTGGTATTCAACCCCCTCAGTAGTACTTTGTAAGCAAACGTGCAGGTAATTATAATGTATAATTATAATGTATACTTATGTATAATCCATCCATCCATCCATTTTCCAAACCGCTTATCCTTCTGGGTCGCGGGGGGTCCGGAGCCTATCCTGGTAGCTATGGGCACAAGGCAGGGAACAACCCTGGATGGGGGGGCAGCCCATCACAGGGCAGACACACACACCATTCACTCACACACCAATAACTCACACACCAGTCACACACAACTTATGTATAATGAGTAAAAAAATAAAACAAAAAAAAACATTCCGCTTCACTTTAGCAGAGCACAATCCCCCAGTTTATGTGCAACTTTTCCCCAGAAACAAGAAATAAGTGATTCGCATTCCTTTTAACCACAATGTAATTTGGCAATGGTTGGTATCCACTGCAGAACAAGCCTGCTTGCAAATGTTTGTCACGCTGCTTTTCCCAGGACCAAAATCCACAAAACTGCTGGTGAATTCTTATTATACTGTCTTTGTATTGTTACACAGGGTTAATTACACATGTGGAATTAAATAGTACAGAAGGTTAAAACTTGTTTTTGAGGTGGATGGTAATAAGTGCTCAAAGTAAACGTCAAGATTGTACTTACGATGTTCTCATGATGATGTGAATATGAAGCATAAAATGTAACATTTGAGAGCAAGTTTGTTAGGGTTACACAACAAGCAGTATATCTTCTGCTCACACATCCTCCATTACTCTGCACGCAAGATGAAGAACGTTCAAAATCTTGGTCAAGTGACAATGCTGCCATCTGCTGAAAATTTTAGTCACTGCCCTTAATTTCCCTGTGGCTTTTATAACATTACGGCAGCAACAGGGAAGTAGAATCTGAATGGGATGATCTCAGGAGACACGGGGCAGAGTGCATTGGACACCATAGATTTGATGTCAGTCCCTTAATGGACACACACACTACAGTCAGCTGTGAAACATGGCAAACATGACCAGGAGCACTTTGAGTGATATTTTCATCATGCAAATGAAGAAGACAGAGGTCATTCTACAGCTGTGTGACATATTGGTAGCAGCAAAATATGGCTGTCGGCACCTCACTGACAAAGAAGGAAACTGATCAATAGAGCTGATCAGAGTGAAACAGATACTCATGCATCTATCTGCAAAGCGAGCATCCTGCAGCGGTCACGGAACGCCTGGAGCCCATCACAGGCAGCACAGCACCCTGGACAAGCACACACAGATGCTGCAGACTAACTGCATGCATTTGGACTATCAGAGCAAACCTAGCCTTCCCAGAGGGAACCTCTAGAACATGTGAAGAACATCTACGCCCAGATATCGGGCAGGATTTCAATCCACGACTGTGGTCTTGTTGGGAAAATTATATATATATATATTTTAAATCACCTGAGCATTTGTATCACTTCAGTGACATATATGACACATTCATCTGTTATTCAGCATATTTGCTGCAGTACAATACACAAATTGCATATGTAATATAGGTTATTTTTCTGAAATGTGTGACTTTTTTCAAGTGTCCTGACTATTAATAAACTCTCTTTCGTGTGCAAAAGACTTTTGATTTGTTTGTGTGTTTGTTGTAATGCCAAGGTGAGGCATCAGTATTGAACTAAGTATTAAACCTGCTATCTGTTAAATAATATCACCCAAATTCCATGTACAAACAGAAGGCATTAGGTCTATGGTTGGCTTGTGTGTCTAATTATATGCGAGATTTAGCTACACACAAGTTGCCTTCCGGCACTATAGCCTACAATTAACCAGAAGACCCTGCCTTGGACAGTGAGAAATATAGTCACTGTGCAGATATTAACTGCATGCACATAGGGCAACATCGCCATGTTCTTCTTTCAGGAAGTCGAAATCAAGCCCTTTGCTCCAACACATAGTTCAAAATACTGCAGCAAGAGCCGCATCTAAACCTAGAAATAAAATAGCATCATATAAGCGTTCCTGTCCCTCGGATGGCAGTTTGCTCACATATTAGACTTAGAAAGGTCCGACTATTGTTGATTTAACTGAATCCATTACTCTTTAATGAATGAATCTCTGATCCCATGAGTCAGATCAAAATTCCTTGAATAAACTTAATAATCCATATTTTTGTAGAGCGCCTGCATTTTAGAAGTCAGCCAATGTCCTTTTCCAATTTTTGATGGAAAAGCTGCTATTTTATTCTAGTTTAAAATGCTTAAAGCCCCCAGTTCTCGTCTCCCTGTTACACACTTTATATCTACAGTATATCTAGACAAAGTTTTCGCTTTTTTCTCTTCTCACTTCAGCAAACATTACCTGAGTAAATCCCCCAAGCCATTGGATCCAACTAAAGCCCACAGGACAGACTCAAAACCTCCACTGACTAAACGCAGGAACATCACTGACTGATATAACTCTGACCTGAAGTGCTTCTTCGTTTTTTATATAACACTTTTTATATCATACATTTCTAGTAGGTTAGCGGCACCAAGAGGTTTGAGCAGTTAAGTGGTCTTCAAACCCCAGTGGTTATATTTTATGTGAATCCTGTCTTACCCTACAGATATATTGAGAAATATGTTATATGAAATTCATCTGAGTTGAATTTTGACTTGATCGCTACATAGTCACCTTTACAAAGGTAGTTGATTTTAGTATTAGTACTGCGTTGCATAGAAATCATTTTGTCGTGTTATATGCTGTTTACGAATGTAGATGCTGCAGCAGATTCCACAATGAAACAAATTTAAGAATGCATCCGTATTCTGAACTCTCACCCACAGCAGGGTTACCTGGGGCCTGACTGGGAGAAGATTCCAGTCGTTTGAAGGACATCTATACACACTATGGGCAATTTAGAGATACCAATTATCAGCACAATATGTTTTTGGAGTAAAACTAAACTTAAAACCAAAATAATGGAAGTGTGTAATGAGAGTTTGTTTGGTCAGTGCAATCGATGATATCCTTCAGTCTGTTAATTCATATAAATTATTTATTCAATTGAAAAGCCAAAGCAGGTTTCGCACCAGGCTGCGTTTTGAATTTAATTTCATCATTCATTTAAATGACATTGCAACATTTCTCCTCATAACGTCTCATACATAGGATTATACCGATAACCTTAAATGGAAGTTAATTAATTGTCTTCTTAACGTGGACGTTATAAGATCGCGGTAAAATGATTATCTGCCATATTTTTGCACGATTAAAAATGTTTGCATTCATTAAAACATCATTATTTAATGATATTCTCTGGAATTAATCAATAACAGAAAGTAGTTTTTGTCACTGATGTATAACAGCAGCGACACGTAGACAGTTTCCCCGTATCTGTGCACCGAGCCCGTGTGTCGATCACGCAGGCGTGCTGGAGATGACACGGAGAAACATGACGTGGAAGAGCAAAGGCAATTCAAAGCGCATGGATGCGTGGATGGTGATAGCAAGTGTTATTAAACTGCCTGCAAGTGAAGGGTAATAATCTAAATCGAATTGAAACAAATAGAGAAAACCCCGAGGCAGTAATGTTATGACATTATTCATATAGGGGTAAAGACATAGATTTATTATTGTGAAATAATAAAATAACTCATTTCTATAAATAGAAAGTAATCATTTTAAAAGGCATTGTAAGAAAACGATTTTACCCTTGTTGCACAATGCTTTGTGAAAACTCCAGAATGAAATGTAGCTGACTTCCTCCCCCTAGTGTTCAAATGTTGAAAATGATAGAAAACCGTTTTTTTTTTCATGTGCGGCTGTTTGAGAAAGGCCTCAAAATGGAGGCTATCGACATGCGCTTAAGCACGCTGTATAAAGTGGATTGTGCTAAAAAATAAAACACCTGGATGAACCTGTAGTTTATACAGTGCTGCCTGAATGTTATTAAATGCAACACACACACAACACAATTTTTAGAAATCTTTATGTATATTTGGGTGTGTGCATTTGTTCATTTGAGGTCTGAACAGGTAAAACTCGATCAATGTCGCCAAAAGATAGCATCTTGCGAAACATCGTTAGTTTTTTGAAGACGCCACGAGGGACTCGGCTATGCAATAAAACGGAGTATTTAAAGAAACTTGGAAGGGAAACAGCAGAAAGGGGTAAAAATAAGCTCCATCTCACTCAGTGTAACGGATGAATATCATTTTCTATTTCGATATATAAATGGCTCCGTGACAAGTCTCCCTTTATTGTGACTGAGAAAAAGAATCGTCAGCGGGTGACTGGTACAGGGTTTCTGGGTGCCTGCAGTGTTTCACAGATATTATTAGGCACCCAAGCCCGAGTCTGCCAGACTCTCATTATGCAGACCGATTCACGACGGAGCACTAGTGTGTGAGTGCGTGCACGTGTGTTTTATACACACACACACACACACACACACATCAAACAAACAAGCAAATAAATAAACAGACAGACAGACGGAATCTGGGAATATTCATTGACATCAATTAGAGAGTAAAGCTGGAGTCAGATCATGTTTATCCGAGGGCACAGAAACAACAGGACACATCGTTTTGAACTTTCCGCTATGAACATAAGATGGGTACCATCTCCCAATAATACCCCATACCCCCTTTTCACAGTACATAAATGCACAATGGAACATCAGTACAGCATATAAACCAGGTACGTGACCGGAAATTAAACACTGGATGGACTTTAGTGAAATTGGGTGGGCCACTATTTTCTGGTCTGAAATTTCACTGTTGCTAGTTATTGCCCCCTTTCTACGTCTGTTTTTGTTATTTTATTCATCCCCGATGTTTCATAAAATAATTGCATGATTCAGACTTTAATTCACAACAATTTTCAACTTTGCAAAGACATTAACATCAATAACTTGAATATCTATACATTTGTGTGTGTGTGTGTGTGTGTGTGTGTGTGAGCGGGTATACCTATCCTTATGGGGACACAATGTCCCCATGACGTGATAAATATCTATTTTATAAAAACAGTGACTGCTATGAAAAAAATAAAAATGCAAAAACTCTTGTATTTTGCTTGGTTACTTACTGTATGGTTACGGTTAGGGCAGGGTGGGGGTTAAGGTTGTCATAGTTAGCGTTAACATTTTTCCCATAGAAGTGAGTGAGCGGGCCCCATAAGGATAGGTATACCCCACTATGCATGTGTGTGTGTGTGTGTGTGTGTGTGTGTGTGAGTGAGAGAGAGAGAGAGAGAGAGAGAGAGAGACGTTGAGTTTGATGCCAGCACAGCACCTGGGGTTCGTCATCTAATGGCATGTGGAAGTCTGTAATCTTCTTCTCTGTTTTCCTCAATTTGTTGTTTTTTAAAGAAGTTAATCAAAGGTGTTTGCATGGCCATAATTACATTACCATGACTAGCTAACCAATCTGCAAGCTAAACAGTGAAGTATATCTAAAGCCGTATTTGGCTTTTCCACTGATAGCAACATCTCAGGTAATTTTTCAGCTTTAGATTACTGCAAAAATTGATTTTTTCTCTTTACTTTCTCTGATGATATTTTAGATGAAACACTAAATAATTTTATTATTATTAGCATGTTTTTTTTAGCATGCCCAGCTCAGTGGGTTGTACTCTCACCTCACAACTCCAAGGCTGGGGGATCAAGTTACTTATGGTTAGGGTTAGGGCTCGGTGGGGGTTAGGATTAGGGTTAGGGTTATGGTTAGGGCTCGGTGAGGGTTAGGGTTAGGCCTTTGGTGGGGGTTAAGATTGCCATTGATGGGTTATTGTTACGTCCATAAAAATGAATGGATAGTGCCCACAAATATATGTATATAAACGTGTGTGTGTGTCTCTGTGTGTGTCTCTGTGTATGTCTGTGTGTGTCTCTGTGTGTGTCTGTGTGTGTGTGTCTCTGTGTGTGTCTGTGTGTGTGTGTGTCTCTGTGTGTGTCTGTGTGTGTGTGTGCCCTGCCCAGCATATTCATTCATTTAGCTTATGCAGGCTGTCACTATGTTAATACTGTAAATGTCATGGAGAACTAAAGGGCAGTAACTTAAAATGTTCACCAGCGCAGACTCCATTTCCCTAAGCAGGATAAGTGGGGACAGGATGAATGCGCAGTATTGTTTCTAACATAACCAATTTGCCATTAAATTTCTGTACTGAAACAAATGAATTTCCAGACCATCAGATGACCTAGAATGGAGCCAAAGGTTTAAAAATTTGAAAAACGTATAAAGAGCAAATAAAAACAATAGATAGATGGGTGGAAGGAAAAGGAAAATGAAAGAAGGCTACTAAAGAGTTAAAAATTCTTTTCATCATTTTGTTTAACAATGTCCAGCTTGGATTTGAGGGCGGCACAGAGGTTATCACTGTGGCCTCACGCTTCTGGGACCAGGGTTCGAGTCGCTGCCCTCTGATAGCTAGTTCCCTGCCTTTCTAAGCTCCATTGTATCTTGCAAGCTCCAATAAAAATTAGTATCCATATCTGATACGCCGTCTCCCTTTAATATCAGCATGAAACAAAGTTCTGAAGATACTGTACTTAAAAATAAGTCAAGATGTTTTGTGCAAATAGGACATTAGGTTTGAGGAAAAAAATAAGACAACAGCACCAGGTCACCGTTACAAATACTAGCTGGGCTGATGCTTGAGAAATAAGAGGTCAGTACATTTAGATCCAGTTAACATATATAGCAGCGTCCATAGCTATTTCTGCCCCTTCTGTGCGGATGGCCTCCTTCTTGCGCCCTGAATTATCACCCAGTTTGGCAGATACATTGAGCTGCACACAGGGACTTTGTGTTTTAATCAGGCTGAGCACTTATTTTTCATGCTATTACTCTGAAAAGTGACCACTGCACATTTGGGCTTCCTCCTGCAGACCAAAAATGAACTGATGCACCAAGATAAGATCAGAGGCTGGGTTACAACATGCTGCATGGGCAATTAGGCTAAGAGCACGTCTCTACATTGTGGGTGGAGGAAATCCATATAACATGGGGAGGACATGTACATGGAACTGGAGACAACATGTCATACGTCACAGTTAGAATTTACAGGTAAGGGGGAAGCTGCACACTGGATGTTCTTCATTCCCCTGTGTTTTTAGTGCAGTGCTAGAAACCGCACTCCTGAAATGGTTTTACCTCCTTAGAATTTTTGCCAGGAAAACATACTTCAAAGAATAATTTCTCACAGATTTTGCGTTCGGCTTTCCCCCGTTCTCATTATTATTTTCTGCCTGTTGATTGTGAATGTTGCTGAAAAGCTGTCAAGAATGATTCAAATTACTTAGAAGGAGTGGGGCCAACATTTAACTTCATTTGTCACTAAGAAGAATCATGCTGAGCAAACATTTAATTTCATCTGTCAATCACAATGGGTTTTGGGAACTTAATTACCTAACATACCCTAAATAATTTAGTGATGCATCAATGTCCATATTTATTGATTGCCTGAAATCGTATCTGTGTTTTTTACAGTCACTACAGGCTCAACGAAGCCTGACTTCTTCCTGAATGGTGATACTCTTTGAACAGCTACCCGCTGTACAGCATTTGGTTTATGCAGAGTTAATTTGTGTCAGGAGACTTGTTAGATGCTAAGTTTGTATCCTAGGCATTCCAACTTCTGAAATATTTCAGGACTTCATAACTAATTTGCTTTTGTGTGCAGGGAATAATACATTGGGGGCTGGTTTTCAAAGTCATTATATTAATAGCATGTTTTAAATAGATATGAATACCTGTATAGACATCTTTGCATGCATTTCATCAAAGGGCAGTTTCACTGTTAAAACATTCAACCCAATTTAATTGTAATTTCTCCTGGAGTGAGTGTATAAACAGCATTTTCCCTTCTGTGATTTGTATTCATATGTAATCTTATTTTGGCTACAATCCCTTTGCTATATACATCACTTAATTTTATTGATTTCACTTAGTAAACTCTCAGTACCTCATCATATAAATCATATCTGGAGAAGGTATCTTAATAAAGATTAAATGCGCTGGATATTAAGTTTATTATACGCTAATTAACTGTTTGTGCAAAGAGTAACAGCTGCGATAAACTTGAAATATCAAGTAGCAGATGTCCAAGCTCACCTCGTCCACAATAGACCGAATACGCAAATTGTAATTTAAACATTGACCTCAAGATGGCAGTGCAGATTGAAGCACAAAGTCACAATAAACGCCATCCATTTTCCAGGAATGTTTATCTAATGCAGGGGCAAGGTGAACTTATCCAAGGAAACAGAGGCACTGATTCAGGGGATTACAGTACATTTCAGGGCACAAACCACTGACAATGCAGCGAAATGAACTCATTCCTTTGGACACTAGATTACCTGTAGAAAGCCCAATCAAACGTAGGTAAAATCTACATGCACAAACACAAGGTAGGAATTAGTGCCACAGTCTTGGAGGTGTGTGACCCACCAAACCACTCGCTCATTGCAATTAGATTTAGAAATGATTTTCTGTAAAGATGTTGCATATTTCCGTGCAGAATAAATATCAACACCACCATGCAGTATATGTGACTGTAACCTGTTAATTCATGATTTAATATCACATGTTTCTAGGTCAGCTGTTTATAGGACATGTGGTCAGTTGAATACTTTCTTATTTTAGCCCAATCTATTTTGAGAGTGTTAATTATATTTAACTGTATGTAGCTCATTCATCTTCTTTAACTGCGTATCCAGTGCAGGTTCATATTGAAAATGGAGAAGCAAAAAGTACAGGACACAAGGTGGAGCACAGCCTAGCCCGATAAATCATGCAAGGGCACACACACACACACACACACTCACACATGCACATAAACACACGTACACACGTGTAGGGTATACCTATTCTTATGGGGCCCGCTCATTCACTTCTATGGGAAAAATGCTAACGCTAACTATGACAACCTT
>JAODJX010000037.1:23265341-23276238 GCA_026776945.1 Isichthys henryi
CAAAGGGGGAGCCCGTCCTCCAGGGGGCAGCAGAGGAAGCCCTAACCCTAACCAGACCCAAAGGGGGAGCCCATCCTGCAGGGGGCAGCAGAGGAAGCCCCAACCCTAACCAGACCCAAAGGGGGAGCCCGTCCTCCAGGGGGCAGCAGAGGAAGTCAAATTAACAAATTTTAATTTATATGCTTGAAACTGTTATTGCCATATACTTCTACTTCTGCAAAAGGGAGATATTATATATATATATATACACTCCGCCCCATTGCATGTTAAGTGTTTTGTGTTCAGTTTCCATGGTTCCTATTTCAATACAAAAGGCCTTAAGAGGAATGGCACAGTGACTCTGCAGTCACCTCACCCCTCCTGGGCTGTGTGGGCGTGGGTGCAGTTTGCAGTCATACTTTGGCTTCCTCCCACGGTCCACATGGTGAAGCTATATCCCCACATTGCCTGTTTTGTGATGGACTGACTTTCTACCGGGGTATTCCCCTACCTTGGGCTCCTTATCAGTCCTGTGACCTGTACTGAAGGAGCTGGTGGAATCTGGTTGCGCATTTCTCCTGCTTGGACAGCAAGGCGGCTGAGTGTGGGCACTGTTGTCTCACGCCTTCGAGTTTGGGGGCTCTCAGCGCTACTCTGTGTGTTTGGAATCCACCTGTTCAATCGCTTGTCAAGCAAGATTCCTCCTGGTACTCCAGCTTCCTCCTACAATCCAAAGACACTGAGTCAGGCTGTTGGGATTCTATAAGCTGTCCATTGCCTCTATGTGTGCCCTGCGATATGCTACCACCCCATTCTGGTTGTGTTCCAAAGAGCAAGACTGCAGCCCCCTCTGACCCTAACTAAGAAAACAGTTGGAAGATGGATGGACTTTTCTTCTTTTGATCTTTAAAAATAAACACAACCTACTTACATATTTTAGTGATACCCATACACTAGCCACTTTCATAGATCATTTATTTATTTATTCCTTCTGGAAAATGTAAATTTACCTACAAATCATATTAATGCCCAATGCTTTCGTCAGATGTGATTCTGTCGTCTGACAATGTATGTATTTATCGAGTCATTGACAGTAAACATCTATATTTACCCATTTCTCCTTTAACAACCTCTGATAAAATTAACAAATTGGCAGATATTGACCAAGTATTTTAACGTTCCCACCCAAGATGCCAATGACATGAGGTGTATTTCATTATAATTTTAATTTTGCTTCTCAGTGCTGATGTTCCTGTCAAACGCAGTCCCTTTAAAGTGGAACAGGATCCAAACTGTGAGTCATAAACACATCACTGATTTTGGTTACAAAAAAGCAGACATGCTGTTCAAGGATGTCTTCAGAGACAAATCTTGCATTTGATTCTGCACACCAGTGAGGACATTCTGCAATGTACATCTTGTTTCCCATGTCACTTGGCATTTTGGGTAACAGATGTCAATTTCATTCTTGCTCAGTACCACAAAAATGTGTTATTATGAACTGTTAGAGGGCGTGTTAGGAAAACAAATACATTGTCATATATTTAAAACAATAACTAACTGTTAGAGATTTGAAAAAGTTCAGTATCATGTTTTGACTAAAAGAGTATATAATGAAAATTAAAAGAGCTACTCAATAGTTCTCCTTTTATTTGCGCCGAACCAAATAACCAGATTGTCTTGTATATGTGTGTGTTTGTGTATGTGAATACACACACACACACACACATCCATAGTACACTGTAGAGCTACATATGTACTACGATGTATTCTATAATACATATGGCATTGTGCATTATCTTTGCTTTGTGGAGTTTTAGAACTACATTTACATCATGTGCATAATGTTTGTCTGCATATTGCAGACTGGATATTCAGAAGATGTCTAATGACCAGCTTAACCAGCAAGTAGCCCAAGGGTCAGAACTGGCCACTCCTCAGTAGATGGGGCAGTGACAAGGTTCAGGAACAGTTTGAGTGGCACACAGCAGATGGATCGCGGAGAGTGAGAAGCGGCCTGACAGGCGGCCCAGGTATAGAGTCAGGTGCTCCAGTGTCGGGCGTACAAGAGGCTGCCTTGCATATCCCAGAGGTCCGTCCCACTGGTACATGGTGTAAGAAGCCAAAAACTGTATTAAAGGGACTGAAGCATGAATTTCTCGACACATTTATCAAGGCAAACGGATTCCGAGCTGCAAGACAACAAGCAGTGAGTGCCGAGGCAGTGACAGCTCACCAAAGGCCATTGGCCTGTGAGTCCTGCTTTCAGAGGTCTGCAAAAGGCAGAAACATTTAATCCTCTGCCTATGATTAAATTTAACAGTACGTTTCTCAGGCCGACCTTGAGATTCACTTCCCAGTGATCTATTTCCAGGATAAACGCTATGCTGCTCTTCAAAGTTTATAGAGAGCGCAGATACATTATGGTTCAGTAAGCACGTCCACTACATCAGTACATCTTCTCATTGTGTTTCACTGCACATTAGGGTCTCAATCGTCTATCTTCAGGAAGTGCATGAAGGAGTTTCTTAGTTTCCACTTGATGTTGGTTTTATTTTTAAGAGGACAGGCTTAGCATCATGGTTTTTCCTACATACAATACAGCACCTTTATGTATAATGCATCCACATGTGCTTTGTACTGATATTACAACAATAATTTTCAGCACACAGCTTACAATGGACTGTCCGTTTTTTGAGTACTGCACTGCAATAATATAAGTCATGCCTGTGCTTCTCGAAGGAGCAAGTCTTTGATGCGGTGATGCTCTTGAATCACAAAAGATACAGACAGCTTTCTGACACCAGTTGAAATCACAAGCAGGGTGAAGTTTCATCTCTTTGTTTAAATTTTTCGTACGGATAAAGGGTATCTTTTTTTGGATACGTGGGGTTATGAGAGCCTTTGCTGGCTGCTCAGTGGGAAAAAAACCTCCTTTGATCCGGGTTTCCACTTTTCCATTACTTAATGATTGCAGCCCAGATGGCAAAGGCATTGTGAGATAAAACTGCAATAACATTGCAAAAATGGACCAAAGGCCAACAGATGGTTACTTCCCGATGGCTCTGTGATGTCCGCTCCTTCGCTGGTTGAATTGCAGTTCAGCTCTGGTTTCGGTTAGATCTTATCCTCTTTGTTTGCTCAATATCGTTTGCATGTTTCTGTAGGGCCCACAATTACGGACAACTGGGGGAAAATTGGATACTTTTTTGTGTTTTAACTGTTTTTTTAATTATTCCTTCAATTTGTCTTTGCAGCCACATGTAGCCACGACTGTAGAATTTTTTTTAAATAAGTCCCATCCAACAATCCCACTATGTCCTAAATAGCTGCTGCTCCACACCATCATATGGAAAATACTCCATCCAAGCATGCTTTGCATGCGCACTGCAACCAGTTTGTCTATTTTATGTTGCCCAGCTACGCTGTAGTAGAATGAACATTACCATGCCAGTTTCGGGATTATGTAAGCTAGCTGTCACTTCCTATTTGGAGTTGGAAGTCCAGCCAAAATCATCAATTTTACATAAGCATGCTAGTGTTTCTCACTGAGCATCTCCTCTTTCATTATGCATGTGCCTACCCTCCATAAAGGTGGCCATTTTGATTAAAGTCTTAGTTGTTGATAACAGTTCAACGTTTCATATGTTAGGGAGATGGGTCATGCTTGATTTGGCTAGGTCACGCTATGATATAATGCCGGTTACCTGAAAGTCAACCCCTAACTTCCAGGAAGATATTGGGAGAAATTTGTACGTTTTTTTTTTTTTTTTGGAGTATCTTAAATATGACGACTGAGAAAGATGAATCGCCTTTATTGTGGGGTTGTGCCTAAGAGACTAAAAGAATTTCCTCTTTTGAATCGTCATTATAATCAGAGGGTTTTTCATGATAATCAGGATCTTTTTCAGCATCATTCTCTATTACCGTGACTTTCTGCTCCGCACTGGTGAAGTCAGAGGTGTGACTGAATCTCACAGGCTTGTAGTCTTCTGCTCATTTTTAAAGTCTGCAGTGAAATTGCAGTGCGGAGAGATGAAAGGGCTTGGGTGGGTTCTGCTCTGCTCTGAATCAATTGATCCCTCCCCCCATCCAAAAAAACATATGCTAACTGTAACAGCTCTGGGAGCTCCAGCAGGTCTGCAGGGAAAGTCGTCACACATCAGGGCTCACAGACATCTAAGACACGTATAAGCTTTTTTGGAGAAAATAAATATCTAGAAAAGAGCTAACATTATAAAGCACCCGCCCATGCCATCACTGACCAGGGTGTGTAATACAGCTAAGTCATATACTGTAGAGGGTATGACGTCAGAACACGCCCCCTCAGATGGACTGAGTGGCAAAACATTCTGCAAAACATGTTGCAACACGGCTTATTTCACTCGGGGAAACTGCGGAACAAACGATTATCTCTTTAATTTAACGGCAGTTGGACTCGTCGGGGATCCGTACAACTTACGAAAGCAGGAGTGGACCATGGGCATTAATATGTGACCAGGAATCTGGTTTCCTGACAACATATTTTGTAGAAACTTTTAATGCAGTATTTTAGCAAAAAAATCCCACATAACAGACAAAATGTTAACCGCAAATCCTACATTTCGGGGCTTGGATTCCAGTTGTTGCTGTGCATTGCTGCTTCATTTTTTCTTTAGACTTCTGTAGTGCTGACTTCTTCTAAAATAGGTTTGTACAATTAAGATGTGTTTTTAGATGTGTTTTACCTAAACGCTAATGCTGCCACTCGGTGGGTGTGACCACAGTGACCTCTGCCTACTGTGATGTCATGTACATACCTTTTACAGCCATCCAACCAGTATCCATACTGCTTATAGAGTACAGGGGTGCGCGTAACGAGGGGGATACTTTGGAGGGGATTCCAGCCAATCACAGAGCATAAACATTTTCACACTATGGGTAGTTTAGAGATGCCGGTTCACCAAAATTCATGATTTTGGACTGCAGGAG
This sequence comes from Isichthys henryi, assembly GCA_026776945.1. Taxonomy (NCBI): domain Eukaryota; kingdom Metazoa; phylum Chordata; class Actinopteri; order Osteoglossiformes; family Mormyridae; genus Isichthys; species Isichthys henryi. The sequence continues at coordinate 23,270,292 of JAODJX010000037.1, forward strand.
AATACAGGAGAACCTGAGGGAAAGTACTCAGACCACTCCATCATGGATTAAAAAATTTTTTTTAGCCATAATTCTGCATACAATACACCATTAAAACATAATTGTACAAATTTTAATTAAGTATATGTGACAAACACATGAATAAAGCATACAGCAAAGAAATTGTCCTTTATTTATTTGAGTTGAATTGAATTGCTTGTTAAACAAAATGCAAAACTGTATCAAAGAAGGAAATAAAGGTATCATGACATGCTACAAACGAACATACTGAATCTTAGTTTTTTTCTGAATTTGTTTTATTTTACTATTTACAACCTCAGATCTTAGGGATGGAGGCCAGAATTTCTGTTCAATTAAATAAAAAATTAGATGTATGAATACCACGTTCACTCTACGTCAAAAGAGAGATAATTTATGGGCACTCAAGATGGTCAAAACATCAGCTCTATGCTTTAAAATAGACATTTTTGCATAATTTGAAATGCTGACCTCTTATTTTGTACAGTAATTTGCAATTCTCAGTACAATTCTGAACCAGGGTAGCAGAGAGCTGTGAAAAAGACGAACCACAAACTCTGTTTTCCTCTGCATAGCTGTTTCACTAATGAGTTATAAGACGCTTGTTTCACTGTGATTTCAGAAATAATAGTTTATGACTGTTGTATTTCATTCAATCCAATTCAATTTATTTTTTATTACCAAGCTTCTAAACGTAATTATTTGGGAGTACAAAAAAAAGAGTGATTATTATTTAAATTTTTTTATAGCTGATTCACAATTGAAGCCATTTTTTCTACATTTTTGTAAAACAAACACACACACACACATTGTGGGTTTCAGTGCAGCTGGAACTAAGTCAAGGAAGCACAGGACCAGCGTAAAGTTAAACCTCAGCAGGGATAGTAGGCTATCACAAGGCAAACCGTGTTAAAGACTCCAGTCCACTTATACTGCCTGTGGGAGTAAGCTGCAGCATCCAGGGGAAACCCACACAAACACTGTAGTAATTTGCAAATTAGACACACATTCATATACACAAACACGCAGCCATGGGGGTGATAGGGCAGTTCTGTGCAAAAGTCTTAGAGCGGCAAAGAAAATTACGTGCAAATTACCTTTATATTGGTGTTAAATTATGATTTTATGTCTGTCAAAGTGTGTTAGCTTAGCCATGTCAAACTTCTCCAAAAGTCATTACAGTATTTGCAGCAACCATCAAATATATCCATGGAATTGAATCGACCTTAATCGAACTCTGGTTCGAATCCTAAAATTCAAGTTCCGATCAAATTTTCCCCGTAAGAAATAATGGAAAACTAATTAACTGGTTCCCAGCCCCCAAAAATAACACCTAAATATGTGTTTTTTGTAGCATTTAAACACAAAATGAACAGGATTAAACAAGAAGAGCATATCTAACACATCTAAAAACATTTATCAAAACAGTCATTTGTAAAGTAAGAACATAAATGTATCCAAACAATGTGTAAAGTTTTGACTCCAGACAGCGGCAACACTAGACTATGCCATGCGGTCCATTGTTTATTTTTATTATTACTCAGTATTCGTTAGTTTCTTCGTAAATCGCAAACTTTTAGGTTGAAACATTTGTACAACTGTTTCACAACTGGTGAGCAATGGCTACCAAAATGATATAAAGTACAGTGTATTACCTCATATTTTCAATAAAAAAGGCACTGTCACCAACAAACGATGTTGTCACAGCGAACGAGAGGCTAAAACTGAAGCGTCATCCTTTGTTTCCGCTGAGAGATGTGCGCGTGACTCATTTCCCCACATGTACAGGTTCTCAGGTCGGCGTTCACGGTTCGACTTCTGAGATTCAGATCGAATTCTAGGTCATTTTTGGTGGTTGGTTCGGCTTTTAAGAAATTCGAGTTCTAATGAGTTTGAGAACTGAGGTACCACTGTGTGTGTGTGTGTATTTATATATATATATATATATATATATATATATATATATAAAAGTAACGTCATACATATTCATTAACAAGAAGATCTAAGGGATGACAGGTACTTGAGTCATCTGGATGCTTACACATCTTCTCCTCCACCTGGATGCTTACACATCTTCTCCTCCACTGACTGAAAATAGATGTTGATCCGATAAAACAGGTTGCCTTGGCAGAAACTTCACATTTACTCCTGGATCAAAAAGTACATTTAAGAAATCTTTTTTCTGAGTTTTAGTCTAAACATCTGTGAAATGGGGGTCATGATATCCTTCATTCAGTCAGAACCCTGTTGTAAACCCACCGCAAAGTGGTGCCAGGCACAATGCAGATGTCTTAGCTGGCGTTAGCCATTTCCGTTAGCCATTTCCGTTAGCCATTTCCAGTTGCCATTTTCCAATGTTGTGCCGACGTTGTTTAAATAGTGAATATACTTGTGCCCATCTGAGCGCCCATGGGTGTGTTGGCCTAAAAATGCGGCGGTATCAGGTGCATCGCTGGCACCTTGCTATCTCAAGACAGCAGAATGTGACCACGCGACTGACCAACAAAAATCGGGTCTATTGTCAATGGTGCAGGATTTCATTATTATTTAAAAAGCGCGTCATCAACATGGTAACTTGCCAAATGCTGTGATTATTTTTCCACCATTTAATTAGCAAAGGTGGGTTGGCCACACCCTAAAAGAACTTGTGCCGTGCACTTTAGACAAAATGCTTTAGATCGTTAAAATAAGGCCCTTAATGTTTAAGATACTGAAGTATAGCAGTGCTGGAAAAAAAGAGTATTACAGGAAACAGTAGGCGTTAGGAATAGGATCCTGTTAAAGAGATATGAAAAGTATTCACAAAGTATCCAATTCTTCAGTTCTAATTGAATTAAGTCATAATGAATTCATATTTATTAAACCAGAATTTTTGTGTCGCTCTGGAATCCCATAAAATACCTAACATGTCCATTTCATGGCTCAGCCTTTACAGGTATAAAATATCTTGGGAAAGCGCAGTCAAACATGAATAGAATGATTACATGTTGAGTATTTACATATATTAAATTTAGCTGTTCACAATGCAAAGAACTGTCAAAAAACGAAAACGGTACATTTACCTGACATTAATAGTCATGCAGAACAGAAAGATGACATTTAATGACATAAAATTATTTTTAGCATGTAATTATACCTCATAAAGCAGTAGAAGAATATTGCAAAGTAGTGGAATGGGGATCCAAATGTGGAGGGAAGAGACTTATTGCCTAATTGCTATCGGGATCCAAAGCCGTAATGAAAACACAGGCAGGAGATCATAAAGCAGGCAAGAGAGAAACACGCCAAAATGTCAGCTAGAAAGAGCAGAAACCAGTAGATCAAGCGAAATCTATACAGTACATACTGTAAAAGAAGAATATCCCAGGGAAACACGCTCAGTAGGGTGTAAACACACAGTGGGTCACAAAAAGGTGACTGATAAGTAGGACAAAATGCACGTACCCTGGGAATCAAGTTCATGAGCAGCAGGTGAGCCAGTCATCTGGTGAAGCAGAGCATGGATAGAAGGAAGAGGGATTTGACTAAATGCAGGCATGACAAAAAAATATATATATATAAGGACGACTGACCCCTATTATTTAACAGTCTTACAAAAGCTATACATTTATTCCCAAAAGTGGAGATTTAACACATATCTTATACTGTATAGTAAGGTTTTAAAAGGTAAAACCAATGAATAAGTACTTAGTTAAAAAAATAAACAATTAGCTTGAATATTTCCTAGTAGTGGTCCTATCCCAACATTACACTTGTTTTTTTTGTTTGTTTTTAATACAGTAAGTTCATGCAAAGTTACTGAGTCTATGTGCCACGGATTCGGTTCTGTGTGTTATCTCAGCAGAATGATGCATAAGGGCAATGTGCCCCAGATCATATACTGTAGAGCCATGTTGTGGCCGTCCCCAGTATGCATTGGCAGAATAACCATTCTCATAATAATCGTAATATGTTTCTAGCAATAATTTTCAAGAAATGTTGAAAGTTACAGTACGCATGATAATATACGTTGTCAGTCACTGTCTGGCTTAAATATAGCAACCAGTACTTATTCATGACTTTGTTTATATTGTGGAACAGATTTCTTTTTGCCATTCCGAGATCTGTCATTTGCTTTATAAATATACAACAACTTAAAATATCGGAACAAAATTAAGGTTGGGGATCATTTACAGAAATATAGACAAGAGTTTCTTTTCTGGAAGCTATAAGGCATGACGTACCTCGGAATTACAGTATCTGTGATTCCATGTGATCTTCAGATCTATATTGCTGCTGGACAAAAATCAGAGCTCTGTTTCCAATAGTGTTCAAACACCTGACCCTAATTATACCTTTATTTGGGCTCAGTTCGTTTGTGCGAGTGGGTTCTTTGTGTAATTACTTTTATAGCTTGTGCAGTTGATTATGTGTTACACCAAAGAAAAGTGTCCGACTAAATTCAAGGTGGAAATAGTCATTGATTGCATGTATTAAACAGTTCATATACAGGGTGCTTCACTCAATTCAATTCAGCTGTTTGTAACATTTTAAATATGAGTGGAAATATAAGTACGAAAATATGAGGTTTTCATGACAGAATCACCGATTCTTTGAAAAGCAAAATTGTCATTTAGAGTCAGCTGTAAATAACATGCTGCTTTATAAATGGAATTTCAAGCTATCCAGATATATAAAATACATATTACTGGCATAAAGATATTGTCACTTTCAATATTCTTGGTATCCTTGGTAAAGATTAAAAATTTAACCAAGAATGTATTTAAATTCATAGGCCTGAAAAGAGGTAGAAAACAGAAAGGTATTAATAGCACTCTGAGGTGGATAATTCAGGCCCTGAAAGTAAGAATCCAGACCAATAATTTATTTCAACCAACCAATTAAGCATAAAGAATCATAGTCACAGAGTACTCAACTGGTCAGTTGAAACAAAATCTCGATCAGGATTTTTACTTTCTGGATCTAAACTAACCTCTGATAGTACCAGATGATTCCATGGTATTTTCAGTCCAATAAGAGATGAACTTTTATACTGCTTTAGGATGTTGAACCATCAGATTGTATGTAAGTGTGTGCATGTTTGTATGTGCATGTGTTGGAAATATAATTGAAACTCATACACACACACACACACACACACACACACACACACACACACACTTTTTGTCATTTGGAGTCACTGACTCATGAATGTCTGCGTGGACATGACTCAGAGGAGTACAGAGGTCTAGTGGAGAGACTGTGTGGTGCGAGAAGAACCACCTGCGAAACAATATCCGTAAGCAAAGAAGCTGGTGGTGGATTTGAGGTACGGCAGGGAGCTGGTGACTCCAGTTACTATCCAAGGGGAGAGTGGTGCAGTATTATATATACCTTGGTGTCTACACAAAGAGCAGGCTGGACTGCTGCGATAACACAAAAGGAGTCTTAAAGAAATGCAGAGTAGGCTGTTTTTAAAAAAATCTTTTGATATGTGCAGCAAACAGTTAACAGTTAAAACGCATTTTACCAGTGGCTTCCGTCATGCTCTTTGACAGCAGGGGCAGAGCAGTAGCATGGCTGAAGAGGCTGGGAAGCTGAGAAACTTTTCAGGAAAGTTGGCTCTCTCAAAAGACTCGCTCTGAAATCCAAAAAAAAAAGTTGCCATTTCTTATTTATTTCTTAGGTTTTTTTATGCTACCGTTCAATAAAATTTTCTCTTTGCATATGTAAAATTCTTATTAGCATGTTTTTGGGTTACAGGAATAGTATCTGGCAGGAATCAAATCCAAAGTCCTGTATGACCATGTGTGTGTTTTTCATGAGGCATTTCAGAATTGTGCTTACATTTTAGAAATGAATGAAATTGTATGAGGGGCGGCATGGTGGTGCAGTGGTTAGCACTGTTGCCTCACCCCTCTGGGACCCGGGTTCGAGTCTCCGCCTGGGT
>JAODJX010000037.1:23291143-23322695 GCA_026776945.1 Isichthys henryi
TGTGCGTCTGTGTGTGTGTGTCTGTCTGTGTGTGTGTGCGTGTCTGTGTGTCTGTTTGTGTGTGCGTGTCTGTCTGTGTGTGTGTGTGTATGTGTGCATGTCTGTGTGTGTGTGTGTGTATGTGTGCATGTCTGTGTGTGTGTGTGTCTGTCTGTGTGCATGTCTGTGTGTGTGTGCATGTCTGTGTGTGTGTGTGTGTGTGTCTGTCTGTGTGTGTGTGCATGTCTGTGTGTGTGTGTCTGTGTGTGTGTGTGTATATGTGTGCATTTCTGTGTGTGTCTGTCTGTCTGTGTGTGTGTGTGTGTGCGCCCAGTGATGGCTCGCCCTCCGGCCAAGGGTGTGTGTGTGTGTGTGTGTGTGTGTGTGTGTGCACCCAGTGATGGCCCGCCCTCTTGCCAAGGGTGTGCATCTCCCTTGTGTGCTGTGTTGCTTGGCATAAGCCCAGAGTCCCCTGTGACCCTGCTCAGGATAAGTGGCTGGAAGCTGGATGGATATCTGTTTCAATGTGCTTTGAAATAACTATTCATTTTCTAGGCTGCACATACCACAAAGAAACGGCTTTTAACTAGATTATCAATTACTATCAAAGTATAGAGAAGATATTTCCCCCCACCTACTAACAGAAGTAGTACTCTGCTTTTTATAGGTGATTTATCATTATTTAAGATTACAGATGACAGGTATAGCTGCTGATTCAGGACCAAATGCAAGATATATTCATAATGAAGAAGCACAACGGGACACAAGAAATGGAGTATATGTGAAGCATCATGCAATTATCTAATGATGTTTGTTTACTACACACATGCACACTATATATATATATATATATATATATATATATGAGTGTATATATGCGTGTGTGTGTGTGTGTGTGTGTGTGTGTGTGTGTGTGTGTGCGCGTCTACATAAAGTTCTCATAGAAAATCTTGGAAAGGTTGCTTATCCCAGTAAAAAAAAATCCAAATATACCAAAAAGCATCACTTTCTACCTCATATTTGTCTGTTTGTTTTTAATGCAACAGACTAGCAGGTCATACTGCAAACAGGCCAAGGATAAAATGCTTCACGTGTGGAAGCAAAAAAACATTCAAATGAAAGACTCGCCCAGAACTCTATGCTGTTTGGGATATTCCAGTTCAGGGCTGGGTCTTTATCTATAGCAGTTGTGTTGTTACTCAAAATCCATTAGTATATCAGTAAATGTATGACATAAAAAAAATACAATTCAAAGGACTCTACTCCTTAAAATGGATTCAGTGAAGAAATGCAATAGCTGAGTGACAGTAAGAATTTAACTTTTATACTCTGCGGCTGTTTGTGGGGCAGAGATCTGCAATCAGGGCAGTACAAAGGCACAAGGCAGCAACGTTCAAAAAGACAAAAGGAATTTATTATTCAAAACTAGATCATAAAATGGTAAAAAAGGCCCCTTAAGAAAAGCAACCATAAGCACACTAGAAAAAAAGTAACTCAAAATAAGTTAAAGAAAAGTAAAGTACCAAAATAACTAAATAAATATATAAGTAAATGTGAGCAGGTCTTCCTAACCCTCACTGGCGATTGTATAAAACCTGGCAATGAGGCTAACTAGGCAAATCCAGTTTTAATGATCATATTTACCTTTAGTCACAGGGGACATGATCGATAACTACAATCTAACAATATATAACCAAAACTCAGCTTGAAGCCATTACTTTGCATTTATGAGATTTGTATGATAATATGTTGTCCAAAATGATGAAAGAAAAAATAAATCCACTAAACAGACCATCGTTAATGGATTAAGATTACACATACGTTATGATTTCAGTATTTTTGTTACTCCTGAACTGTTAGATTTGCACTATGGCCTCGTGTGTGGAGGGATGGAGGCTGGCGTCCTGAGCCGTGCTCTGTGTGTCTCCCCCTGTGTTTGTGTGGCTTTCCTCTGTGTAATCTGCTGTCCTCCTACAGTCATAAAATATGAACTGCTGTTTCTTTCCAGGGTGCCTCCTGGCTTATTTCCCGTCTTCATGGGACAGACTCCAGGCTCGCCACAAGCCAGATGCAAATTTGTTAACCTTTCCAGTTATGTCTGCAAACTGTCAAAAAATAAGGCAGAAAACCATTCACCCATAACTGCTTATTCAGTGCAGAGTAATGGTAAGAATACTTCAGGCGATGTAGAAAAGAGCAGTTCTCCTAAGTGCATGTTTTCAGGCTGAGAGGAAACCTGCAGGAACATTTACAGACTTATTCGCAGCAAATGAAGGTTCTTCAAGCAAGTATTTAATGATAATAATGATAAGTAAAGATTTCTTTTTGTACGATTTATGATTCCGGGAGATATGGCAGCTCATTACTGCCCAACTCCCCCAGGGTTTACGGTTTGAATCCAGCTTACACTGCGCGTGTATGTACAGTTCTCCTCTTCTTCCTGGCTAGGTTTTGGTTTTCTCCTGCAGTCTAAAGACACACCATCAGGCTAACTGGCATCTCATCATTTCTAGTTGCGTACATGTATGGCCCATTATGGACTGTCGCAATGCCAAGCATCAGATGCAGTGCTGTATAACACGCCACCACTGGACTCTGGAGCAGTGGAAACTGTGGAGTAATGAATCATGCTTGTCTGTCTGGCAGTCTGATGGACAGGTTTGTGTTTGATGGATGCCAGGAGAACGTTACCTGCCTGACTGCACTGGGCCGACTTTAAGGTTTGGTGGAGGAGGGATAATGGTATGGGGCTGTTTTTCAGGGGCTGGGCTAGACCCCTTAGTTTCAGTGAAGGAAACTCTTAATGCTTCAGCATAACAAGACATTTTGGACAATTCTATGCTTCAAACTTTGTGGGAACCGTTTGGGGAAGGAAGGTCCTTTTCTGTTCCAGCACGACTGTGCCCCAGTGCACAAAGCAAGGTCCATAAAGTCATGGTTGGGTAAATCTGGCCCTAATGGAGCCCTGATCTCAACCACATCAAACACCTTTGGGATGAACTACAACGGACATTACAAAGCCAAGCCTTTGCGTTCAACATCAGCGTCTGGCCTCACAAATGCTCTTCTGGATGAATGGACAAAAATTCTCACAGACACACTCCAAACATTTGTGGAAAGCCTCCTCAGAAGAGTGGCAGCTGTTATAGCTGCGAAGGGGGGACCAGCTCCATACTGATGCCTACGGGTTTTGAATGGGACGTCATAAAAGTTCCAGTATGTGTAATGGCCTAGTGCCCCAATACTTTGGTCTATATTGTGCATTATCATCTGTATATAAATCTGTATACAAATTCAATTAATGAATACAATAGTACTCATAACTGTACAGCAATTTTATAGAGTGCTTCCAAAAACCCCCCAAAACCTTTCCTTATACTTTACTAGCTGTTCTCATTTAGTTTGAGCCAATCACCAGTAATACAGGAGGAAACAGGAGATGGTCTGACTTCCCATTGCCCGTGTAATGGAATATTTAAACGTATACGTCTGATGAACCGTATAACACATGAATAGTAGAAGGAAGAGAGATCCCATTATAATGCTTGTGTCAAAAAAATAATGATTAGAATTCAGGCCACTGGCTCAGAAAACACTGCTTGCAGTCCATCAGCCACCTATTAAATTAGACGACTGTTTCCATTGTTGATCATGTAAAATCATTTAATAGGACCGTCTCGCTCTCTGATGCAGTATCTTCTTAAATAAACCACTGCAAAATCCGATAAAAGAATGTTCAATAGACTGATCAGACATACTGCTGACACAGGTCACACCACTTGTTTGTAAGTAGATTTCTATGTACTTTCAGGAATTTCATAATAAAAGGTAGGAATTCAAATATGCTGATCTTTGTACAAACTTAAAAAATGGAAGCAGTATTTTGTGTCAAGGTTGCCTAGAGCGGTTTTTTACTTGTCGGTACATAATTTCACTTGAGAGAAATTACAAGCTAAATTCAAGGCAAAAAAATAGCAGAAGTCCTTCTTGTGTGGAAGATGCCTAAATTTCTGTTTGTGCTGGTTGTCATTAATAATTGTCCTTGTATAACATGGACCAACTGTGGTATTTCTTCTTACCAGCATTTTCATTGATTAATGTAGTTGGTGGGACTTCTCTGTAATGGATGACAGCCATTGTGCACGTGCAGATTACATATGAGGGATAACCCTTGACCTGGATTTCCTCAGAAAGTCTTTATTCGGCATCTCCATTGACTGTATTCATTGTATGTGCTTAAGTTTAATAGATGCTGTGTGCATGTGTTATGCTTTGGTTTCATAAATTTGTGATGAGCTCTGTATAGCTAAATCAATTATTATTATTATTATTATTATTATTATTATTATTATTAAGATGCGGTTCGTAAAGTAACAGGAAAACATGTCCCACAGAAACAGTGGCTTTATGCAAGACGCACCACGCATTTTTCATGTATCTGTGTCGATAGCTCAAACTGAAAATTAATTTCCTCTTGGACAACCAAACACCAGCTATACCTGATGCTTTATATAATCGACTAACGCAATGAAATATTCACTAGATACTCGAAGGAATTAGAAATTTTAACAGCAGCAAAGAAAAGGTACGTGGATCCAAAAAACATACACCAATAAAATCAATACGTTCGGAATGAACGTAAGAACTGGAAACCAATTTCTAACGCTTGCTCACTGTTCGGATTTTTTTTTATTTTATTATTTTTTTTCCGTTTTCTCCTGCATCCCCCAGCAGTCGGATTTTTGCCACTGCAGCTCAGCAGAGGGTGTAAGATCTTCCACTGAGCAGCCCGGCAGAACAGGCAGAGCCTCTTAGTAACACCGTTTGTAATTCAGAAACACAATAAGACAGGAGTGCAGACGGGGGAAGAGCTGGGAAGGACGAGCGGATTGCGGAAATCTTCCAGTTGGTTGACATCGCCTGTAAATGTCGGTGCCTGGGCGTGATTTCGGAACCACGGGCGAAAGCGACGCACTGCAAAGAAAATCCCGGATTCATAAAAAATTGCAAGGTCAGTCATTATTGAACTAAAAGCACAATGCGCCGCTTGATGTTGTGCCATGTTGTCTTTCACTCGTTTAAAAAATGTGCCGGAGTTTCCCATTAGAAGATTGCGTTTACTGTAAAGAAATTGGTGGCCAGTTAACACTACTGGTCTGGATATAGAGAAGGCGAAATAGGAATGAGCGAATTCACTGACTGCTTTCCTCTTTCTCTGGCGGATGATTTTAAAGCCCATTTGTTCATTTGTTAATTGCATTCATGTCTTGAAATCGGGAATGAATTGCGGTAAAAAATGTTGCTTTGGATTTTGCTACTGAAGGCGGCTCTTTGTGTTGCTAGTGGAAATATTACAAGGGACATTTGTAAAGAGCAGATATGCTCGTGTAATGATATAGAAGGAGATCTGCATATCGACTGCGAAAAGAGGAGCTTTTCTAATCTGCATCATTTGGCTGGTCCCAGTTCTCAGTTTTATCACTTATTACTGCATGGGAATTCGTTGTCCAGACTATTTCCCAACGAGTTTGCTAACTTCTACAATGCCGTTAGCTTGCATTTGGAAAACAATGGTTTGCACGACATCGTTCCAGGAGCGTTTTTGGGTCTGCAGCTTGTCAAGCGACTGCACATCAATAACAACAAAATACGATCTTTCAAAAAGAACACGTTTTTGGGCTTGGACGACCTGGAATATTTACAAGCCGATTTCAATCTCCTTCGCGATATCGAGCCGACTGTCTTTAGGGACTTGAATAAACTTGAGGTTTTGATCCTAAACGATAACCTGATCAGCACGCTTCCCATCAGCGTCTTTCAGAATGTGCCGATAACTCACCTCGACCTGCGCGGAAATCGAATTAAAACGCTTCCGTATGAAGGGGTCCTTGAACAAATACCGGGCATCGCCGAGGTGTTATTGGAGGATAACCCCTGGGACTGCAACTGTGATCTCATTCCCCTGAAGGAATGGCTGGAAAATATACCACGCAATGCCTTGATCGGAAGGGTGGTCTGCGAAGCTCCAACTAGACTACAGGGAAACGACTTGAACGAGACATCAGAAGTGGACCTCTGTCCTTCCACGTTCGAGGTTGACTCGAGTTTGGCGGCACCCCCCACGCAGCAATCTGGACCAGTTTCAACGCCTATTAGAATAAACGGTGCAGCCGAGAGCCCGACTGCTGCGTCCAAGCATAAGAGGCGATCAAAATCACGGGAAAACTGGCAGATCAAAACCAAACCCACCGCTATCACTACCGTAAACTTGAGAAGTGAGCAAATATTCAACGCATCCTGTCCAGTGTCGTGTAGCTGCAGATTGCCCGAGTCCAGACAGGGTCTGAAGGTGAGCTGCGAGGGGAGAAACATCGAAAGCCTGAATAACCTGAAACCCAAACCCCAAAACGTCCAGGAGTTAAATCTAAGAGAGAACAACATCCACTCGGTTAAAAAGAACTACTTCAATGATCAGAAAAATCTGATACTTCTTGATTTGGGAGGAAACAACATACGAGTAATTGAAAACGGCACATTTCAGAATCTCGGCGCATTAAGATGGCTGTACATGGACAAGAACTACCTGGATACCCTCGGTATGGAAATGTTTCTTGGATTGCAAAATCTGGAATATCTGAGTCTGGAATATAACGAAATACAATTTGTGATGGCAGGGACCTTCAATACAATGCCCAATCTAAGGGTCCTGTTCCTCAACAATAACTTATTAAAATCGTTGCCCGTGGATATTTTTAACGGAGTCTCTTTGTCACGAATAAGTCTGCACAACAATTATTTTACATTTCTTCCGGTTGCCGGCGTTTTGGATCAACTTACATCCGTCATACAAATGGATCTGCACGGCAATCCGTGGGAATGTTCCTGCAACATTGTTGCATTCAAACAATGGACGGAGAAGATGGGCTCGGACGTCATCGTCGGCGACCTCAAATGTGAGTCGCCAGAAGAGTTTTGGAAAAAGGACTTCCGACAACTGCGAAACGATCTGTTGTGCCCGCAACTTTACGACAAATCGCCGTCTGCGTCCTTAGGCAGAAACAGCACTTTCTCCGCAGATACTGCGACACGCTCTAACTCGTATCTGGAGCCCAGCAGAGTCTCCATCTCAGTGTTAGTTCCCGGACTCTTGCTTGTTTTTGTCACGTCTGCCTTCACGGTTGTGGGGATGCTCGTTTTTATCTTGCGGAATCGCAAGCGATCAAAGCGGAGAGACGGAAACTCCTCGGCGTCCGAGATCAATTCTTTGCAGACAGTATGCGACTCATCGTACTGGCATAACGGGCCTTACCGCACAGATGGATCCCACAGGGCCTTTGACTGTGCTTCCCACCCGCTCTCCGACTAGTAATACGGACTGAGGATGAATTAAGAAGGAAAAACACACACACAGCACTCTGTGATGTTCGTGCAGACAACTGATCACTGATGTTAAAAGCTTCCCTCTGTCGGATATATTGTATTCATGTTAGCTTCTGCAGACTATTGTCTGTGAATATCTGTTAATGAACCAACTGTAATATATGTAGCCATTGACAATATACAATGCAGGTATTGGCCATCAGACTGAACATCTGAGAAAGGAACTCGGTCAGAAAAAGCTGCACGGGCGCATGAATGTAATGTACATAAATTGCTGTATCATACATGCATGAACCGCAAAGTCTCAACACACCAATGAGGTCCGTAATAATGGCAAAAGCATTTGACCCGTTCTTTAATGTTATAAATATATACATAAAATACATAAATATATATTAAAAGTGCCATTTCTCTATTTTTTTGTGAATATTCTGTAACGATTTGTATTTGATGTTTTAAACTGTTAACAAAACAACGATAGCCTATTGGGAAAAATGTAGGTGTTCTGCATGTTTTTTTTATTTTTATTATTTATTATTTTATTTTACTTTTTATTAGTTGTCATTTGCTACCTGGATTATTTATATTTAGATCAGACCTTAGATATGTGCCAAATCATCTCCTTCTGAATGTTAAATGTGTTCTCCTTAGTAGTAAATTTCTCAAGTGGTAAATTTTCAGAGATACGGGTGCAAATCAGCATGACCGATTAACACGCTCACTTGCTTATTCTGCAAAGGCAATCATAGAAGAAAAAAAGCTCTGTGACAACGTGTTAATAGGTTTACTTCGGGGCAATCCCGAGCTACATATCTGAGGGTTTTATAATGGCATATTTTTTCAAAATAAAACTTTGAAACTACACAACTGTCTCCGAATATGTGATACTGTTCATAATTTTAACGTCACGCAAAAGGCCATGTAATGTTTTCTCAAGCATGTGATTGCGTGCAGATCGCGAGAAATGGCGAAGGAATGGCAACAATCTAGGCTGATGTCAAATAATTATAGGTCCATTATTACATGTGTTTGTTGACAGTCTTATTACAAGCCGTTGGCAGGTATTACAATCAATATTTGGCTAAGTGAGCTGGTGGGGTCGCTGTTGCATCTCCACTAGTGAAGAAAGAAAGAATAAAGGGCAGAATCAATTTATTGCGTTCGCTTTTCGCAGAAATTTAAATTTAAAATTCTGAAATGATGTAATGGTTAAGGTGATTATATAGGCCCGCATCACGTTTCCGCTTTACATTAACATTCACTTACAGTCTAAAGCTTACTGGGTGCAGGGAAAAAAAATCTCATTCAGCTACCGATCGTGTAGAGTATGTCAAACTATATATCTCCCGGTATTTTTATTGCCTATTTCGACATGTATAGTTGTATACATGTATTAAAGAATGATTTTGGAGTATGAGAAGAGGGAGGCAAAAACGTTATTGATAAAGCTGCAAGCAATAATCTAAAAATACAAATCTTGTCATTTAATATTTTTGAAATAGCTTTATTTTGATTATTGTTATTATTAATACTACTACCACTGATTATTATTATAATAATTTTAATGGACAGCCATCATTGCCTATTTTAAGCTTGTATATGCTGGCCAAACACCTAGTCTGATGGGGGGGGGGGGACCAGGGTCTAAATTCTTAAAAGAAGCTGCATACACATTAGGTTATATTACTCTAAAATGGTGGGAATGACCATCAGATCTGTCTCACAAGACACCTTTTCCATTATCATCTTGTCTCCATGCAGTAGACAAAGTACCTGGCCCACTGCCTTGACGCGACTGGCTAAGCACGTCCCTCTGCTTCTTCCAGTAGCTTTGCAGCAATGGAGTGTCAATGGGGGCATTGTGAGGATTCGGAGATTGTGATGGAGTCATGACTCCCATATCTGAGTATTTCAAATGCTGTAATGAATTTTCCACACCATGCTTTCTACTGTTCATTGAATCTCCTCTGCTCTGTCAATGCAGACACTCCTTCCGATCATCCATTTATTCCCTTGACTGCACTCAGCTAGCGTATAAGTTTTTATAACTTACATTATCGTCCTTTCAAATCCTTGGCATGTATAAAACATGTTCGGTTACACAGATGTGTGTGTGTGTGTGTGTGTGTGTTAGCACATCCTAAGACCTTAGACTGTTTTGTCTTAAGGGTGAAAAAAATGTCTGAATGGCTGTCCCTGGAACATAATTAAACTTTTATTTATACAACCAAGTGATCGATGTTTTGACCCCCAAGGTTCTTGTTTATTGTACTATGGCTGATTGGTGAAAATATCTTAGAAAATAAGAAAAGCAAATAAATAAACCAGCCATTTAAAATTTATCGACATGTCTGTAGCGATGAAAAGAATGCTGTTCATATCAGTATATTAATATAGATTAATTATTCTCATCATGTGAGACCAGTTATTAATGCCTGTCAAGACAGGATGGATATTGATTCTTTGTGGCAATTATTTTAAATTGGGTCAAAGAATAAAGACTCACTGTAGGCTCTGAGAAACCTGCAGTCAATTGATGGAGCCGATGTGAGCTGTCTGCCTGCATATTTGGCCCTAGTGTTATGATAAATACCAGTGTTCCTTTCTCGTGCTCCAGATGTCTTGCTAAGCAAACCGAGAAAACATGGGGGACGAGAAAAGATGTGAGGGTTTCTCTGTTCCATCTTGCAGATGTATATCCTTTTAACATTTCAGTAACTATTCAGATACCTAACCCCAGACAGCTGGTATAATCTTTCTATCTGAAATGTTCAGATACAGAAAACACTTGAAGTATAAAATATTAAGGTTTTAAGTTATTTTTTAATAAAATTCTCTTGTAATATAGAAAAGTAATATTAAAACACATAATATATCACATATACATCGGGAGTGGAATGATAACAGGAATGCCACACAAAAGAGGACTTTTACTTTGAAGTATCTAAATCACAATCATAATTGCAGCTGCGAAGTGAGTCATTTTCGGTTTAAAACTAATTAGCAGAGTGTGTCAGCTTTAAAAGCGGTTCGAAAACCAGCACTTTGATACGTGAGTTTTGAAAGTAACTTGAGGCAACTACTGGTTCTGAAGAAGCCAAGGATTCGGTGCCTGATTTTCAGGTGCATTAGTGAAAAAGTGTGGCCTCAAAAATGACCTCAGAACAGAATCAGCCATCTTGGAGAAGTTATTAGATTCAATGATTGCTCTGCATGGTCATATAACAGCCAGTGAATATGAGGCTGTTCCTTCATGCTGTTCCCATGTTCCAAGAGGTTCATACCCTCATACCCAGACTGCTAAAAATATTCCAGAGTGGTTTTATGAACACCAGAATGAAGTTAGACACCGTCCGTGGCCTCGCCAATCACCAAATCTAAGCACCATTGAACATTTATGAGAACTTATGGAGCAGAAAGTGTAAAATACATTTCCATCTCCTTTATCCCTCAGAGAAGTGGAGGATTTACTTCCAATATCCCACTGCATGCAGTGCAGGACTTGAGAGCACTCCAAGTAGGACTGAAGGCGAAGGGTGGTTACTCTCTATTAGGGCTCTCATATTAATATAGTATTGGGTATAGGCTGCAAAAAACAATTACAGTAAAACCTCGGATTGCGAGCATAATTCGTTCAAGAAACGTGCTCGTAATCCAAAGCAGTCGTATATCAAAGCGAATTTTCCCATTAGAAATAATGGAAACTCAGATGATTCGTTCCACAACCCAAAAATATTCATATAAAAATGATTAATACAAAATATATAGTAAAAATACATAAAATAAAATTAGCCTGCACTTTACTTATGAAAAGAATTGTGGATGGTGTGAGGGAGATGAGAGAGAGAAGAGGAGGGTTATTTTGTAGGACGGCTTTCACTATAACCAACGGAATCACTGCTATCTGTTAGCTCACTGGAACCTTTTTCTTTTTGTGTGACTAACAAGGAACCTATCCAGTGACAGCCACTTTTGTCTCCTTTTCGATTTCATGGAAATGTGACATTGCATTGTCGTTAAACAGATTCATCGTTCGCACTGCTGCGCCCTTATTCGGGTGGCGCTTTTCTACTAAGTTTTGAGTATATAAGTGAGGCACGCCAACTGAGATCGAGCATGGGAGACGATTACCCACAATCCCGCAGAGAGAGAGAGAGAAGAACCATCAGCTCAGTTGTGATTACGTGATGCTCGGCAGACAAACCATATACTGTACATAATACTCGTATTGAAAGACCTCGCTCGTTTATCAAGTTAAAATTTATTTAAAATTTTTTCTCGTCTTGCAAAACACTCGCAAACCAAGTTACTCGCAATCCGAGGTTTGACTGTATTGTGATATGTTAATGCGATCTGGTGATCAATTCGTCAATTAGTTGGGCCAAAACACAGGGTTTACAGAATAGTACAAATGCTCTACTTAAGAAAACAAAAACATCAAGAGATATTTTTCCAAGTCACAGTTAAAAACAAACAACTTTGCACAGTGTAGAGAATCTGTATGTAAAGTCGCAAAATGCACAGAAACAAAGATCAGCTATCTCTGCCATATTCAGCTTGTTGGCACGTTTGATGGCATTTATGAAAGCAGTGCTATCCCAGTATTTTTAAATTTTGGCAATAAAATTTGGCGAGCAGAGTAGGGGGTCGGTACACTTAATTACTGTAATAAACATCACCCAAGCCTAGTAACAACTTTCAACTGTTCCTATAAGTTTCCCCATTTCATCACACTGTGTATATTTATATCTGTTGCAATACACCTGCCTCCTGCTGGTCTGCTGGAACATCATCATGCATGCGCCGACCGCGCCCGTCTGCATCCACGGCAAATGCAGTGTCTAATCAAGAGTCCGCATTTACAGCCATGTTGCGGACCTAATGGAATACGGGAAAGCGAACACAGCAACATTAATGTGTTTAAAAATAAGCTGTTTTGTGAAATGCTCAAATTGTGGAGCAGAGTCCAAAGTGAGCTTTGTAACATCTGATGTAATAACTGATGTTGCAGAAGCTGAATTGTTGGCACAGGGAAGAACGCGCTGTCCTTTTCTCAGTTGATGTGTCTATTTGCTGCTTTGTGATTCCCCTGGCACGGCATTGTTTCCGCTGTGCCCTTCCACTGATGTATACGGCGACGCGTCATGCATGGCTGCCCGGTCGTGACCCGTCGCAGAGTTTCCGCCATGGGACATGTGACAATTCGGCGCCTAACTGCTTACGAGCCTCCTGCCTCTGATGACTCTGCTGTAACTGTTACTGCTCTCAGTAGCGTGCCTGTGTTAATGTAATCACCATCTGCTGAAGGGAAAAAATTTCCCAAATAGACACCCCCTGTACTAATTACTGAATTAATATTCCACATAACCTAAAAAATGCTTTATTATAATTATATTCCTAATTCCAGGAAAATTTTGTTTAGAAAATCTGTCTCTCTGCTTTCCTCTTTCTTTAAATGGCTGCTTTGCAGGGCCTGACCTAGCCGACATGGAAGCCTAAGAAGATGTGCAATTCAGGTCAAGAGACTAGAAGTCAGACCAAGACATAAAGAGTGAGAGTCACACAGTACTGAAGGTGGCGCCCTAAGCAGCTGCCCATGTCGTTTGTAGGACTGACAGGCCCTTGTGTAAATTGTGATGAACCACCTGGATTCAATCGACTCTAACAATACGACATTTTGGAATTCTTCCATAGATGGTGTGACTAAGTAAAAAATATTCTTCTGTTCAATGTACTGGCAGTAGGGTTTTGCAGAGTGAGGGAACTGGCCTAAAGGAAGGTGTAATTCAGCACTCAGAGCCCTGTAGGCACCCAGGCATTAGCAGGAGCTGCAATATGATGGTGGGGGGGGGGGGGTGCCTGGCTGTGTAACAGGAAAGCGCGTTCTGAATTCCCCAAAACTCTCTTCCACAAACCATTAATGAAGCACAGTGGGGAGGAAATCTGCCGCCCGTGGATTACATATGGAGTCTTCATTAATGTAAGAATTACAACCATGTTTTCTTTTATCATTGGCACTGAACTGTATTCGGAAATATTCCTACTTCCCTGGCACCTTTCAGAATTTATTTTTTTTTTAATTTAAGACAAGGATAATGATGTGCCATTACTGTGCATAGATTTAGTAAGGTTTCGTACGGTTAACAGTAATGTATTTCTGTCATATGATTCATGATATGCCACTCCTATATTATATTATTTTTTAACTGTCTATGTATTTTCTATAACCTCTATTCCAGGGAGTACAGGGTCACGGTCACCTTTGAGCCTGTTGGGGGAAGCGCAGGGCAGAGAGTGCGGTGCATGTTAGTGGGCATGCAAGTCCACCGCACTTTACACACACATATACACACCACAGCCGTTACGGAGCACTGCAGTACCTGGAGGAAACTCATGAGAACACAAAGAGAACAAGTCAGCTCCACAAACAAAGGCAGGTGACAGGAGTCAGACACGCAGCAACAGAGGCACGAGTTCACTGCTGCTTAGTGAGTCACTCTGCCGCTCTTATGTCTTATCTTATTTTATTATTATACGGCAGTCGCACCAGGTGGACGTGTTCATTTAATCTACATGGAATTTAACGTAGGCCATGAGAACAAAAACCATGTATTTGCTAAAGCAAATGCCTTAGTCTGAAAAGGAATAAAGTAAAACAAATATTATATTAATACTATCATAACCTTCACTGTCACAGGCACAGACGGATGAATAGAGTAAGAACACATGTTTATGTAGCACTAACTAATTTAACATATGTTTTTCGAAAGCTGATGTTTACGGAAAAATTAATTACTGTGCATTTTCTGATGAAATTATAAAAGACCTTCTCAAAGGAAAATGCCTAGACCGATAGCATGCAATCTAGCAATCTATCTGTCATCCATCCATTACTTGACTTTAAAAACTGCTTCAGGGACCAGACTCACGGTGATTTTGAGCCTCTCCACATCTGAACGGTTCATGCAAACTGTCTGGATAAGTAGTTCTAACTGTTCTCCTAATTTTACTTTAATTGTCCATTACGTCTGAGCACTGGCAGTAGTTGGTGATTAATGCTGTATACCTGACACTTTCTTTAAAATCTATTACACATTGTGCAGCGGCAGTCAGGTAAAGCTACGGACTTTTACCCTCATCTCCATCTTCTTCTTGGCTAAAATTATTTGACATGGCTGGAATATAAAATAATGTGGTGATTTTTAGGATAAATTGAATCCACATATTGTGACATCAATACCTTGTCATGATCAGAGCTCTGACTTTTACTTGAAATGCTGTGCAAGTTGAATGCAAGTCCACTTCGTGACGTCTCTGTTCATAGACTGTTTTTTTTTCCCGTTCTTTAATTAATTCATTGTTCTGCATCAATCAGTTTCAGCATATAGCAAACCAATGCCTTAATCATTCTGACATGTTATTGCAGTAAGAGAATTTTATTATTAGATATTGTATTAATTAAACTCTGATACCCTTAATGCTAAATTTGGCGATTTATAGCTTGTTCTGCAAAAAACAACAAGGACATGGAAGCATGTAATAATATATAATTATTATTTTCAGTTGCGTTATTGTGACCAGCAGAGGTCTTGTCACAAAGAATTTTGTCGGAAACATGAGCAGAATGTTATGAAACATATCTTTCTTGTGCAGCTCTGATCTGTATCTGAGATTAACTCGCTGCCATATGCTTTCATTCATTTAAAATGATCATTTCCAAAAGGCATCATTTTTAATTTTAGACCCGTTTAGTCTTTTATTTATTATCCGACAGCTCACACCCCAAGCAGTGCTGTTTGATCCTCTGTCTATTTTGAGTATCAAGGCTTTACTTCTCATTAGCTGTACAATTTCATTTATATTTTAAGCTTTTTTGCCAGCTGCTTCTCCCCTATTCAATCATTGAAAATTCCATTATAAGCATGTTCAATAAATGCAGATGTAACTTAAGTAAATTCTGGTATAAATACACAAATTAAATAAAAAAACGAATGTTGTGTTGTTGTAAGAGTTACGAATTATGACATTTACCAAGATAATTTAACAAGATAATGTTAAATATCCCTTGACTGATACCTTGTCTGCACTACCAGAAGTTTCTGTAACCGCTTGTTCTATTCAGGGTCATGGGGGGTCTGGAGCCTATGCCGGAGGCTATGGGCGCAAGGCAGGGAACAACCCATGATGGGGCACCAGCCCATATCATGTGTTATTAACGTTTCATTTCAGAATTTTTTCAGGATATTCTATTCGGGCTGGGTTGTAGACATCTAAAATAGAGCCTTAGATTTTCAAAATGGGTTATTGCAAGGGTAAACCAAGGATATTTCATAAAACCATCCTATATATATGTGTGTGTGTGTGTGTTTTCCTTCTTCTGTCAATGATTATTTACATGATGCCATGTAGCAGCTACTATTGCTCTGCAGAGTACACTGCAATTCTCTGATCTAACCTTGTGAACACAGATGAGGCTAAACCTTATACAACTCGATTTCATCACTAAAAACAATATTCTTATGAGAGGAGGAATCTAACTGGGCAAGAGGTTTGAAGTAGGGTGTGACCAGAAATCTATTTACCCAGAAGGAGTGCTACAGTATAGCTACATGAAACACACAGACACAATATATTTTGCTAATACCAGAACATTAAAGAGGTAGAAATTATAACAATGTAGGAGGACAAAAGAGAAGAACAGACAGAAACATGAAGACTCAACATCGTACTTCCTTTGCACCATGTTGTCATGTCGAACTAGGGTGTGTTCCCCACCATCATATGTGGAGACCCTAACTTCATATGTTAATGGTGTATATCTGAACTGAACTGAGTAGATGAAGGGCTTCAGGAACTGGTCCCACAAAAACATTACTAACTAGTGGTTAACCTCTTGACCAAATGAAATGAAAAGCAAAATAAAACAGTCATATTCCTGCTGAGTGATCCCTCGGCTGAATGGACTGTTGAGTGGGTGGAGCTTTGAAAGAAGACTGAATTGGGATTGGACTAATCAAGAAGTAAAGGTATAATGATGTAATGGTGGGTGGGGCTAGGAGAGCAAAGACCACAGCCATTCTCACCCAACGAGGCAGAACAGACAGACAATTATGTCTGGGGTCATGACAGGTGGCATCAGCCCCTGTGTCAGGCTGCAGACTGCCCTGGTTTTGGAGGGATTATGTGAATTTTCTAATAAATATTCCCCTATGGTGAGTTTCATGCAAAATTCATCCAAGGTGAACCACGCCTATTTTAAAATCTCTCAAAAAAGCTCCCCAAATCGTGCAAAACATCTAACTACAAAATCATAAACACCAATTTGGAATGCCGTGCACGGGAGATAATCAAGTATCATTAAATGAATACATGTTAGTGTGAAACTATGATTCCCTAAAAAATATGCATATATAATAAAATAAATCACAGAATAATCCAGAAAGTTATTAGCTCCAGGCTTTCTGTAATGTGTATACTGTACACCGAAATCCTCACTTCTGTGCTTCATGCTGTGCCAAATAAATAAAAGGAAATAAGTACAACGACTGACAGTAAATAACAGATAACAGAAAATAACACCACTGTAGACAGCAAACTCTTTGCAAATACATGTACTAGAGATGGATAGGAGGTAGAATCTGCTCTTCTTTGGACAGATGAGTGCAAATATTTAGCATAATGAAAAACATGTTTGTCAAAACAAAACATGGTGTTCCAAAAACCTCATCCTAGCTGAAGCTCTGCAGAGGGAGAGCACCCTGATATAACGTTCTGTTTTGACACTTTAGGACTCAGTTTACAATAACTGAGAGAAAACTGACTTTTGCTTAGTAGCAGCAAGGAAGCATTTTGGGGATCATAAACACTCAAGGAAACATGGAACAGACAGGCAGAAGCAGACAGTTTTTAGCCCTGGAGTAGCCAAGTCGTGTTGAGCACACATGCACATATACTTCCACGCACCCATCCAAGCACACTAAGGTTTTATATGCTTGTATAGTTGTGTTACTTTCTGCACTCCTTAATTTTGCTTGTTCCTTTCTGAATCTATCCACTCTTTTTTTTCTTTTTTCTGTCTATTTTTTTCTCCTTTTCCTTCTTTTTTTTTTTAAATAAAGAATAGCCAAGTCAAGATTCAAAATTGCTTCAAATGCTGTGTAATTGGAATACAAGCAACTCATACAAGGCACTAAAATACAGTGAGGAAACAGATATTTAACGGAATGAGATAAGATACCCCATTAGGCAATGTATGGAATGATGAACTGGAAATAATTAAGGAATACAGAAAAATTTTAAGGGTTCAGAAACCTTATCTTACCACTTTATTCTCTCTATAAGATGGGCAGCTGGAATCCCAAAGAAGCTTAACAGCTTAACTTCAGGTCAGATTCTCTGCTTTTGTGTTCCATCCTCTTCTAACCCTTAGCAGCTTATGTCTGCTATTATTTTATTTCTCAAGTATATGGAGCATTATTGCTTGTCTGCTACTTAGTTTGACAAGACAAAGATTCATATCATCCAGAAATTCGGAATAATCTAATAACTGTAACGTACAACATTTGTCTTGAATAATAAGCATAACATAAAGTAATTTAGTACAAGCAAAGACATAAGACATAACTCAGGAGTGAACTTTGCCTTCTGTTCTGTAGGCTTTAGTGCTTGTGATGTTGACAGCTTGGACATGTCCCACGTGGGACCTGCATGTCAGGATATTGGAGGCTTTCAAATCCTCAGCCGAGTCCTTCCACGCACATACCATCTTAAAAGGCCAGAGTCTAAAGTCTCAGGGCAGAACCATAACACAACTAAGCCAATCTATCTCTGCACCATACCACAGATGCAATAAAGACCTCTATCAGTCTGACTCTTCAAGGGCCATGTCTCCCACAAGGTGTAAAGAATACTTATGTTCTCTAAAACACCTAAACCCACAGTTAGAAGAATGTGTTCACACACAATGTGGGGTTTCCTGGCCTCATATAGTATGAACTTAGTGAAGTGACTTGCTTTTAAGCATTCCTTTACTTACAAAGGAAAAGCATTTGTTCGAAATACGACCAAGTCCCTATATTATAATCAAGAGTAAATGAAATAGGTAAATGGATATGAATGACACATACCAACCGCAGAAACATAAAATTCCTGAACTCTCATATCTTCAAGTTTCCATGGGTGGAAAAAAAGGACCTGTTGCAAAGACTGAGAGTGAATTTATGCATCAGTCAGAAATATCATGAACTCTGTATGCAGCAGGTCCCTATGGGAGAGCAATGACACAGAAGTTATACACCAGAAATTGCATCTGGTATTTGCTAAGGTCAGAGTGTTTCTTTGACAAAATAACAGGTCATTATTGTGCCAGAAACTGTGTCAATCTACTAAGAACACAATGGATAATGAAAAAAAGTATTATTAGAGTAACTCGTAAAGGTAAATATAGTTGAATGACATTTCCCACATCCTGACCTCAACCTCACTGTGAATCAGTGCCATAATTTCAAGGTCATAGTGAGTCTGAATCTGAAATATCACTCTCATCCGTATGAAAAACTAGGAGAGATCATTTAAAAAATAACTACATATCATTTATTGTGGAATACGGTAGCACCGAACTAACTAAAAGACCAAATGTTTGTCAGGTTCCCGGACTGTCAGAGATACTGGGTCACCTCAGGGAGCCTCCAGTTCTGCCTCTTTACCCTCCACACATCAGATTCCCACCACAGCACCAGCACATCTGCAGAAATTCTCAACTGACCAGCAGGAAACATCAGCAATAGAGTTGGAGTTGAGTCAGAGTAGAGGGACTAGGACTTAATCTTGTGTAGCAAAGAGAACAAACTGCAATTTGACATTAACAAGACAAAGGAGCTGGTAGTGGAATTCTGGCATGACAAGTGGCCCCTGAGACCAGTCACCATGCAGGGGGAATAAGTGGAGATGGAGCAGCGTTACAAGTATCTGGGGGTTCATCTTCATATTAGACTGGACTGGGAAAACAATAGAAGCCAGATCAGTCTCTACTTTCTGAAGAGGCTCAGGTCTTTTGATGTGTGTAGCAATCTGCTCATAGTAGGCAGCGTACTGTTCTGTACTATGGCCTGCTAGAGAAATGGCAATAGCTCAGGCGACGCCGAATGCTGTAACAACCTCATCAGGAAGGTCGGCACTGTCACAGGACTGTCCCTGGACCCACTGCATGCTGGTAAAATGTAACAAAATGTCTGGCCATCTGCTCTCTGGGGTGCCATCTTAACCTAAATATGCACCTTCAGCCACTGACTCATTACACCGTGGTGTACTTAGATGATAAGAAGAATGTTGTTATCTTGATGTGTGGGATTTCCCACTTTTGGAAATTACATTTCCACACTGAAACAGGGTTTTATGAACAATGCAGAACACAAATGGACCACAAGGAGTCAAAACAGGTAGGCAAGAACAAAAGCTGGAACCCAACCTAATCACAGGGTAAACTAACATTAAAATTACAACAAAAATGACAATGAGACACATGGGGACCATAGAGCAGAGCACTAAACACATACTAACAGCCACACAGTAGCTACACACACAACCACAATGACCAACACAGGTGTATAAAATCAAGCACCTAGGCATGCAGACTGCTTCTACAAACATTTGTGAAAGGATGGGTCACTCTCAGGGAATTCAAGCATGGTACCGTGATGGGATGCTATCTGTGCAATAAGTCCATTCGTGAAATTTCCTCGCTACTAAATATTCCACAGTCAACTGTTAGTGGTATTATAACAAACTGGAAGCAATTGGGAACAACAGCAACCATTACACAGACCATGTAAAATCACAGAGCGAGGACAACGCTTGCTGAGGCAAGTGTGCAGAAGTCGCTAACTGTCTGCAGTCAATAGCTACAGACCTTAAAACTTCATGTGGCTTTCAGATTAGCTCAAGAGCAGTGCATAGAGAACTTCACAGAATGAGTTTCCATGGCATGCAGCTGCATCCAAGCCAGACCTCACAAATGCTCTCCTGGAAGAATGGTCAAAAATTTGCATAAACACACTCCTAAACCTTGTGGACAACCTTTCCAGAAGAGCTAAAGCTGTTATAGCTGCGAAGGGTGAGCCAACTCCATAAAGCTTATGTATTAAGAATGGGATGTCATTAAAATTCATGTGTATGTAGACGCAGGTGTCCCAATACTTTTTGCAATATAGTGTATATTGTTATTTGCCGTAAGGTTTTTATTGCGACTGAATAACCAGGACCAGAGATTTGTTGGCTCCACCCAAGGATCCCCCATAATCCTGCTCTGCAGACGTCATCATTTCTGGGCTGAACAAAGAAAAGGAGCAATGACACTGATACTAGGAGCTCTTGCTAGCTGACTCTCTTTTGCTCTTTGATTTGAAGTGATCGTCTTTTGTTTTCTGCTAGGGAAGTTAGGTTGGGTTCATTTCGAGGTGGGTTCATTAGACTGTTTTGTTTATTGTGTTGGCCTGGGTCACTCCTGTAATCTGTACATACACTGTGGTGATGTCACACCAAAGGGGAAGCACAAGCCAGGGAAGCAGGAGCCAAAGAATTGGGAAACAAGGGATTTATTGAGAGAACAGAACAGAAGATGATGCAGTACAAAGAGTAGACGTCAATGACAGAACTGGGGAAAAACTAACACACAGACTCAATTAAACAAGACTAGACAGAGCTGGTAACATGGGGATTCAACACGTGGTTAACGAGGGGGCGTGGCACACAGGAGGGTCGGCCGAGCAGGGCGTGACAGGTGATCAGTCTTGTAAATACACACTCTTTGTTTGATACTAGCCTGTTTCATGCACCGTGCCCCTTCTTTCCCCACACATGTCCATTTTGTTATTCCCCAAACCCCAAGACTGGGACACGTAACAGAATTTAGGGGCTTGTCCAGGATTAGGAATATATATATATATATATATATATGTGTGTGCCGGATATGTATGTGTGGGCTATGGTTTTAGCGGCAACAATGGCTTAATTTGATTTAGTAAAGTTTAGCTTGAACCCAGGAGCAATTCGACTACTGCTGAAAAGGTGACCTTCTGGCGATAGCAGGATTCATTAATGAAGTGGTCTACTGCAGTGCCACCAAGCAGGTGGTTAAACTGGGACCTTACTGATGCCAGCTCACCCAGGGATTCTACTCACCATCCGACTCCGAGAAGTGGAGCTTGGGATTAAAAAACAGGAGCACCAGCCCCAGCTGCTGCGACTTCGGGCTTTGGAGATTGATGCTGAGAAAGAGATCGCCCTGATGAGAATGAGCTCGGAACATAAGTCTATGCCTCTTCCCTGAAAGGTGAGCTTCCCTGTGGTGCCTCATAGGTCTCTGGACAGCCATGACACCCCTGGCATAGCTGCTCCGGAGGATCCTGCCGAAGAACTTTGAACTATTCTCTCAAACCTCAACATTCTGCTTTAGATCCCCATATTTTGTGAAAATTACCTATGAGTTTGTACTGACCAATAGGACCCACTCGCTAGGATACAGACCACTGGGAATGGCTCGCTACCTCAGACACGCATGGACAGCGCATGTCCTGTGCTGAAGTGTAAAACTGCTCATGAGGTTTGTGCGCCAACAAAGAAGGTCCATGTTGTTACCTACTCTGGATACCCCACGCTGATACCAGTGATTGAATCTGCTTTTCAGCATTTAGGGTTGTATGGGTCTGTGTCATTGGGTGAAATGGGACTGCACTACCCAATAACTAAATTACGAGATATGGGTGCTGTCCAGTCATTCATTGTGGAGGGGGTTTTACCACCCAGACTCGACCTATCGGGGTAGCGATGTTTTGGTACAAGGAATCGGTTTTAGCGTTGCTGCCATTCTGTTTCACTACGTCTTCCTTAGAATCGATTACTCTTTTGGGTTACGTACGAGTTCTGGGCGAGACACAACGGAGTTACTTTCATCCTGGGGAATAACATTATGGGAGGAAAAGTTATTGCTTTGCCTGAGGTTGCCCACGAACCTGTACTATACCCATATGATTGTGCTAATGAGCATCCTATGATGTTTCTGGCCTTTGTGACTCGTGCTCAGCATCTCAAGCCTACCGACATCGATTTGTCGGATACTTTTATGATCCACCCTGTGAATGCTGCCCCTCCGCTGCGTGACACTCTTCCCTCGCCTACCTTCCATTCTGACAATAAGGATTCCTGTCATGAACCCTCTACTAGTGAAGCTTTGATTGCCGCTCAGGAACCGGATTCACCTTAGAGCTGTACAGCAATTCAGCTGTAAATAAGACTAATCTGAGAAAACATCTGACTGTGTATTTCTGCCGTGACCAAAATGCAAAAGCGAACCCCTCAAAACTCATCTAATGATTGGGCTACTGTACAAAAACATATTGAGAATATGTGTGATCTTTAACCCATGATTATCCATATTCAGGTCACCTTGGCATTAGGAAAACCTTGTTGCATATTCTAAAGCATTTCTTTTAGCTTGGGGTGAATGTTAAACAATATTGTAAGTCTTGCCATGCTTGTCAATTGGTGGGAAACCAAAGCAGAATATTGCCGTGTTCCATTCCCATGATTGGGGAACCCTTTGAGCATGTGTTAGTAGACTGTGTTGGACCATTGCCTAAAACTCAGGCAACTATTGCTCGGGCAATAGTTCTTTTTACAGCCTTGTATGCCGCTACCCGATTCCCTGAAGCCATTGCCATTCGTAGTCTGAGGAGAAAGCTTATAATAAAAGCATTGATTACGTTTTTTACCAATTTTGGGTTACCTAAGTATGTTCTTGCGCTCAAATCTAGGGTCGGAGCCGAACAGAACGGGAACGCTCACAGAACAAAACCCAGCAGTCACTCCTTACATACCTAGTGATAGACAAACAGCAAGCACACAACCAAAGCAAGGATATCCAAGAAAGTAGCAAAAGGGGTAGTTGGATTACAGGCGAAGAGATCAAAACCAGGAAAGCAATCAGACCGAGGCGAAGGTACAAGAAAAGGCGAGGTAAGAATCGGAAAACCGGGAAACAAAACAGTCATACACAAGAAGGCAAACTGCATAATCCAAGCAAAGGCAAAAGGGAAGAGAGAGCAAGCAAACAAGCAAATAAGTGAGCAGTGAGCAGCCGAAGTGACGAACGGGGGCCTCTTCTGCCGGTGAACTGGAAACCGGAAACAGTTCCGAAGACGAGAGAAGATTGGCCAGGTCCGGAAGGCGGAGTCGAAGGAGTGGCTGATGAATGGCGACTGGGGCAGATCATCCTCCCAAATATTACAGGGGTACTACCTTCACATCCAAACTGTTGGCCCAGGTCATCTGTGAATTAAATGTTCAGCACACTTTCTCTAGAGCTTATCAGCCAGAGAGTCAAGGAGCACTAGAATGGTTTCACCAATCTTTTAAAATATTTTTGGTTGGAAAAGAGTGAGACATGGGTGTTCCATTCCTTCTCTTTGCCATCTGAAACGTAGGAATTGGCAGGTTTCAGCCCTGGATACACTGTGTAGGGACCCTTAAAGATTTTACAGGAGCAATGGATGTCTCCGACCATGTCCCCTCCACCCAAAGACATGCTAAATTATCTCACTCCGATAGCAGTTGAAAGTGACTAGGGAATTAGAAAAATGTTCTTTAAGCCTCCTAAGAAGTAACGAAAGCTCACTTTGATAAGAAAGCAAAACAATGGACCTTCCAGACTGGCAATTGCACTTTTGTTTTTCTCTGTTCTTCCTTTGTCTGGTTCCTCCCTTTGCGCCCGATTCTCTGGTCTGTACGTCATACTGACCAAGCTGAGCCCTACGGATTACGTCACAGAGACACCAAATCCCTACAGAATGACCCGTGCATGGCATAGAAACATATTAAAGCCCTTTGCAGATAATTCGGCTGCTGTTTCCTCGCTAGTGTTTTCTAACTTGACCCCCCTCTCTGCTGCTCTTGTTGTTCACCCCAGTGATTCTCTGGAGAGCAATTTGTTACACCTTGGTAGAAATTGATTACCCTGTGCTCATTTGCCAAACTCCGAAGCTATAAGGTCACTCTCGGGTAAACTCGCCCACTTGCCTCTTGTTGCCAAAAAAGATATCATGTCCCTAATTGACTATTTCCCATCTCTATTATCTGATACTCCTTCACGAACCCACGTCATGGAAGACATTGATGTAGGTAACCATTCTCTCATTAAGCATCATCCCTATTGGGTTAGTCCACACAAGTACACATTGTTAGAAGGAGACCATATATTTACTTGAAAATGGTCTTGCTGTCCCTAGTTGTAGCCCTTGGAGTTTACCATGTTTGCTCGTGCCAAAGCCACATGGCACTGCTTGTTTGTGTACAGACCGTAGGAAAGAGAATGTCCTAACCATGCCTGACACGTTTCCTTTCCCCAGGACCAAGAAGTGTATTGATCACATTGGTTCTGCTACACATGCCACTAAACTTGATTAGTTAAAGGGATATTGGCAGGTACCCCTTACTTCCCGTGCATCAGAAATATCCACTTTTGTCACGCCCATCACTTTCCCCCAATATACAATTCTGCCCTTTAGGTTACATAACTTGCCAGCTACCATCCAGCAATTAATTCAGAAAGTATTAGAGGATGTAAGGGACAGTGAGGTGTACCTCGATAATCTGCTAATTTATTCAGATACGTGGGAAGAGCACTTGGATATGCTTGAGCAGGGGTTCCTGCATCTACAAGTATCATTGGTTCTGAACTTCGAGAAATGTGGAAACTGGTAGGTTAGGGCACCGTAAGACCCCTAAATGTTAAGGTTCAAGCTATTGAATCCTTCCGTGTGCCTAAGATTAAATGGGAGCTCAAAAGTTTTTTGGGGATGGCAGGTTACTACTTCTACACATCATCCTACTTCCTACCCCTAAGCCACGTGCTCAGGAAAAACGCCCCTTTGTTTGTTCCCCCTCTTGTCAAGCAGTCTTTGTGTCCATTAAATCACTGCTTGGCAGCTGCCTGCTACTAGCTGATGAGCCATTTAAACTACAAGTAGATGACAGCGCTTCTGGGACAGACAGTCCTGGGCTCCATTACCCAGTTTTTAATTTTTCACGAAAATTTCTAAAACATCAGCTCACCTACAGTACTATCGATAAAGAAACCCTTGCTCTTTTGTTAGCCTTACAACATTTTGAGGTCTGTGCGTGCAATAGTACCTATTCTGTTATGGTGTTTACTGAACACAACCTGATGGTTTTCCTATGACAAATGCATGATTTGAACCAGCGTCTAACGCGTTGGTCCCTCAGACCTTCAACCTTCATATATTTCATAAGAAAGGACTGAAACACCTAGTGACTGATGCCCTTTCCCTTGCTTGATATGTACTGTGAAATCCATAGAGGTTCACATTTGTGTGTGTGTGTGTGTGTCGGGGTGGGGGAGAGGGTGTTGCGTGCCGTAAGGTCTTATTGCTACAGAATTACCAGGACCGGAGATTCATCGGCTCTGCACAAGGCTCCGCCCCATTCCCGCGCGGCAGACGTCGTCATTTCCAGGCTGAACAAAGAAAAGGACCAACAACGTTAGAGCAAGCAGCTCTTGCTGGCTTTATTTTGCTCTTCGGTTTTTGCTATATTCTGATTTCACTGCTTGTGTATGACCTTGGTTTGTTGTCCAGTTATTCTCACTTTTGCTTTGCCCCTGGTGTTGTTGCTGTACCAGCTTTGATTAAGACCAACCCCTGGCTTTGAAGCATCAAGTGTGTTTGTTATATCATGTATTTAGTAGGGAGTGGCTGCCATTTTCTTTCTTCTGTTTGTTTAAGAAGGGGTGACTGTCTTTTGTCTGTTGTTATCTGTTAGAGAAGTTAGGTTGGGTTTGTTTCGTTAGACAGTTTTGTTTATTGTGTTGGCCTGGGTCACTCCTGAAGTCTGTAAATACACTGTGGTGATCAATCTTGTAAATACATGTTCTTTGTTTGATACTAGCCCATTTTGTGTTCCATGCCCTTTCTTTCACCACACCCCAAACGTCCATTCTGTTACTCCCCAGACCCCTAGACTGGAATATGTAACACACCAAACTAACTAACAAAAGTAATGAAAAATAAACTAATTGCAACATGGTTGAGTTTGGCCTCCTGAACGCACGACAATAAAAGGCGTAGGTGAATGGGAGCCAGACACTCAGCCCAGTAAGCCGCGCAGTGCCCAGGGGAAGAGGAGGACACACTAAAGAGCCTGGGATGACCAGCGACATTTTGTTGACATAATAAATGGGCAGGTCAGGGGCCGACTCAGAATTTTTTTTTACTAAAATACTGATTAGAAAAAAATAGAACAGAAGTATAATTTGATATCCTGAAAAATCGGAAAAAGGTTCGAATGCTTTTTCAAGGAATATAATTTTTCATGGTCTTGCACAGCCTTAATTTTGCAAATTTAGAAGAGGGGATGTTTGTTTGAATAATACCACAAAATAAATGGTAAAACAACACTGCGGTAACAGCAGCTTGTACAAAGGCACCAGCTGTATTTCATTCTGCAAAACTAAAATTGCTCCATTTATATTCATCACCTAATTAACAGCCTAAATACAGGTGTGGAGCAATTAATCAATTATGTAGCTGACAGTCACTGCTAACACATATGCAGCTGATTTTAATTATAATTTATAGTTTGCTAACTGATGATGTAAATTAAATTATTATCCAAAAAAGCAGGTCTGTTTAAAAAGAATATTGGGACAAGTCTGTACATTTATAAGTTGTGTTTATATTATGTTAAAGCAGTTCAGACTAATCAAAAATACATTAGTGGCGTATTTGAACGCTGATTGCTGACTGATTAGCTATCGGATTTAGTTTTCAGGAGTTCAGTTTCCCAAAAGCTGCTTAAAATATTTGGGAACAGAAAAAATATACAAAAAACCAATTCTGAAAGAATAGCCCTACTATTATAAATGTATAAAGTATTCTTAATAATAAAGACAGCCACTCTAATGGGTGGTGTTTGGTGAGCTTATTCAAGTGCTTGGGCTGTGTGCTGTAGACATGGGTGTGTGTGTCATATCTTCACTCCAGTTACTGCTGCTAGCCAGCTGCGTGGGATGCTATTAATGGACCAGATAGCCCAGAGTGTGTGAGAGAACAAAATAATAAATAAATGAATAACTTCCATCAATCTTCTAACTGCTAACCCAATCATAGAGTGTAGGCAATTTAAATATGCAAATTAGCCTAACTGCATATCTTTGGACTGCAGCAGGATAGCAAAGTACCTGGAGAAGCCCTACAAACTCGAGAAACTGCAGAGTGCAGGTGACATTCCAAACCCTTGCCCTACAGGTGTGAGGCAGCAGTGCTATCTACTGAGCCATACTAAATTAACGATTTGAGTAAATTAATTGAATGTTGTAAACTATTAAAGATAAGCCAAACCCTACTGTATAAAGGGATATGGTGTCTCCTGGTTGGTGTGATTATGTGCCCTGCAACTGACATCCTGTCTAACTGCGCCCTTTCTGCAATCCTTTGTTGAATAAACAGTATTTATGATGGATGGGTGGATTATTTTGATTCTATGTGTCTTCAGCCAGACCATTAAATATTGAATAATAATGTGCAGGTAAATTTAGTATCCTCAACATTTTTTACTGAGATGATGAGACAACTAGGAAGAATTATCTTTAAATCTTTAAATTACCTTAATATTAGATTTTTTTTTATTTGTTCCAGTAACAAGAACAGATATCAATTAAATATGTCTAGTTCTAGTTCTCACCAAGCGAGCTTGATGAGGCGAATGGCCTCCTCTCGTTTGTATAGTTCTTATGTCACTTCACTATATGTGACTAACTTTTAACACTAAACATTACCCATATGTCTTCTACATTTGCTTTTAGTGTGCTTATTTTTCGTTCTTTTAAAAATTATTTTACTGGGAGAGAAACCCTCAGTGCATTAAAGATGGAAACAAAAGAAAAAAAAACAATAAAATGACAGAGTGCCGGCCAGAGAAAGGAACCAGGATTGTTAACAGCCCCTGCAGAATATGCTCACAACTGATCTGTGGGAAGGATCTGCTCATTAAAGGGCAACTGTGGGCAGTAACTTGGAGGCCTCATTAAGGAACAACAGTGGGCGGGAAACCTAGGAGGAAGTGAAAGTGCAAAAAAAATCGTCTAGAATGAGAGTGGATTTAACGTGGACATGATCATGGTACTTTATTTGACACTGTACAAGCACAATAACATAGGAATTCTTTAGTGCCTCATTCTGCTATGAGATATAAAACACACATATGCAGGTGAAAGCTAATCTTGGGGTCAGATTACAGGGTCCGCCACTTTTCCTGGCACCCCTGAAGCAATGTTTGAGATTAACGATCTTGCTCAAGTGGTTATTATGATATAGGATCCTAAACCGCAGAGCGACACACTGCCCTGTTGGATTGAATTCCATGGAGTGCCCTGTGAGCTGGCAGTGAGCTGCAACCAGTTAGAGGAGTAGGACCTCATATTGGTTAGTTTAATGACTGTTCTCAAGACAAATAATAATGCACTTTGACCCAACAAACAAGAATTATCAAGCAATGATTTAGACATAGACATATATACAGCCGTGGAAAAAACTAAGAGACCACTCCGTATTTTTAAACAAATCTGCATTTTTAAATTCTGGTTCTGGTTCTGCTGGCAGAGGCTACGCTGAGCAGCAGGCTGCTTCCAGGCTCAAAATTTCTAAGACAGCAGTACGCAAGAATAAGGTGAAGCAGGAGACACTGGGAACGACCAAAAACCAGCCAGGAAGAGGGTGGAAGCAACTTCATAATGCCCAAGATGACTGTCAACTCATTCCAACGGTTTGTCATGAATTGTAGGATGACATCAAGTGACCTTCAGAAGGAATGGGAAACATTAAGTGCAGGTGTGAGGTGCACTACTAGGACAGTGTGTATCAGGCTCCTAGAAGCTGGACTGAAGTCCCATAAAGTAACAAAAAAGTCCTTCATCAATGAGAAACAGAGAAGAACCAGGCTGCAGATTGCAAAAAAAAACATGTATATTAATCACAGACACGCAAACATAAATTGGGAAATGAGTAAAACAAAAAATTGTGCTTTGGCCTCTTAATTTTTCCCGCAGCTTTTCATAGACGCCATGTCCTCGCTATATTCTGGACAAATTAATGCAGTGTTGTCAGTCAAACAAATGCCATTTGATTTGAACTGGATTATTAATTGTTGAATGGACTTCTGAGATTAAAACAAGGCAAACAAACTAAGGATCCATACAGCAGTAATGTCTGCATACTAATTGATTTCTCCTTCTGATGCATAACCTTAAATGAAAGGAATGATTGTTTCCTTTTATGTTATACTGCAGATAACAGAACTGACAAAATGAACAAAAAAGCTAACAATTTCTGCTTCATCATTCACCACGTCCTATTTCTTCACTTCATTGTTAAGCTTGTTTACTTGAACAATGTGTTGACTGCATGTTTAGTGTATGAGGTGAAACTGAGGTAGAGATTCCTGTTTTTGTTTCGGCTCCTTGAAAAATTCATACCAGCATAACATTTGCGAGGATGTTTTTTTGTCTAAATTCTACTTGGCTTTTAGCACAATGGCTTGATGGATGTGAAAGGCTGTTCCGCAGCTCCTGTCCTAGGGCAGGCCGTCTTGGTATTTTCCAACCGGAAGCAGACTGTGGATCCGATTTGATTAAAAGACGGTATATTCATATGCTCAACAGGATTTTATAAAATTTATCTGATGGTAGTCGCAAGCTTCACATTCATAGACGCTATTTCATTTCTGTACCTCAGAAAAGATGGTCTGGATAATTGTGCTCCCCCCTATGAATTATTGGTTCCTGAAGCATATAAATCAGTGTTAAATAATTCCAATATTTGTTATTTTCAAGTTGATCAGCTAATTAGCTGTAATTAGTTATACAATGAAATATTCTTTTTGGTTTGATTAATAATGTAAATCAAGCTACACACACACACATACACAATTTTCATTTTGAATTTCATGTATTGAATACAAATTAATATGAAGATTGAAATGCATGTACTTGTTTTTCTGCATTTGTAATGCTGATATTTGGCTAAATAATACATAGCTTTCTGGAAAGCCTGTTTTGGAACGGAGCTGAAGTACTGTTATGAAGTACTGTTGAAGACTGCAGCTTCACATATTCTAGCCAAGACTTTGCTGTGCATCAGTTTGTCAATGAAAATGTAATATTTATTGCTTAAAATTAAAATTATGGTACTTTTTCAGGACAGGTTACCAAACACCTTAAAATTATATTCTGTTTGGAATGACAACAGTATAGTCCCCTGACGGTCGGAAAACCCCTCCCCCATGTAATCCCTACTCCTGCCCTCCCCCACAACCTCTACAATCTCTAGCCACCCTACACACTCTTCCCACCTCTCCAAAAGATCTTCATTCAAAGCCCTGCTTTCTGTAACTTGTCTCAGTGTAGTCAGATTCAACAGACCTGCATCTCTGGCTGTCCTTTCTTGTGCCACCACTGCCCCAAGTGATATTGCTTCAGTTTTTGTATGGTTTATCTCAAAAATAAAATAGACCCCATATAGTCACCTAAGCAACATTCTTGGGAAGCTTGAAAAAAAAAAGATCCACCAAATACTTTTTGAGTTATCGCACTAATCAGTGCGTGCTGTAACATACAGAACCCAGTATACAGGCTTGAGATACAACCAGCCTTTATTTGGTGCTTTGGGTGAACGAGCAGAGACGGAACAGGCAGCAGTATAGTTGTTATCCTGAAACCAAGTCAGCTTGGTAACACGGTACCAGACTTGGGCTCATGAGGCTGAAGCAGGGTGATTCAGAACTAGACAAATAACACAGGTTAGATTGCACAGCACGTCTCATCTGAAAGGGCCAATACCTCACGTCGATCCACTGGTCGTGCTGGGTAAAGTAGACCATTGTTAATGGTCGCAAGTTGTGTCTTTGCATTCTGACTAGGAAGGGGACGGAATGGGTGTGACACCTTCAGTGGGAGAGGCAGACCTGTCCCAAAAACACATTTATTCCCCATCTGGGGGCATACAAATAAAAATATTCTGGGAAATACAATAAAAAATATAAAAGTAAGACCATCCATCCATCCATCCATCCATCCATCATCTTCCGCTTGGTCCGGGATCGGGTCGCGGGGGCAGTAGCCTCAGCAGGG
>JAODJX010000037.1:23330611-23347819 GCA_026776945.1 Isichthys henryi
TTTGTTTTTGCTTCAGCGAGTCTTCGAGCTCGCGCGCGTGAGATAGACCGATAGAGAGAGCGAGAGAGAGAGAGAGAGAGAGAGAGAGAGAGAGAGAGAGAGAGAGAGAGAGAGTGTGCTTGGCACTGATGGGCCAGAGAAACTGCATTCAATTCGCCATGATCCACCTGCTGCAACAATGAAATAATCGAATAATATCTGTAGCCCATATGTGAGAACTGCCGTATAAATATGCCAGCAAACTGGATGTAAATTGGAGGAGAGAATTCAACAGATAACTGCTAATTGAACTGTTGTTTAATTTTTTTTCATTTTACAATATAAAATGATCTATTCATCTTCTGACTACTTGTCCTGTTCAGGGTGATAGATAGGATAGGATCCCTGCCAGTCGCCAGGCACATAGGGGCAGGAGATGAAGTGAATTTGCTGCTGATAAATCTGCGTTCGGGGCAGTTTAGAAATCCTTGCACTCTAGGAGGAGACTGAAATCTCTATATACACAAAGTGAATGTGGAATTTGACCCCCCACCCCCAGCCATGTCAAATGTAACAGTACAGCCACCAAGTCACCCTAACATAGATTTATATTAAAACAGATCTTACCAAGCGAGTATCTGGCAGGCATATTTCCTAAAGATACAAACATTCTCCTTTGCTGTGATACTAAAGCTACACATACGAGTGGGTGTGGGATAAGGGAATTATAGATCAGGTTTACATATTTTAAAAGCGTTCTGCTATGTGGCAGAGGTGAAGGCGAAGGATGGCCTGGGAAAAACTCTGCTCCATCATTCAACAGTAGCTGTTTTGTTAATTATTTAAAACCTCAAAAAGATCATAGCACATTCTGACCTTGATTGTATATACACACATACTCACCAGCCACTTGATTAGGAACATCTATAAATGTTTTTATTCATGGAAATAACTAATCAGTCCATCAGCTCATAAAATCATGCAGACGTAGGTCTAAGACTTCAGTTTATCTTCAGATTACCATCATCTAAAGGACTTTGGCCATGGCTTAGTTGTTGGTGCTAGACAGGGTGGTTTGAGTATTTCAGACACTGTTGATCTCCTGGGGTTTTCGCACACAATAGTCTCTAGAATTTACACTGAAGGGTGCAGGAAAAAAAAAACATCCACTGAACTTCAGTTCTGAGCAGAAATGAGAAGAGAGGAGGATCGCTGAACTGGTTTGAGCTGGCAGGAACGCTACAGTAACTCGGGAAAAAAAAACCTCCCCTTACAAGCAGGAAGGCATCTCTGAACGTACACAACACGTCAAACTTTGACTTGGATGGGATACAACAGCAGAGGGCCACATTGGGTTCTACTTCTGTGAGCTGCGAACAGGGATATGACATTTACCTGTCATCAAATGGCTACTTCCAGCAAGATAATGTCACAAAGCATATCAAACTGGTTCCATGAAGATAACAATCAGTTCGGTATAGTTCAGTCGCCTCCCTCAAACACCAGATCAGATGTGGGATGTGTGGGGTGCAGGAGATGAAGTGAATTCGCTGCTGATAACTCTGCAGCAGTTATTTGATCATTGACCAGAGTCTGTAAGGTATCTTGTTGACTCCATTCCATGAAGAATTCAGGGTATTTGGTTAACAAAAGTATTAGAATAATGTTCCTAATAAATTGGTTGGAAAGTGTATGTATGTATGTATGTATGCATACCTGTATATGTATTTAAATATAGATGTATGTATGTTGTTATTCAGCAGGATAGAAAATGGATTCAGGGTCATTTTTTTGTCATTCTGAATGGGTCATATCACTCAGAATATTTTTTTTTTAGCTGTGTTAAAGTGCTTTTCAACATCCCTTGAAATTCTCTTCAGTAAAAGCCCTTTGCTATCTTAGAATGACAACAAATATTACATGGCTGAAGATTCCAATAGTTGTGGGTGGATCAATATTACTGTGAGATTGAAAGGCCGTGTGATAAGGATAGATACGCTTTGCCTCCAGCCTAATTAAAATATGGAAGGGAAGGAGTTTATCTCAGCTGACAAAGGTCGGGGTTCTTTGGGAGTGCTTGAGGGTAGACATTTAAATTGATGCATTTATACATATATAAGAACCACATACCTCAACATACGGAAAAAATGCACAATGAAAAGTAACCATTCTCTATGTTATATTATACTAAATATTACTTGAAAGGGAACCTTTTGAAAACAAACAAATAAGACTTATCGTTCTCTTTAAAAAAATGAATATTACATTAAGCATCAATGGCAGCAGCTAAAGGGCTCTGAAAAGATTGTGGATTTTAGCCAAATCCCCCAAACAGATTTTCTTGAACTCAGTGACCTGTTGAGTGTATAAGTCTGACAAATTTGTTTTAGATTTTTTTCCACAGCATCTTATGGGAGTTTTGCTGTGGACTTTAACTAAAAAAAACAGAAGTTCTTTCATGCATTCTGATGAACATCAGATCTTCGTTCTACTATATGACTCAGGTGCATTTCAACTTCTGCAGAAGGATAGTGAAGAAGTATTTCACCTCAGCTCTTCCAAGAACGGTAAGACACCCAGGACCTGGTGAGGTAAAGAATTCACAAACCGTGTTGCACATTATTGGTGTGAGGTTTGTACTTTATAATGCTATCTTTGATTTGTGTGAGACATTAAAGAATCTCCTGTTACCTCCTCTTTTCATGAATCTGCCCATAGTAGACTTGATTATCAGGGGAATGAAGTAACACAACTATTAAATGATTTTATGTTAAGTGGCTCATTTTCAAATTCAGATAAATGCCAAGCCATTCATCCAACTGACCAATACAGAGAATTTTACACTTGCGTCTGTTCAGTATGATATCCTGATAGGTCCTTTGTTGTATTTGACAGTTTGAATGTATGTTAACAAATGTGAGCCTTGCAATCTGTTCCGCAGCATTTAATAATGTAAGCATATGTTTTTTTCCCCCCACTCCATTTCAACTATGATAAAGATACAAACATAAAGAACTCTTGCCTCATTTAATTCAGTTAAATCTCAGTGTGCCGTTCCAACTCAAAGGCTCATTAACGAAAAAGAAAGGAAACTAAGAGCGCTTAATTATACTGCTCTCCCCGTTAACGACGGTGCCTCTCACGGGGAGCCTAACAGTTGGTCTTCTGCGTCTCTCTCTCCGCCATATGCTACGAGGTTGTGAATTCTCAGCAGCGTCTCACAGGTTGGTTTTCAGCAGGAACACCCCAGTCGCTAATTCCTTTCTCACCTAGACGGATCTACTGAGACGCTGTTTTACTCATTTGATACAGGAGTTTTCTTTGGTCATTGGGGCAATTTCTCAGATACCTCAGTGATCAAATTTAGGGGTAATCAGGTATCACCTTTTTCCAGAGCCATGGGACATATTGCATCTCAGACACAATCACCAAGATAAATGGTGACAAAATGCAGGAAGTTGATAGAAAGTTTTGTCTTCAAAAGGGCAGTTAAGACCCGTAGTTTTTCTTATGTTTTGCTTACAGTTACCAGGCATTTTGATTTGCAGTTTTAAATATACCAAACAGGGAAACAGATTATAGATTTGAAAAGCATTTTGCTTTCATACATCTGTACAGAATGTCTACAGCTTTTTTTCTGTGCAGGTGGTTTATCACAAAGGCTTATTATCAGTACTTTCACTACAAGGGTTACTGATTTCTGTATGGAGTGTGCATCAGTGCCAATACAGTATATTATCACTCTAGGGGATTGCTAGCGTTAAAGACTCGCATACACTGTGTGTCTGTGTGTGTGTGTGTGCGAGAGAGAGAGAGAGTGTGTATGTGTGTGTCTGTGTGTGTGTGAGAGAGAGAGAGAGAGAGAGAGAGTGTGTGTTTTTGTGTCTGTGTGTGTGTGAGAGAGAGAATATATATGCATTTTCCATTGGGTTCATCATGTGTGTCCTTTGACTTGGAAGAGCAGAAAGACCCCCACTTTCATATTTTGCATGTATCACGCATCATATATGCATGGTCACATGTTCCTGCTACCGTCTGTTGAATGTTCTGTATCGCTTAACCTTGTCTAAAGTACAGCTGTGGTCACCATGTGTTTTAGTTTATATTTTCTACAAATACGAAGATGCAGTCATAAATAGTGAAAATGACCATAAAAATTGTGTATATCTTTTTTTTTTATCTTTCCATCATTCTCCTAAATATCTCAGCAAGCAGTTCTGCAAACTTGGCCTTTATGTAAATTTTAAGCTGATTTATTGACTAATTAATAAACAAAATGGATGTTACTTTTGTCTACAGATTTTTTTTCTTAGTGTATTCTGAATATTTAATCCACACAGACAGATATAATGACAAAGAATCACAACAGAAGCTGACAGAGGTACTTCTTGGATCCAGGTGGCGAAATTTTTTTGCCTGTCCCATTCTGCTCTCTTTGAGGCACACATGCACTGGTTTGGAGGGGGAGGGGGGGTCACAGCAGAGGGTCAGCCAACATGGAGGTGGGGGTTAAGGGCCGTGGTCAGGGGCCCAACAGTGACATCAGTCTGCCAGCCCAGGGCTTTACACTGGTTACCTTCCAATCAGACAGATTGTGTGGAGACTTACAGTAACCCACTGAGTCACACACTGCCCACCAACATGTAGTAATAAAGTACTTTAAAATGTATTACTCCTCAAGCAAGATATATCATATGACGTTTTGTGTAAAACAATTCATCCATTTTCCATAACTGATTATGCTTTATTTGGCGCTGCCTGTCCCAAGGAGTATAGTGCACAGAAGAGGGAACACTTAGGCTCTTATGGCAGCGTTTTTGAAATGTTGCCTGTTTTTGGATTCTAGAAGAAAACAGCTACATGTAGAGGAAAATGACACGAACAGAGGAGAACATGCAAACTTCATACACACTGAAAAATCGGCCCTCACCCATAGAGGTGTGAAGCCATAGTGCCACTCGGTAAAATACCATGCTGTGCATTTTCATACCAACATCTGAAGAGGGGAGATGTATGAATCAGAATCTAGTAAGATGTACACATATGACCACCACAAAGCCCACTCCCTATGTAACAACATGAATTGTGGGATTATAATTCACTTATTATACTGCGTCTAAACAGCAGATATTATTAAGCAAATCATATACTGATCTTATTTTCTTCTGCAGTCCACAGTACTGGAAAAGGAGTAAATCAATGCAGTAAAATATACAATATTCAGCAAGCACTCAGATGGGAGAACTTCCTAGGGTATGATGCCTCATACCATATGTTGACATCACCACAGAAAGTTAGCTTTTTACCATTATGCTCTCACACTTATCTGTCTTCTCTCATCCCTGCCTGTCTTTTGTCACTCATGTCGTTGGCCATCCCGTTCTGTGTCTCGGCAAGTTTAATGCCTTAATTGTAACTCTATGATAATTGTGCGTGCATATATTTCTATGTTGGTTCTTGCTTTGGGTCTATGTTCTTGGTTATCTCTGCTCGTCTAGTTTTGGAGTAATGTTCTGTAACCCTTGTTCCTAGTTTCTCGCAGTGCTTGAATTTGTCGTGCTTGTTAATATCCTTCTGCTGTCCCCTTAGCCCAGAGTCCCTAGTGTGTGTATCAGTAATGCCCACACCTGTCCCTCGTCTAGCCTCGTTATCTCAGGATATATGTGCTTGCCCTTCCCCGTTCCCCAGTCAGTCACTGCGTTTGTTCCTGCATGTTTTCTGATTGTGGTCCTTTCCTGCATTGCTGATGTTCCTTTTTTCCTTGCATATACTTTGGCCCCTTGTTAGTTTTTGTTTTACCCTCCTGTCTCTATTTTGACTCCTCGTGGTCCCTTTAGTTTCTTGTTTGTTCAGTCCGTTCTCAATAAATCCCCTTGTTGTTACCAAACCTCACCATGCATCGTTCCTTCTATTGTGCTGTGTCGTAACACTTAACCTTGTACTCATGTATATTCAAAGTATCGTTTAGGGTATCCCTTGGGTGATTAGCACTTATAAGAACATCTGTTACATTCGTTCATATCTCATACTGCTCATCCATTACAATGTGGTGGTGAGTCTGGAGCCTATCACAGGCTGCTTAGGGAACAAGGTAGCGGTGCTACCTGGATAGGATGCCAGGCCATAGCAAGGTACACACACACAAACAGTCACACAAGCACTTACTGTGTGCAGTTTAGTGACACCAAGTCAAATGTTGTTG
The DNA here is from genome assembly GCA_026776945.1 of Isichthys henryi. Lineage (NCBI taxonomy): Eukaryota > Metazoa > Chordata > Actinopteri > Osteoglossiformes > Mormyridae > Isichthys > Isichthys henryi. The sequence continues at coordinate 23,336,793 of JAODJX010000037.1, forward strand.
GACTGCGTAAGGAAATGAGGGAAGAAAATGTAAACTCCAGTCAGGAAGATCTGGGGGCTGGAACTGAAATAGTAAAGCTGGAGGTGTGTGGAGGCAAAACCAACAAATGTGGCACCTAAACACGCTACAGCTGGACTAATAGCCATGTATATGCTGTAGTCCCTTAATACGCTCCAGCCTCACTAATATCCATATATATGCTGTAGCCCCTTAATATGTTCCAGCCTCAATAATACTCATATATATTCTGTGGCACCTTAACACGCTATAGCCTCACTAATACTCATATATATGCTGTAGCCCCTTAACACACTCCAGGATCACTAATATCCATATATATGCTATGGCACCTTAACACGCTACAGCCTCACTAATATCCATATATATGCTGTAGCCCCTTAACATACTCCAGCCTCACTAATACCCATACAGTATATGCTGTGGCACCTTAATATGCTATAGCCTCACTAATACCTATATATATGCTGTGGCACCTTAACACGCTGCAGCCTCACTAATATCCATATATATGCTGTGGCACCTTAACACGCTGCAGCCTCACTAATATCCATATATATGCTGTGGCACCTTAACACGCTGCAGCCTCACTAATATCCATATATATTCTGTGGCACCTTAACACGCTACAGCCTCACTAATATCCATATATATGCTATAGCCCCTGAATACGCTTCAGCCTCATTAATATCCATATATATGCTGTAGCCTCTTAACACACTCCAGCCTCACTAATACTCATATATATGCTGTAGCCCCTTAACACACTCCAGGATCACTAATATCCATATATATGCTATGGCACCTTAACACGCTACAGCCTCACTAATATCCATATATATGCTGTAGCTGTCAGGTTGCGGGTTATCGGACGGGCAGGCAGGCAGGAGAGATCAGGCAGGGATGAGGCAGGCAGGCAGAAGATCGGGGAAAACGGGGATTTATTAGGGGAGAACGGCTGGGAAGGGAGCACGACATCCACTAACATTAACTAACATCAATGATGGACAAAAACCAGGGCAAGACGTGGACTCAAATAGACAAGACTGGGCGAAAATTATCGGACACAGCTGGGCAAGATCAGGGAAGCACACGTGGATAATCAGGGGGCGTGGCACACACGTGGATAATCAGGGGGCGTGGCACACACGAGGATCGAACGAGCCGGGCATCACAATTCCCACGTTAATAATCACAAGTTTTATTAGTCAATTTTTTGCCATAGAAACAGGCCCTCACTGGTTGCAATAATACCCTGGCCAATAGATGCCACTACATAGTCAGTGTTGGGCCCATAGACTCAGAGAATGACAGAAAGACCATGTGAACCGGAAGATTAAATGAATAATGTGAACCAAATGAACTGGTCAAGTGGTGAACCAAAGAACCACTGAATGAATGAGTGAATGAAAAGATCCGATGGAAAAAGGACACTGAATAAACTGGTGAATGACCAGACCCAATGACTATTGTAATCAGCGGGTCTTCTAGTTCAGCGAATCATTCTGAACTGCAGTAACACTTCAGGTCAGTGGGGGCACTCAGATCGAGTGGTGGTCACTGTGATCAGACAGAGCACGATGTCAATGTAATCGCTGATCTTAGGTCAGTGGAACTGTACAGTTGGTGGGAGGTGCTTGGGGAATTTAAGCATGCCAGCTATGGCTGGATGTCGGCATGGCTGTGTTTCTCATACTGTTTAGTGACAGGCCGATTTGTTCCCTTTTCAACACAGTCGCCGCTTCCCGTAACAGGTCAGCAACAGATTTAGCCACGTGCACAGACAGCGAACCCTGCAACCACACCGACAACAGCACGACAGTAACTGAAATCTCTATGGTTTATCCCTGCCCATTGCCCTTACCCCCAATTAGTATATATTTGCATGTGGCAAACTTGAAAATGAAAAGGCAAAACGTGTAAGGAAAAGTTAAAGAGCAGCAGACAGCGCTTGGACTCATTTGACTTCGGCTTTTCATTTCTTCACATTCAGCGCTGTTCGCACTAGAAATGAAAATCCAAACAGGGACTTTGTTATTGATTTATCCAGCATACAACATATGAAGATAAATATTTTAAAACAAGTGTTAGCGTAGCAATTAGACAAATCCCTTTAAACAGCAATATGGCATATCAACATACCATGTTTTGTTTTTGTTCTGGGCCCTCCAACTGTAATTTGAGTCGTTCAGGCTCTTGCACTGTTCCACAGGGCTTCTCAAAGGAAATGTTCTCCATGGACACCGGGCCAGGGGGATTTTTTTTTAATGGTCTGGACCAGGCGTTCAATGCTGTTTGCAGTGTCTGCCTGCATCCCTTCAATTACCATCATAATTCTCTTTTTCCAGAATGGATTATTAATTGATGGAGGTGTTAAAAATTGAGATAAGAAAAAAGGTGTTTAAATATTCAATTAATCGCTCAGTGGCATTCAAGGATAGGCATGGTACTCCAGAAGAAAATGTAGACATTGACTCTTTGTTGCAAGATGCATTGCTGTAGCGTAAGGCAATCACATTTCCTTTTTGACAAGGACTGTCAATAATAATGAAAAAAGTGCAACTGTACATTTACCTGCATTTACTGCACCTTCTGCAAGGCTGCTCTCAAATCTATGGTCTGTTTGAAATACAAATTTGTAAATTTTATTGTATTGCTATGATGATTGCATGTTCATATTTTCATAGACTTATGCATAAATCAAATTCTGGTTGAAAATTGCACAACACTGAACATGAATTCACAGCCAGTTTTTGTAAAGGTGCCCTCATTACTCAATGTGATAAATATTATTGAACGATACCAAAAACTCAGTGCGATAATATCACTATAAAAGGTTCACAATATGATGATTATCATGATATAAAAAACTCTTTAATAATTAATAATCAACGTTTATTTATATAAAATTATTTTAACATAAAGTGCTTCTGCTTTTCTTAATAATGGAAATATCCAGCTATGACCTTAAGCATTTGCCAGACCGTAGCAGTAATTTAAAAAAAGTAAAAAGTAAGCAATGAATGACTGAACAATGCATGTAATTATAAAATAAAACATGGCCTCATGGCTCAATCAATTGAGCGTGACATGACCTGTATACCCCTCAGTCTTGTGTTCAAATCCCATCTCCTCTGTCTTTGTAGTTTTGTTTCATTTGTATCTGTGTTCTAGTTCCTGTCGTTCCGTGGATTGTTTTTTAGTTTGGGTTTTTTGCTTTGCCTTGGTTCTGTTTTACCTGCCTCTGTTATTTTCCCAGTGTTTAGTTTCTGTTTCATTGTTGTTTTTTTTTTATCAGTTCTTAGTTTCCCTGTTTAGTTTCCAAGTTCCTTGAGTTAATTATTAGTTCCACTTGTCGCCTGTTCTTGTGCTTGCCCTTGTGTATTCTACCCTGATTGCTTGCTGTCCTGCACCCTTCCCAATTGGTTAATTGTTTTCACCTGTCCTGTATTATCCTTGTTAACCTTTTGTATTTAAGTTGCGGATCTTGTTCTGTTCCCGCTGGAGTCATTAATGTTGAATGTCTGTGTGTGTTCTGCCAAACAAGGCGAACACAAGGCTTGTGACAGGATTTATTCGGGTGTTAAGAGCATACTCAGCCCAGACCAGATATATGGACCATTCGGCTGGTTGGTCCTTGCATAGGAGTTGCAAGGCCTTCAAAACCTCCTGGTTGGTTCTCTTGGCCATCCCATTCGACTGGGGGTGGTATGCAGACGTCAGGATGAGCAGAAAGCACAAAACACTTGTGAGGCAAATTAAGGACCCCGATGAGACACGATGATCTCTGAGATGCCATAATAGCGAAAAATTCAGGTCATCAGGAGATCTGCTAAACTGGAGGCTGTTGGGAGTTTAGGGAGAGCAGGCAAGCAACACATTTTAGAGAACGGGTCAACCACCGTCAATATGACCGTATTACCTTGGGAGAGGGGAAGGTCAGTGATAAAATTCATGACCAGATGGGACCAGGGGCGTGATGGGACAGGCAGAAGCTGGTGGCAGGTGTGAGGACTTGAGTTGCGCACATTTGGGACAGGCGCCTACGTACTCCACGGCTCTCCTTCATCCGGGTCACCAGTACCATCGAGCGATCAGCCGGAGGGTGCTTGAGACCCCCAGGTGTCCCCAGCTTCGAGATGTATGTACCCAGCGGATTACGGCAGAGTGGTTTTGGGCAGGTACATACAATTTACCAAGTGGGCATCTGGCAGGAGGGGTGTAGCGTTCGTTCACTGCCCGGAAGGTCAAGTGACCAGGTTATTGTGGCAGCAAAAAAAGATGGTTCAAGGACTGAAGTGGACCATCTGCCTCGGGTGGATCAAACTGGCGTGACAAGGCATCTGCTTTGGTGTTCTTCTTTCCAGGAATGTACGTCACCTTGAAGTCGAACTGAGCAAAAAACATGTACCACCAGGCTTGTCGAGGATTCAACCGTTTGTCAGGACAGCACCCTCCTACCAATGCCTCTATTCTTCCAGGGCTAGATTTATGGCCAGCAATTCCCGAATCACCGACATCATAATTACGCTCTGCAGCGGACAATTTCCTAGAAAAGAAGGCACTAGGGTGATGACCGGTTACCAGATCCCGCTGAATAAGTGCAGCCCTAACTCCGGATTCTGAGGCGTCCACTTCCATTTCGAAAGGGAGCTCAGGTCGTGGCTGTTAGAGAACTGGGGCAGACTTGAAGGCTTGTTTCAGGTTCTCAAGGGTGATTCCTGCCTCGGGTGTTCACTGGAGACAGGATTTGGATCCCCTGGTAACAGGTGAGAGGAGCTGCCACCTGGCTGAAGTTACGTATAAACCGCGGTTAAAAATTGGCGAAACCAAGAAACTGTTGGAGCTCTTTCAGGGTGTGGGGTTGGGGTCATTCCTTCATGGTGACAGCTCCCAGTTGTAACCCTTGGGGAGTGGCGCCCCCTCTAGGAGGTCAATAGCACAGTCGCAATGAGGAGGGAGCTGGAAGGAGAGAGACTTACTAAAGAGATCCATGAAGTCCGAGTATTCTGCCGGGATGACTGTGAGATCCTCAGGAGCTGGATTCTCCACAAGGGAGGCTTTGCACAGTAGAGAAAGACACTGAGTGAAACTAGTAGGGGACCAGTAGTGTATCTCACCTCTTTCCCAATCAATACGCGGGTTGTGTTTCCATAACCAGGGATGCCTCAGAATAAAAGGGTCCCTGGTGTGAGGCAGAACGAATAAGTCTATAGTCTCCCAGTGTAGGATACTTATCCGCAAAGTGAGAGGTCCAGTTCTGTAAGTGACTTGTCTTCCCCGAAGGGGTTCCCCGCTGACACCCAGGACTGTCAGGGGGGTAGACAGTGCCTGCAAGGGAATCTGCAGCTGCTGTGCCAGGGTGAGATCAATGAAGTTTCCTACTGCTCCAGAGTCCAATAAAGCTTTAGTGGGAATTTGCACCCCTGCACAGTGCACAATAGTAGGTAAGGTGAGCTGGAGCTGTGATACACCCACGAATGAGGAGATGCCCATCTTGATGGTGTTCTCAGGACAGGATGGAAGTAGTGGGTAGACCCGCAGAAAATGTCCTGACTCCCCGCGGTATAGGCAGAGACCTTGGAATGTGTAGCAACTTCTTTCTGTGGTGGTGAGGGGCGAACAACCGAGTTGCATGGGTTCTTCACGACCCCCTTGGGCTAGGGGAGTGACTGACTGGACTTCAGCTCGGGCACGGCGATGATATTTCCTCACGGTGTTGTTCAGGGTCACTGATAAGTAGACATACTTCTCGAAAGTATGTGCCTCACCGCAAGTGGACAAGTCTTGCAGGTCGTGGTTAAGGGCTCTGCGGTACATAATCTTTCGACAATCCTCTGGCCAGCGGAGCCCCACCGCTATAGTACGGAACTCAAAGGAGAAATCCGCCGCTGATTTAGAGCCCTGTTTTAAATCAAATAAGCGTTCACCCAGGCTTTGCCCCACAGCAGGGTGATCGAATACCTCTGTAAAAGCCTGCTGAAAATCTTGTGCCCAATCTCATGAAGGGGCTGTCGTCCGTACACACAGCGGTTGCCCACTCGTGTGCTCTGCTGGTCAACAGGCATACTGTATCACGAAGTGCATGCGGGTGTTCCTCTACATACAGTCTGCACTACATTAGGAACGCCTTGCATTGATTTAGGTTGCCGTCGTACTTTTCCGGCAGCGCTACCGGAACTGAAGCGGAAGCCAGTGGAGGGGAATCAGGCAGTCTCTCCCGAGCGGTTTGCCACTCCATGAGCTGCACAACCCCAGTGGTTAATTGATTAACCTGCTGCTGAAGCTGTCGGGTGTCAGAGTTCGCTGGGAGCAGGTAAGGCGCACGGGCTGACAAGCGGGCAGGACGCAGGCAAGCAGGCGAAGTCGGGGCAAACGGGGATTTATTTGGGGAATAAGGCTAGAGGGAGAACGGGACATCGACTGACAATACCTACCATCAATGACAGACAAGAAACTAAGGCAAGACATGGACTGAAATAGATGAGACTTGGCGAAAATAAGTGGACACAGCTGGGCAAGATCAGGGAAGCACACGTGGGTAATCAGGGGGCGTGGCACACACGAGGATCGTACGAGCCGGGCATGACAGAACCCCCCCTCAAAGGTGCGCTCTCCAGGCACACCTCAGGGGAGGCGACGGACGGGACGAGGGATACGGGACCTGGAAAACAAGAACAGAACCATTAATGAGAAACACGGAACAGGACCGAAACACAGAACAGGCTTAGAGACAGGAAGTAGGACGGGACCTGAGACAGGACGGGAAAGGCAGACAGACAAAGAAGGAAGGGAGACACCAAGGGAACAGGCGGAACAAAAGGGCCGGGAGTGAATGGACGGGACACTGGGGGACGAGGAGCAGAGACGGGAGGAACAAAGGGATGAGGAGCAAACAAAGGAGGGGCATAGACAGGAGACCATGGAGAGAAGGAGGGGGAATAAAGGGGAGTCCGAGGGAGCCCCAGCAGGCGACGGGCGGAGGGGCTGCAGGCGACCGGGAGGCCGGAGCAGGAGGGGACCTCAGAGGGGCAGAGAAGGCAGGGCGAGGGACAGATGGAGGGGACACCAGGTAAGATGACGAGGGAGCTGAAGGGGAAACCGGGGAAGGCAAGGAAGGAGGGGGAGCCGCAGCAGGCGAAGGCAAGGCGTCTTCCAATGTGCCGGAGTAGGGGAACCCGCAGCAGGGGAACCCGCAGGCGACCGACGAGGAGTCGGAGGCAGGACCGAGGCAGGGTGACGAGGCTTCGGAGGGGGACCTGCAGGCGACCGCCGGCCTAGAGTCCCAGGACCAGTAGGCGCCACCCGAGCCCTAGACAAGGCGAGCAAGAGCGAGCCAGGGGGCAGGGCAGGTGGGACTCTAGCCCTGCGTCTGTGTCCTCTCCCCTTCCGGGACACAGACATATGGGCTTCTGGCCGGGGTCGAGCTCGCCAGGGTGAGGGAGGAGGAGACAGTAGGGAGGTCCCCAAGGGGTCCCATTCAAGCTCCTCTTCCTCTACGGAGGGAGAAGCAGTGGTTGGGTTGTCCGGGACCTCCTCAGGTACTGGAGCAGGGTCAGGGGTTGGAGCTGGAGGAACTGGAGTGGGGTCAGGAACAGGAGTTACAGGGGTTACAGTCACAGGTGGAGGCATAGGAACCTCAGGCGTTGCGGCTGCAGCAGGCGGTGGAGGCAGAGGGAGCGCCTCGGGCATTGCGGCTGCAGCAGGACAGACAGAGGGATATCGGGCAGCAAGACAAACAGGAGCACCTCAGGCGTAGCGGCCAGAGAAGGCGGCAGAGGCAAAGGGAACGCCTCGGGCGCAGGAGCTGCAGGCAGAGGCGGCTGCTTAGGCGGAGTGACCAGAGGTAGAGGGGCCTCGGGCGTAGCGACCGGAGGTGGAGGGAGTGCTTCGGGCCGGGTGGCTGCAGCAGGCAGAGGCGAAGGGGGCGCCTCAGGCCGGGCGGCTTCAGCAGGCAGAGGCGAAGGGGGCGCCTCGGGCCGGGCGGCTGCAGCAGGCGGCAGGACTGGGAGGTCCCGTGCATGCGAGACGGGCGTGGCCCCTTTAAGAATCCTGGAGACCCACGGAATTGCATCCCTGACCGCACTGGCCTATTTGTTAGCTAGTTGCTCCGGCCGGTAGGAGTACCGCTCGAGGGGAGGCGGCAGCTCCTCGGCGGCCTGGCGTGTTCCCCGGACGGGGGAAGCTGCCTGCGAAGGCAGCTTAGCAGCGCTGGTGGCGTAAGGATCAGCCAGGGAGTCCTCCTGTTCCCTGGCTGGAAGGGAAGCGGGGACGAGCGCGCACGCCCCCAGAACGATCGTTGGGGCAATCGCTTGCTTCTTCCTCCTTCAGCTCCTGGCGGTGGCGGGAGGCTACGCCAAATCCGACAGGGTGGACGGCGGGAGGATAGTCCCAGGTTCGCGTGGCGCAACCCACTGCTCCGTCCAGAGCTCGGCCAGCCGCCGGAAGTTCTCGCGCACCTCCTCCGCGAGGTGCACGTCCTCCATGAGGGACAGCTGGTCCAGGATGTCCCAGTTCCAGCTCACCAGATCCCACGCCGGGGGATCCTCCCGGATGCCAGGCTGGGCTATCCAGAATAACACCTGGTCCACGTAACCTAGATACTCCTCAGTTACGGAAGAATTTGTGAGGTCAGACACTGATGTTGGGCAAAAAGGCCTGGCTTGCAGTCTCTGCTCTAATTCATCCCAAAGGTCAGGGCTCTGTATAGGCCACACCAGACTCCTTATGGACCTTGCTTTGTGCACTGGTGTGCAGTCATGTTGGAACAGGAAGGGGCCATCCCCAAACTGTTCCCACAAAGTTGGGAGCATGAAATTGTACAAAATGGCTTCCAATGCTACAGCATTGAGAGTTCCTTTCACTGGAACTAAGGGGCCAAGTCCAACCCCTGAAAAAACCCACACCATAATCCCCCCTCCAGCAAACTTTACACTTGGCACAGTGCAGTCAGGAAAGTACCATTCTCCTGGCAACTGCCAAACCCAGACTTGTTCATCAGATTGCTAGACAGAGAAGCGTGATTCGTCACTCCAGAGAACACGTCTCCACTGCTCTAGAGTCCAGCGTGCCTTACACCACTGCATCCGACGTTTTGCACTGCACTTGGTGATATAAGGCTTGGATGCAGCTGCTCGGCCATGGAAACCCGTTCCATGAAATTCTCCACGCACTGTTCTTGAGCTAATGTAAAGGCCACACAAAGTTTGGAGGTCTGTAGGTATTGAATCTGTAGACAGTTTACGACTTCTACACACTGTGCGCTTCAGTATGCATTGTCCCGCTCTGTGATTTTATGTACCACTTTGTGGCTGAGTTGCTGTTGTTCGCAACTGTTCTAGATTCTGTTGCTGTTACAATACCACGGAAAATTTGTAGCAAGGAAATGTCACGGATGGACTTATTGCACAGGTGGCATCGTAGCACAGTATCATGCTTGAATTCACTGAGCTACTGAGAGTGACCCATTTCTTTCGCAAATGTTCGTAGAAGCAGTCTCTATGCTGCATGTTGTGCTGTGTATCCGGTTGTCGCCTCTGCCTTTAACTGTGGTTGTACTCAGTTTTCGCCTGATCCTCGTGTGTCTTAGCCATCATGTATCTATTCGCCGTTTGTGTGCCTTACAGTCCTTAGTATAACTTACCGTGTTTTCCTGTCATTCATGTCTTGTTGTGCGGATCCTTCAAGAAGTAACATAAAATATTGCTTACTATAGTTTTGCCATTGCAGTTTTTGGCAGTTTATCATAAGCTTCGATGAGTCCATATTTGTCATTGAGAGAAATGTTTCCTGTGCATGCACCATTACCATTAACCTCGGGTAGCTATCCAGAAGCAGACGGGGTAATTACAGCAAGGTAATGTAGGCTTATTAAAGTGAAGTAAAAAAAAATAAAATGCCGTACTTGAATTTTTTCCATATATTGCCATGTATAAAAATACCCCAAATGAACACTGTAAGCGGACTACTTGATTATTATAAGACCATTATTTAAACTGTATTTGTAAAGAAATGATTCTGTATCAAGCATTAATGATCCATATAAGCGGTTGAACACTATAAGCAGTTTCCACTGTATTGGGCTACTTTCAGCTTTGGTTGGGTAAATTTAAGGCTGATATTGGGCTGCAGATTTTTGCAGGACCTGGCAACACTGATGCTGAGAACTGCTAGATTCCTCTGACGATTGCGTTTTTATGATTACAGTTTTAGCTGTAAGGGGGGCAAGACATAAAGTAGATGGAGCAGCTGCCCCCTGTGGATCTGCCCCTGCCCTGGTATTAATTGTCTTCTGTATTTTAATTACAAAGTCTTCAGTGTGGTTAAGTCAAGCGACTTGCCAAACCTGTAAGCTTGTACTTGAACAGCCAATTTTCCACATGTATGTTAATCCATCCATCCATTATCTTCCGCTGAATCCGAGGTCGGGTCGTGGGGGCAGCAGTCTCCGCAGGGAAACCCAGACTTCCCTCTCCCCAGCCACTTCATCCAGCTCCTCCGGGGGAATTCCGAGGCATTCCCAGGCCAGCCGAGAGACATAGTCCCTCCAGCGTGTCCTGGGTCTTCCCCGGGGCCTTCTCCCAGTGGGACATACCTGGAACACCTCACCAGGGAGGCATTCAGGAGGCATCCTAATCAGATACCTCATCTGGCTCCTCTCAATGCAGAGGAGCAGTGGCTGTACTCTGAGTCCCTCCTGAATGACTGAGCTACTCACCCTATCTCTAAGGGAGAGCCCAGCCACCCTGTGGAGAAAACTCATTTCGGCTGATTGCACTCGCGATCTCGTTCTTTCGGTCACTACCCATAGGTCATGACCATAGGTGAGGGTAGGAACGTAGATCGACTGGTAAATCGAGAGCTTTGCCTTTTGGCTCAACTCCTTCTTTACCATGACAGACCGATGCAGCGCCCACATCACTGCTGACGCTGCACCGATCCGCCTGTCGATCTCCCGCTCCATCTTTCCCTCACTCGTGAACAAGACCCCGAGATACTTAAACTCCTCC
>JAODJX010000037.1:23347919-23361230 GCA_026776945.1 Isichthys henryi
CACACGTGGATAATCAGGGGGCGTGGCACACACGTGGATAATCAGGGGGCGTGGCACACACGTGGATAATCAGGGGGTGTGGCACACACGAGGATAATGAGGGTGCGTGGCACACACGAGGATAATGAGGGGGCGTGGCACACACGAGGATCGGACGAGCCGGGCATGACAGTAGCCCTTTAACACACTCCAGCCTCACTAATACCCATATATATGCTGTGGCACCTTAACACGCTACAGCCTCCCTAGTATCTATATATATGCAATATAAAATCCTATGGGCATATTCAGATCTTGTGCTGGTGTATGAATGTATGTTTGTAGTTGTGATGTGCAGATATTTTTGTTCATAATGTTTGCTCACTTTCCTATATAATTTGATAAAAGCTCTAAATTTGAACTGTATAACAAACCAATGGCAAACAGTAATTTTAATTTGTGCCCTAAGGAATAGTAGTTACATGCTATCTATTTTAAAATTAAAATTCACTGCTAATTTGCCATGACAAGAAATCCCTCTTACACATCTTGTTTTTTTTTTATCCAGAAGCAATTTTATGCAGTCAGTTCATCCAGTAGGACGACCGTTTTATATATGAAACACTGCTTTAATAAGCAATTGATTTAATAAGTAAGGATGTTTTCTAAACATCCAAGTTCAATAAACATTCATCTAATTAGGGTCACAGTGATGTAGGGCCTTTTCTGGAAAGCATAGGGCATAAGGTGAGGTGCATTCTGGGAAAAATGCCAGCCCATTATAGGGCAGTGACAGAGGAGCCACAAATTTACCTAAACTATGTGGTCTAGGATCATTTTCAAATCTGTGGCTTGACAGAAATGTGCACTGGAGTTAGTTTGAAGCACCATAAATATGGATGGATTTTACCCCCGGCTCTGCCTCTCTCTGTCTGTAGTTTGCATGTTCTCTCTGTAATTGAATGAGTGCCCTCTAATTCCTCTGGTTTCCTCCCACCAGGCCGGTCTCTGAGGAGGGGCGGGGCCTGGGGCCGGGCCAACTTATCTGGGGCCCCAGCTGAGGCCAATGTAATCCAAGTAAAGTGCACTACTGCGCATGCTACTGCTTGGTGATTGTAATACAGACGCAACCATAATGAAGAATAATAATGATCACTGATTGCTGACAGTCTACAGTGTGAGCTTTCTGGACTAACTAGCGCCACACAGTAGTGTGGCCATGCAGGTTACATTAGCCTAGGCCATGTGATCACATGTCCAAGACAGAATTAAGTATATTTCCAGTGTATATTTAGTAGGAGTGTAACAGTACACAAAATTCAGAGTTCCCTACAAACCTCAGTTTTGGGTTCATGGTTTGGTGCAATTTCGATACAGCAAGGAAAACCATTTTTTTTTTTTAATTATTATAAAAAATGGCAAACACAAACACAATTAGGAACATTTGTAATTCAAAGTCAATGCTCTTGTGGATGTGCCTGAATATGAAAACCTAGGAGATCGAGTCACGTGTTCTCTCTGCTTGAGTACGACGGCATATCTGTAGCGATAAACACCCCTATAGCCCACAGTTATTTTTCAGCCCAGTCTGAATTTCCTGGTAAAAGCGCCTTCAATGCCACAGGGAGGCTAAGTTGCAGAGCCTTTTCCGGCCTTGCTCCGGTCGTACACACCCTCGGATGATGTCGTCTCAAATGAGTTAGCATGTAGGATGTGCAGCAGTATACCCCATTTCGGTATAGCAGAGCCAACAGACAGTCTTGGTCCTAACAACTACTCTCTCCCCCGTGATCTTGTACTTTTCTGGGAAGTCAAAATCTTCCCAAATCATCGATTATAACTGTCTGCAACAAGCATTAACCATAGCTCATAGTAGACCTGGGATATGGGACCATTAACTCATAGTGACAATTAGCATAATGTTTTCTGTACAGAGCATCTAGTACAAATTTAGGTTCCTCCCATGTGGATTGCGTGTGCCAAACCAAAAATGATGTACCGAACGTACAGGACAGTGCTTGTTCTGTTATTTCTTTAAAATTTCTTTATTATTAAAATAATGTGGCTGCCTAAAATGAAAAAAAATATCTAATAACATTATTTAGCCTGCCGTTATAAAGTCGTTTCCCGTTTTAACTGGACGCCGTAGAGGGTGGAGTCACTGTGGCAGCAACAGTCGTACCACCCTAAAACATGCAGATTATCAAACCGCTACCTCTAATTTGCCCTTAGTGTGTAAATTTATGTGTGAACCTGTGCTCTGTGATGGATTGGAATACCGTCCAAGGTGTCCCCTGCCTTGTGTCCAGTCATAAACTGTGATAAACTCCAGGTTAACAGTAAGACCCAGTACAGACTAACTGTTATTTCCTTAATTACCGTTCCCCACTCAACATTTGGGTGTGTGAAGTACAGCAAGAAAGTTTAACACAGATGAACGAAACTCCTACACAATGTACTTTTCAGAACCTGTTGTTATATTTGATGACTACTGAACTGCTGCTGCATTTAGTGGCAGGAAATGATTGATGGGGAGCAAATAAGCCAGCAGTTTTCCTCACTGACCTTCTGTGTTCATTTCTGTTATGAGCACTATAGCACAGCAGAGTAAAACATTGTTTGATTGAGTAAAACGTGTGTAAAGTACATTAACTGGGCCGCCAAGCACTATATATGCACTGTGCATGACTGTGGAGTGAGCGGGTTCTCCTCATATTTCCTCCCACAGTCCAAAGACAGACAGTAGGTCTAACTTATCTCTCTAAATTGCCTGTATATTGTGTGTGTTTCGGGGGGGGCTGCAATGAGCAACCTGCTCACATGTGCTGGGAGAAGCATTCACTGATCTTTTGATTGCATTCACTGATCTTTGTAGGGACCTGAAAAATGGTCCCCACAACATCAAAAAACAGATTTTTATTATATTGTGGGGGGGCATTTGGACCCCACAATATAATATAAACCTAATACTGTACACAGACACGCACACATACACTCTCACACACTCACACACACACATATATTTATAACCTACTGCTTCCTTTAACTATGTTGTTTAGCCACTTTACTTATATCAGCACTCATTGTGCAGGTAGGTGACATTCAGGTATTGTGAGTCAGTGGAGCCATTTTGGCTAAACGCACTGGAATGCATCGGTGATTTGAGCCTGAGCTGACACATTCACTGCCAGTGGTCCTTCCCCTTCTGAAGAGTGCCTGCACTGACAGCTGTCTTATGACGGATGTGTCATGGCTGTGCCTGTGCATTTCACTGCAGCCCCGTACTGCAGCAGGCCCTGCATCAACACAGTGATAGATTACACCATGTCCCTTGGCCTGGTTTCCTTCCCATTAATGCTGCTTCTATACCATCAGTGGCACTGATAATACAACGTTTACTACAGTGAAGCTAAGACTTTTTTTTTTTTATTTAACAAAAAGGGGTGATTTATTATCTTGAAAGTCACTTTTGACGTTGGCGACGTTCCAGTATGTTAACAGATAGCTCCTTTGAAAAACAGCTAAACCTGGGAAGGTGCATCATGTATTAAACATTATGCCCTTAATTAAATGCAGTGGTGTGTCAGTCTTATGCAGACTATATTGACAGAGCTGATTGTCAGTCTTATTTAAAGAGATGGCATTACGTCATGAAGGAGGGAAGGTGAAGTCAGTATTTCATCTTGGAGTAATTTGTTCTTTGCATATTTGTTCTTGTGTCCTGTCACAAGAGCAAAACACCATATGGTCCAGCGTTAGACATTTGGTTCCCAGAGGGGCCAGGGGTTGGGAAAATATTTCGGTCATAAGTGACATTATGTAATTCGTCCAGCTGTTGAATGCATCTTTATAACATCTTTATAATGGCTCCACCTATTACAGAGCTCTGTTATTCTTTGGAAGTTCAGGATTAGCTTCAACTAGTGCAGATCAAAAAGAGGAAGTTTAAAATCAAATGAAAAATTAAGTGGTCAAGGAACCAGATTCCGAGCAGTGAGCTGGAACAGTGCCATATAAGTTAAGTAAAATTAATGGCCACTTTATTATAAAAGATGGAGGTTCTTGTACGACAGAGAACCATTGTACACCCACTACATTCAGAGCTGATACATTATGCAAGTAAACTGTCAGGTACATTACTACAGCCACATCTACACAATCATTACATTTTTTAATGACTCCCGTCATTTTTTACCTTTTATTTTTTCGTACTTTCATTATTCACATCATATGAAGAACTGGAAGTGTATAATTAGATGCTTTTGTCTGTTGATACATAGCTTGTGGTGACATT
Organism: Isichthys henryi; assembly: GCA_026776945.1. NCBI lineage: Eukaryota > Metazoa > Chordata > Actinopteri > Osteoglossiformes > Mormyridae > Isichthys > Isichthys henryi. Next base: position 23,352,193 of record JAODJX010000037.1, read on the forward strand.
CCTGCGCTCACCATCCCTTGTACAGTATGATATTGTGTGCAGTATATTTAAATGGAAAATGTCTCTTACATTGCATACACTAGCTACACGGTTCACCTAATCACATGGTTTTGGCCTGCAGGTGAAAGTAAGAGTTTCTGGAGGAATCCCATGTAAAAAGCCTGGGAGAGCATGCAGTCCTCAAATACACACAGCCTGTGGGCTTTATACTGCAATTTGTACAGCGCAGTGTGATACCACCATGCCCCCCCCATGTCACAGGCAAAGACAGTGTCGATCTCCTTTTGTGTCTTTGTCTCTCTCCCCCTCCCCCCCTTTCTTTACCAGATCAGTCAAGAACAGGATTGGCACTCCTGGCTGTTCAGCCCTATCCAAGCAAAATACAGGGCAGAGTTTAAATGGAAGAAGATCTGGCCAGTTCTGATTGGCCTGTTCCTGAAGGGAGGAGCCTAACTTTTAAAAGCCGGCTGTGTCTGTGTGTCTGGGTGGGAGAGATGTGGTTGTGTTGTCTCATTCGCCGAATTTGTTGTGTGCTCTTCTCCTCCTGTATCCTGTAACCTCCTGTGTTCCCAGCATCCATTCATCTCCACTGCTTTCTGTTATATTAGTTTGTATCCCATATGCCAGGTCTAGTGTACCTGCCTCAATGCTAATTCTTCCAGAGGTTCACCAATATACGAGTCCATTCAGCAGACTTTGAAATAATTCAAAAACAAATTATCATTTAGAATTACTTATTTCAATTATTACAAATTCCTCCAGTAATGTCTTTCTAACTCCTACTGCATTTTTTATCTTCGTGGAAGAACTTTGTCCAGATGTATAACTTCCTCGTCAATTAATGATTTTGAGAAGAATATACATGCTTGTATCACTGTCTGTCTCACCTCTAGTTAATGTGAACTATTTTATAAATATTTTTGATAAGCTCTTATATAAAAAATTCCTTGGCATTTCTGCCCTGATTTCCGGTTGCTGTTCGCTACGGCTTAAAGGATGCATTATCTACTCTTAAGAGCGACTTTGCACCTGACTACACTTCTCATGTGGCGCCTGAATACGTTTCTGAGATCCTGATTCAATACGGCCCGACTCTCTTTGTGACTGTCCCTATTAAAGGCATCCTTTGTGTGCCTCTCACTGAAGGCAGATCTAGATGGGTGTACAGGACACACGGCTTATCTGCCAGTGCTTTTCAATAGATTTCCTGTTAATTGGATTTATTAATTTTACTTATTTTTCTTATTTCCCCAGTTGGCCTCACAGCTTCAGATGTGAGTAATAATGGATGCTATTGACTCTTATCATTCTAATGAATCAGAGAATGTCGGTGAACATCAAGTAATTGCTATGCGGTGCATCGAACAAAAACAAAGTGCTTCTTTTTTTTTTAGCAATTGCATTCAACATATGTTTTGTATGTAAATATGATAGTCTTATTAACATTTTCTTATGGCTTATTGAATAATTCATTGGCTGTAGCTCCCATTACAATAAATTCCTGTTACTGAGATGTTGAGAGACCTTGCCAATAGCATATCCTGTTACATTTTGGTCAGAATCTACGAGTGACATAACTTGACCATTTTGACTCTGGAAAGTAACATTTATTAGGGTCATTTAATCAACATCTGACAATACATGATTTATATATATATTTAAAGGCAGAAATTGACAAAGTTATAACCGGGGATGGACATAACTGGTACGCAAGTACGCATTCACCTTTCAAAACGATACGTGCAACAATCGATTGTGGTAACATCGTAAATGCGTACTTACTTTATGTGCATTTGCGCTGATATGAAAACAAAAGATAATGCATTTTAATCTGTATATGCTAACTCTACTTAATTTGCGATATGCAGGTAAAAATGCAAGGTATTTTCTTGTCATAGCAGCACAAATGCACGTAAGAATGCATTTGCGCCTTTACAAACAATCGATTGTCGCACGTGCCGTTTTTAAAGGTGAATGCGTTCTTGCATACCAGTTGTGTCCATCCCTGGTTATAACTGAAATTTGAGACAGGCCATGCAGGTAGTAGAATAGTCATTCAAGTAGCAAGAATTTCAAGTAAGAATCTCTGGGCTGCCAGAGAGCAGAAATTCTCCGGCACCGTCACCCACCAAGGCCCATGTGGGACACCATTTCACCTAACTGAACTCTCATACGAAAATAATTACAGTGACACAATAGGGTTGTACAAATCGTTTTGAAGATTATTGGGGTGGTGTGGCACGGTGGTGCAGTGGTTAGCACTGTTTCCTCACACCTCTGGGACCAGGGTTTGAGTCTCCACCAGGGTTCCATGTGTGTGGAGTTTGCATGTTCTCTCTGGGTTCCTCTGGGTACATCAGTTTTCCCCACACATTCCAAAAACATGCTATGGCTAAATGGCATTGCCAAATTGCCCATAGGTGTGTGTGTGTGTGTGTCTGAGTGAATGTGCCCTGCAATGGGTTGTTCCCTGTCTTGCACCCATAGCCTCTGAAACCCCCTGTGACCCTGAATAGGATAAGCAGCTTCAGAAAATGGATGGATGCATTATTAGGCTGGATTATGAGTTTTAAGGGTGACAGCAGCTCCTGTTGATATCACTCAAAGATATAAATCATTATGTACTGAAATCTGTGCCATTTTTCAAATAAAGCTGGAGGGACCATAGGCAGCTACTGCATTTTAATATCTAGTGTTTTTTTCACTAGTGCAATAAATATTGTCTCTGGCAACATCACCCCAGGTTATCTTTCCTGTATCTCATCTCAACTTTCATTGGGCAATCGATGTACATTTTGGGAAACATTCGTTAAAATCTGGAAAATTCGGCGATAATCGATCATTTGTTCCTCAAGGTCTATCTTGTATTGTGTGAAGTTAATGCTGTAAATATTATTTTAATTTTCATTAAGAGTTGGTTGCCAGATTACATATACCAGTCTAAAATATTTTCTTTCACGTTTCATGTCATGATCTATCTATGTGATCCAGCAGTTACGCCAAAATATGAATGTACCATCGATGCAGTGTGATATAGTACAATATAATGCTTGGTTATACATCATTGCATATAAGATTTAGGTAATGGTCTTTATATCTTTAATCCATAATGTATAACAATGCATTATATTGTACTCTCTAACACTATTATTTTATATCTGGGAATGAAAATATATTATTCTTAAAATGATCTCAGGCTAAGACTTTAAAAAGTCTTGAATCAAAATGACTAAAAAGCCACACACAGTTATCACTATCAATCTGTGTGGGTAATTTAATTACTTAAACTGATTTTGTAATTTTTCCTCTTTCTTTAAGCTTTTGCTGTGAGTAGCAGTGTTAGTCTTATCTGGCTTAGAACTGAAGCCGCATAACTAATGGTGAAAGGAGATTTGGCAAAACAAACAATTTGTCTACGTGACACAATCCCAAATGTTGCCACTGCATAGCTATGCTGTCACTGATGTATAGCTCTGTATAACACAATCCATTAATGACTTAGCTATACGGCTCAAGAGGATGAATTCCACAATCCTCTGATCACAATCATTCTGCGATATCATGTTGGAGACTCTTTAGAAGAATAAGCAAGACAAAAGGCTTTATCTAATGAAAAACGACTCGTTGCAATTAATCAAGCTCCATCATGGACATTTCAGTTTGGAGAAAATATATTCTGCCTGACTTTGACTAGTAATCTAATAAAAGTATACCTATAAGTAAAGCGGATTTTCCTGTTAATTTAGACATGAAAATATATAATGTTACATTCCGCTTTTTGTGTTTTCATTTCTCTAAGCATCCTGCCGCATGGACAGTTACTCATACTCTCTCTGAAATTCCGTCGCAATCCGCGAAATCACTCAAGTCATGAACAGTTAGACACAGCTAAGCAATTTGATGAATGGACATTAGATAGCTAAACTGTAATGATGTGAGCTGACCATTAGACCCCTAATGTTGGGTGATATGGTTCATTTTTCTGAGCTTGTGGCCAACTTTGCAACTGAACTTTCTCCTAGATGTCTCCACTTCACTTGCCGTTGACCAGAACAGAAAGATGATGTCAAGTTGAAAGTCATTAACTTCTTCTAAATGACTGCCCACTCTTCTGCTGTAGATTACATGTCTGTGTGCTTAATTATACACCTGTGTCAGCAATGAGTCTGGCTTAATTGGTCAATTCCTCTAATAGGGATGTTCACATACTTGTGGCCATATAGCATATTTAATCCAAATAGTGTATTTAAGCAAAATAGATTTTTGCAAGATGGTGCCTTAGAGGAACAGTCAGTCATTAGCAGAAGCATTATAAAGAGATGAATGCAATGTAATGCAGGCAGGGAAATCTGATAATCACACCTGCATCTATCCTCAAGGTCTAATAAATGACCCTAAGTTTAACTTACCAAAAATATGTAAATAAATCATTTAAATGTACATATCAAATATAAGTTATGGTATAAATTTTGCAATTTAAAAGTCAAACATGAACAAATTAGGTTTGTCCTAGGTTGAAGGTCAAGATCAAAGCTGAGCAACTGCGAACAACAGCTGTCTAGACATGAACAATTCTGAGCAGAAGTAGCATCAGCAAACTGCCGGTTAATCAACAAGGTGACTCCCTGTTACTGAGTACAGGAGGCAGGTGCCCATGTGTAGTGATCAGAGTCCATTATACAGCCTTGCTGCCTGGACTGGCCATGCATATATTTTTCCATTCCATATTTATTTTTCCTCCAACAATACCCTTTCAATTGAGGTATATGTCGTATCTACAGTAAATGCACAAGTAAATAATATGCGCTCCAATTAAGAATCTGTCAAGGACCTCCTAAGATTAGTTATCCTTCGGAACATCTCGGAACATCGGAACATCTCGGAACATCGGAACAGCTTTTGTTGCTGTTTCCTTCTCTGTTTTAATGGGCATTATTGCTGAGTTCCACCTGTGTCTACAGCTGCACATAGTTTGACACACAAACACATTATCTGCTTAATCAACTAATGTCTGCTATATTCGAAAACCTGGAACCTTCCAAAAACCAGAGTAGCAACCTGACCCAGTATATGTGATGAGAAAATTAAGTTGTGAAATTCCCTTTGACGTTCTACTCTGCTGTTTATTGCATCTTACAGCAGGGTGCAATACTAGTGGCCAAATCACGAAGACTGAGGAAAGAGGCAAATGGATTTTGTTTTACAACTCAAATCAGTTTTTGACAGGACAAGCAGTCACAGGAAGGATCACTTCTGTCATGGCTTCTTCCATTTGGGGACCATCGTTCTGACTGAGGTTTGTTGCCATCCTTCAGCATCAGCAAAACTCTTCACAAAGTGGCATGGAGAACTATTTAGGGACAGATTATTAGTCTCAAAATCAGACATCCTTGTTTACCAAAGTAGTAAAACTGATGATTTCTTTTTTAAATTTCTCTTGAAGTGAAAAATTGTTTTTCACATATGACCCCTAAATGTTTCATTATCCTGCACACTTGTGACCCCCCCTGTATCTGCATTTTCTGGTCGTGACCTCATGTAGCCCTCTGTACCTGCAGTTTTTTCGGTCCGTTGATTGAAATAATTGCACAATTACATTGAAGTGAAACCAAATAAATTACACATGATTTCTGTTAGTTGCTGGAAATAACAAATATGGGGGAACACATTCTACTGGCACATCACATTAAAGGAATTTAATGGGCAAAATGTGGAATAATGTAGGACAGCGGAATATGTGCAAAAACACAGAAAAGTGTATACATGTCAAATGAGGGTTCAAAGCTGACCTGCTGTGTATCTGAAGAAAAAGAACTTTTGAGTTATTTTCTCATCAGCGAAATGAAAAATGTGATTTACATTCCAGAATATGATGATTTAATTAAAATTTAATTAGATTTATTTTTCTAAATCTATTACACTGACGAATTTTACAACTGAGTTTATCTAAATGGGACATGCTTTTTTGCCTTTACAATATTTGAAATCAAATAAATTATATTATTATATAAGAAATAAGTAATTATATACTTAAGTCATTTCTCACTTTAATGGAAGAAAAGTAATCTATTGTCTTTCCTACATCCCACAGAGATTGGAATTAAATTTTCTAGTTTATTAAAATTTTGGTTGTCAAAGAACAAGTCTCGTTTCTTATACACAAATTGAAGCATAAAGCATAACAGTGATGGTCACACAGAGAGGATCCAAGTGCAAAGATGCCTGTTTAAGGTAATGAGCAGAGATAACATTGTAAATGGGTATGGCGCAGGCACTCGATACTTCACGTTCAGCTAGTGAAGTATCTAGCTAAAAACAATTCAGGAGATGATGACTGATGTAGGTGGGGCTGTTCTTATAAGGCTAGATGCAGCCGTGGTTGGTCCGATGAAAGTGTGACAATGCCCACCTGCACATACACACACGCCTCGTAAAGTCCGAGGAGGCCGGAGTTTTGGGCAACCATGAGGATGAGGGGCCAAGTGATCAGGGTGTCATTGGTGGAGACTGTCAACAAGGGATGGACACAAGGTGTAAAAGCATCTCTGGACGATAGTCTTCCCAGTCTAGCCGGAGTCCATCAAGGAGCATACTGAATATACTAATTCACCACCTACAGAGGAGAAGGCATAGATGACTCCATGAGAATAAAGAACACAAGTTTCAACAAGAACACATGAAAGGTAGGTGAGATACGGTAGTGGCAAGAAAGGTATGTGACAGGATTAATGCAACATAAAACCTTGAAATGGCTGATATAACTGGGACTGGGTTTGTGGGAATACAACCACAACTTCAAATCCCTTATTGAAAGCCAGATACATTGGTGAAAAAGTGGCATGGAATGGTGGCTATGGCCATGAAATGCTTCTGGGTATCGATGGCCTGCTGCAGCTGAATATGGGCCTTCTCCCATACCTGTGTGTTTTATTGGAACCAGTCATCGAATTCTGGAATTTCACACAATTACATTTCGCAGGGGAATAAAAGTGGCTGACACACTGGAAGGGGGTCAGTTAACCCTCTGGGGTCTAGGGGTAGGGAACACATTTGTTTTGGTATTACCCTCATCTTTATTTTAATGTACTTTGTAAATATGTCAGATTTATGTGAAGTTTGTAATTTGACATCAAAGTATAGACATTGCAAATTGCAGTTTGGAACACGTGCAGAAACATTATAAAAGTACATAGTAAGCAATGCTGGCAGTTTGTTTTGATCCCAGATATCTGATCACCAAAGTCTTGGCTACATGAAGATGACTAAATGGTCTTTGATCCATAACAATATCTTCGGGAATTCTGAACAACCTAAAAATTTGGTCAAACAAACATTCAAGACATTGAGGGGGGCAACTGGGGAAAACGTCATCAGTACAGGATGGCACATTTTGGAAAATTGATCCACATTCACACGTACTGTAGTCAACCCCAGTGAAGAGAGCAGGTCAGTACATAACGTGAGACGATGCTCTCTGTACCAGTAAAGATGGCATCAGTAAAGGCAGCAGAAACCTTTGCTTGGGCACATGCAAGGCAGGTGAGTATATAGTCTCATATTTCATCCACTATAGAGGGGCAGAGTTTGTGTTATCTCCAGGTTAGCATAGCTCAGTGAGATACAGATCCATTGTAATAGTTGGGAATGAATCACTGAGGGTACATACTGCTTCCCCACAGGAGTGTCTGGAGGGCCTGGGTCAGTTTGATGGAAGTTCATAATCTCCCAGTCTTATGTGGAGGGTTGTGTAATTGGGAAAGGGTATCAGCTTTTGTATTCTATGGTACTGGCCAATAAATAACAGTTAAACAGAATCGTGTAAATAACAAAGCCCAGTCAACTTGTCTGGGATTAAGATGTTTGGCATCACAAATATTTTCAAGGTTGAGGTGATCGGAGAGCACTAGGGAAGGGGAGTTGCCCCACTCTTCTAAGACTAGGAACTCTGTTTCAATCATATTTCCATTGCGCAAGAGTAATTTTGTGTGAGCAAAAAGCACATAGGTGCAGTTTGCAGGATTAACCATTGCATTAGGAGAGCAAACTTTGGATACATCCACTTTGACCATTGATCAGTGTGGAATCACGTTGCTTGAGGATCAAGGCCGAGGTGATTAGTTCAGTCAGTTCCTGGGAGGCAGCTTACCTCCCCTATCCAGGAGAGTCCTTGGTACTTCTGCTTAGTCACAGTTGTCACTGAGCAGCGGAGGAGCTAACATTTTGAATGAATCTTTAATAAACGTTAACATAGTCCAGAAAATGTGGAAGTTACTCCACTGGAGTAAGAGTAAGCCAGTCCCATACTGCTTGAATCTTGGCTTCCTTCATCCTTACTCGCTCTGGTTCTAAGGCTTATCCCAGGAAAGAAATGGTCTGGTAATGGAACTGAAATTTATCAGCCTTGGCAAACAGGGTAGTATTACTGCAATCATCAAAGTACTCGAGCAACTTGAAGTTGATAAGACAACTTGTTAAGAGAATAGATAAGCAAGTCATCAATGCACACTATTAAAAATGTATTATCATGTGTAAGAAGACCTCATTCATGAAAGACTGGAAAACTTCTGCGGCCTTAGGTAACCCATATAGCATGACCTGTCAGAAAAACTGTCTTCCATTCTTCCTCCTCCCTGATCCAAATGAGGTTGTAGGGATTTTTCAGGTCCATTTTGTTAAACAGATTAATGGCAATGGATATCTAATCTTCTCATTTATTAAGGGGATGATCTGCAAGGGCAAAGGCCACTAGCCTTCTTTTCGACAAAGAAGTATCCAAATGCAGGAGGAGACACTGAGGGTCAGAAGATGCCTGATGTGAAGGGTTCCTCTGTATGCTGATCCAAAGCTTGGTTTTCAGGAACTCAGGTTTCTGTGGAATATACCCCTACTTCAATATGTTTAGTCTGTCCAAAGTCTCCAGTCTCCTCTGTCATTGGAACTGAGATTGTGCAATAGACCTGTTACCTGGTTCTTCGGGGGGGGGGGGGGGGGGGCGGCGCGGCGGGCGGGGGGGTGGGGGGGGTGGGGCGCGTGGGGAA
>JAODJX010000037.1:23369324-23400698 GCA_026776945.1 Isichthys henryi
ACCCAGGCGGAGACTCGAACCCGGGTCCCAGAGGTGTGAGGCAACAGTGCTAAGCACTGCACCACCATGCCGCCCCAAGAGACGTCCAGAGAGCCCCAAATGTACAGGTATATCCTGTATTCCTTATGGCACGTCTCACTGTAAACGTATTTGTTATAATTTCTGGGATCACGACAAGAAGGGAAAACTCCAGGTGTTGAGAGAACGCAGGGTTTAATTCAGATAAAGGCACAAAAACATACAGGGACGTCACAACCTTAATGACCAGACTGGGAAAACATACTCTGACGTGGACTTAAAGACATTGAACTAATCGGAAATAACGCAAAACAGCTGGTAAACATGGGGAATCCACACGGGGTATATGAGGGGGCGTGGCATTATGTATCATGAATTTAAATGAAAATTTTAAATATATTTATAATGCAAAATAAACCTCTGAAGCCGTTTGACTTCTCTGGGAATCTTCTACCGAGTGCGTATTTCTTTGACCCTTAGTCTCTGCTTTGTAAAAATGGGTGATGTACTTATGTTTCATAGCTATAAGATTGATTTTGGTATTTTGTTTTGAATTCATGTACATTGTTCCTGCCCAGTGAATAAATAATGGTCTCATTACTTCTGGGTTGTTTGTTTTTTGTACTTATAATTGTAGTGAATTCTTAGGTAATTGTGTTGCCACAAATGCCAGCCAGAATGAGAAGCACTGAGTTGGGTCAGTCCCTGAAGGAACTGGAGTCAAACAAGCTCACATCTCGTCTTTGCAGCCTCTGAGCTGAGTCGGTCAGTTAAACTGCAGCTCAACTATTAATATGAGGATGCGGCTTCCGAAACAGGGAGTACCGGTCTCTGGCAGTTTGTTTATTTGTCTTTTTTATTTTCTCCTAGGTTAACTTTTCGCATGCAGAATCACTCTTGACGATATTGGAAGCGTTCTCTAGCATGATTGTTGCAGATATTTGAGAGGGGAATATTTAATTCTGGTTTGACATTTATCCTAAAAAGGCCTATATCCTTTAGAAAGACTTGCAGTGTAAGATTTTGGCTGAGACAAAGTCTTCACCGAATCTTGGATATCCGATCCTCTAATGTGTTGACCTTGGGTGCCACGTTCTCCTGATGGGATCCATACCTTCCAGATCAATCAGGATTTGCAGGATCTAGCTACATTTCTCTTTGCTTTCAGCAGCACATACTGTACAATTTCTTACACTGATCTGCCGGTTTGGGTTGAAGGCAGAGCCCCCCCCCCTCTCTCTTTAGCACCTACTGTTTGCTCACAATTTTTTTCTTTCTGTCTCATCAAAAAAAAAGCATCGTCAAAATTGAGATTAACAATAGCCCTGTGTACCTCTTAACTTTTTAAATAAGAGTTAATGTCAGTGTAACGCCCACCTCGCGCAATCAACTGAAACCAACGGAAGCCAATTAAACAACCACACTTAAGTCACACACTGGCATTAGTCCAGTGCGAGGTATTGTTGCTATGCACGTGCTGAGCGATTGAGTTGTCTCCGCAGTTACGGTCCGTCTTCCTTGCCCTGCCCGAACCTCCCGCACCTCCTGCTTGTCCTCCTGCCCTTCCACCCCCCGCCGTGAAGCCCCTCGTGAATCTCCCTGTGTTCGTCCTCCGCATCTCCGGACTGACCCCTCGGCTTATCGACCTTCGGCTTCCCTTCCTTCGATGACGGCTTTGGATTACGTTTGGGCTTCTGGTGTACGGATCGTACGGTTTCTGGTTACGCTTTGGACTCGACTTCCCCTTGCTCGATCTCAAATAAACTCAGTTGCCTGTATCCGCCTGCGCTTGCTTTGTTGGGCAGGACAGTCAGGTTAGTTCAGTAAACTCTGCATCTGCTACTTAAAATTCACTCAGAGCCAATGGTCTGAAGACCGAGCTTCTTAAAAAAGAAATACAAAAAGTAAAAAGATTTTCTTGACCACATTCCTCATGTAAATAGGTACTGGCTTTACTGGAAACCAGCCTTGTAATGAATTGTAAAGTCACAGTGCGAAAGAGCACTGTAAACTCTCCTGACTGTTGCTTGCACTGCCCTACATTTTTTCCACAATGCTGTTTTTCCTGACAGCTAAAGGTTTTATCTAGCTTTTTTTTTTTCTTTTTCAATCTGTTAAATGGAGAAACGGACAAGGGCATATAGCCCTTTAAAAGATTGAGACGAATTTCAGAGAAAGCTAAAATGATGTCATTAGAGAAGACAGATAAATTTTTCTCACGTTTCACAGCCTGTGCTCTAAGCAGTTCCCTCAACACGGGAAGATTTCTGACATTCCTAGGTCAGTAATAGGCAAGAAAGATACCCACTAATGATCTTGGTAATACAACGGACGGAAGCTGGAGCTGTTCTGGACAAGAGGCTTTTAAATCTGCTAATTAATATCTGTCACTTTTTCATACGCCTACAGGGAAAAAAAAAACTTTTTTGTGAGGGAAATATCTGCTAAGATAATCCATTGATTAGCATTCTGTCTCATATATTCTTGGACAGACAGTATTAAGTAGCATTTAATGATATAGTCGTACTGCATTTTCTATGATGAAATACAATCTGCACCAGGTACTGTAGGTGACCGAGATTTGATGTGCTGTCTGACCCACCGAAAAGCTTCTGCAGCCAGCTTGCTTTGAGATGCTACATCCATCAAGTCATCAGCCATAATTAACGACCCTGGGAGAATTGACTCTCGTTCTCGTAGTTTCTAGGAAGCCCCTGGAGAAATTCAATATCAGCAATCTGCTGTTGCAGCTCATCATACAGATGCTGGTAGGAAGGAAAACACCACACAGTTCTTTTAACAGGAGGCCCATTGAAACAATGAGTCTGATTTAATAGGAGTTCATTAGCAAAACAAGTTTTCCCTGAAGAATTTGTATAATAGCATAAAGTGTAAGTTAACTTCCCGCACAGTTCATTTAACCAGCATCACAAAAACTGTGAACGGAACCTTCTTTTTACAGCTTTGCACTTGCCCATTTTGTAAATACACGAACACTGTACAAAAATCACATTTGGAAAAAAAGGCAAATATTGCACAAAACACATTTAGCAATATGTAGGACGTTTGTCATATAAAAATAGAAGCATTCAAACTTTTCACATGTCTACCGCAGACATAATTTTTTTTTTTACAAAATGGCTGAGACACAAAGAGTATCAGGAAGTAAGAGTCACAGTCCTGGCCTCCTGTAAAAGAAGCTGCTCTTTAGGGGTCTGACTTTCTCAGCCGGAGAATGGTGGGCCGATAGCAGGGAAACACGATTTGGTCTGTGACACATACGAACCTGATTGCTGACTAGAAAAATTTGTGAATATACTGATCGCCGGTAAAATCTTTTATGGGGAAAGCCCCCCTCCACCCCCCTCCCCAGTCAGTGAAATTGCAGACGGGGACCCCCTCCCAGTTTTCATTATTTAGAGTGATCCTGGGCCAGCTGATGTAGACGATACTGTTAATGTCAAGATAGAGCACCTGTTTACCCAATTTTTTTCTGTTTACCCAAATTCTTTCTAAAGTATATGACCACCCCTAAAGTTCTGGTTTGACAGGCTATGAATATGTTGGTCTTTCTCAGAGAGAGACTGACACATCGAACAAAAGCCATGCCGTTATTCAGAAATGCAAAACTATACTGGTCTCATACTGGTCTGAACAGAAAAAAATTAAAATCTGCTGGGGCCAGAATAGAGATTTGTGGAGAAAATTGGTATGCTGCATGAGTGTACTCTACAGGGAGTTAGGCAGGAGCTTTGAAGTCTGCCCTTTTCCCCCATTTTGCTCTATTTTAGGCTTTATTTCATACCTTAGTGCTCCTTATATCTGTCACCTCACTAGGATAGTTCGAAATGTCTTGTTTCACCTTGAGAATGTTTCTAATTGAATTGTGAACAATTCACTACCACATTTGGAAAAATGCCACAATTCACATATGCGCTCAACAGTATAGCCTCGATCTTAAGTGAAACAGAGTTGTGCAGAAACCAAAACTGCCACCGGGGCAGTTGTCTCTGCCCATGGATGCTTAAACTCCTCCTTCAGATTCTTTATATCACTTCAGAACACCCAACAGCCAATTCTGATTATGCCAGGCTGCAAGGGTAGAATCGAAATGCTGGATGCATTAATCTCATTGGATACTGTAACACAGTTTATCCCCAAACAGATGCTGGATGCCTAGTGCCCTGGTATCACAGGTGCGGTTCAACATAATTGAAGGTTTTCATATCTATGAAGTGATAAGGGATGGAGCCCTTGAGTTATTGGGCTTTACATTCTAAAGCGTCGGTGATCTTTTTCACAGCCATTCTCCAAAAATGAGAGGCTATTAAATTCATGAGATGATTTTATTTCCCTATGACAATGTTGGGTGGACAATGCAGTCAAGACCCTCACCCATCATACTTCCCTTTGGATTTGTCATGGCGCATATGTGAACGTGGATTTGGGTACCTGATGCTTGAGATGTTTAAAAAAAGGTAAATAAAATCCTTGAATTTCTTATTTCACCTATCTTATAACATTTCTCCTATTTTAGCGTGGGAGGATTCAAGTAGCAGACATGTAGAAGGGACTGTGACAGCACTGCATTTTTGGCTGTGAGCTCCTTCCACATATTTAACATTTATCTTTTGTACAAGAGTGAGGTTAACTTTTCTTGGGATTGTCCACAATCTCTGCATTTTTTGTACTTGTCACATACACTGGCCATTATTTTAATAATAGGACACTGTTTTACGTTTCTTTTTATGACAATCAGAATATACCCAAGTTAAACAAGAACAGTTATATTAGCTATATAAGATGTGACGATAATTTTCACACCGACAGGCATCCACAGTATGACAGTATTCGCATACATAAGCTGTGTTCAGGAAACGAAGGACATTTTTAATCCTGTAAACATATTGCTTTGCTGAAAATAACAGAATAGAGATTTGTAATTGAGGTAAAGATCATTCCATGGTGCAGGCTTTCTGAGCCGTTACTGGACAGGCTCCCATCTCCATCAGCTTGCTCCTGAAGAACAACTTCTGAAGCACTGATTTTCTCCTGCATCTGTGACATTGTAACAGGGGAGCCAAGGTTTGCTAAATGTATGTTTTCTTTTCTGTATTTAACACCAAACGGGGTGGTCAGTGTCTGAGTGGGCCAAATCTCTGTCTGTGATCAGATCGCTGGTTCAAGCCCCTGCTTTAGTGAAACATTCACATGTCTGTGGGCCCTTGAGCAATTCTCTTAACCTCCAGGGGGCTTGCATGTCGGCTGCCCCTGCGCTATTAATCCCAGGTGATGGAGAGCAAGATGGGTTCGGCAAAAAGACACATTGCAGTACCTGTACCTGTGCGAATGGTAAAGAAAACATGTTTATTTGTTATCCTTCTCAGAAATTATTTCCAGTAGTAATCACAGGCATTCTCTTGCTCAGTTGACTGCCATGTGGAATAAGTATGATACAGTATTGATGATAACCTCAAGACTTGCACTGCTTGAAAATTTCTTAGTTGAATCGAACCGTTTGGCCACTCAGTTACTGGAAACCTGTCAGATTCACCCTTTACCCTGTCACCCTTACCATATCGTATGATTAGCGAAAAGTTATCGTGAATGAAATGGCCTCAAGAGTCATCTTTATACAATCAACTTGTCTGATATACAGTAAGAATACATACCCTGAAACCCACTGAGGTCATTGGCATGTTACTCTCTGCGGTTCTCCCATTCCTACGTGGTACAATATTTAGAAAGCATATAATCTGCAATTTATTGAATATTCACCATTCTGTAATATCCTCCTCAGGCTGACCCATCCTTTATTGCTACAGTTTTACTCCATACCCATCTTCTTCATCATGTGAGCTAGGCGACTCTGATGGATGCTGCGGACCAGGGCCTGTGGTGTAACTATTTTCATTTGCAATTTCTGGAGCAACGCAGAGACATACCTCGTATTACAAAGAATCCCAATCTAAAATTATACCCATGCATTCTGGGTCAGAAGTGAACCTCCTCTGCACCTTATGTTCAAATGTTTCAATGGCTTCTAGTGAACAAGGTTTTTAACCATCTGCAATGAAGCTCCAATTCCATTGTATGAAGCTTTGCATATAGCTGAAGAGTCTGAGGATTTATAGCCCAAATTTATGTATCTAATCCCCTTGTAGGCTGGATTGACACCTCTGCAGGAAGCCCGTTTCGCATCCAGACGAACACACGCTTTCACTTTCACTATAATCCATATGACACGCACCACCTGTCCATTGCCCACATGCCTTGCCTGAAGCTTTAAATCCCTTATTTTGCACAAGTCATCATCTCTTATTTTCTTTTCAAACACCTGCATTTTCTGTTTTTTCTTGCACTTTAGCCCATGTTTATTCTGGTCCGGGGCAGCTTGAAAAATCTGGAAATCACCTGTTGACACAACCGAATGGATAGGGCAGTGGAATTCTTCATGCAAGATGTTTAGAGGCTGCAATCAATCCGCCGCACTGTGGAAACTGGAGCTGAAGCAGATCACCAGAAACCATCGTAAACAATCAGAGTTGATGAGGAATCCTTTGTGATGTCAGCCCAGAGACTCCGCAGAATCTAACAGAATGGTCACACAGCCCAAGCCGGACAATCAGCATCTGACACTCACACATGCTGGACCCTCTCCCAAGGGGAGATTTTCTGTGTCATAGATTAGGTAAATTTTCACCAAGGAGAAGGACGATCTCTCTCACCAATTCGACGGGCTACACGTTGACTGTTCTCTGACACGGCCTGGCTACATTCCCTAAAATGAGATATTTTGTCTCTTTCTTTTCTGTTTGCTCATGGGCCAGGGAAGCTCCATATTCCTGTTCTGGGCAGGTGGGGTGCGGTAGCAGAGTCAGAATATCACAGATCCTCACAACAAATATGTTTTTCAGCTTTTTCTTTTATAGTGCCATTTTTCTTGGCCGACACATGGCCTTCCCATCCAAAACCGGGCAGATCCATTTTCGCTGCACGGTGGCGCAGAGGTTAGCGCTGCTACCTTACAGCACGAAGGTCCTGGGTTTGGTCCTGGGTTCTTTCGATGCGGAGTTTGCATGCTCTCACATTTGCGTGGGTTTCTGCTGGGGGCTCCAGTTTCCTCCCACGGTCCAAAAGTGTGCAGGGCCGGTTGATTGGCTGTGTGTGCACCCTGTCGTGTGCTGGCAAATGCCAGGGTTGGTTCCTGCCTGCACCCATTGTTCCCCCCCGCAACCCCAGTTGGGATTAAGTGGTTACGTGGATGGATGGATTTTCACATTACTTTCAGTGCATGGTAAAGGTAAGTAAGCGCGTGCTCCTGGTAACCACCATTATTGTCTCACATATACAATGACACAGAATTACAGAAAGGTGATAACTTTAAATAGCCTGGCTCCAGCCTTTTACTTGTTGTTGTGCACAAACATCTACACATATTTATGTATGAGGCTGTATTGAGAAACCTAAGCTATATAACAACAAGCAGACGAAGAACAGGAATACCACAAATTGCATACAAGCACAGGGATAAGTCTCCTACCCATCAGCGTTTTACTTTTATGACAGAACAGAGGCCAGTGAACATGTAGCATACAGACGAGGCGCTGAGGTGAGTGTGTAGCTCCAAGAGTCGTGATCAAGAGTAAGAGAATGACAGGTAGAATTCAGGATGCAAAGCTAATTCAGGAATTCTGATCTCCAACGGTAAGATCATGAACATGACCAAACGCAAAACAAGGAAAGGGAGAGTGAGACCCATTTTACACACATACAGTGGGAAACGCTATTTAAAGTGTATCTGTTTCATTCGATAAAAATGAAATTAGCAAAAGTTTGATTTTTTTTCCTTAGATAATTCTACAGGTTAAAATATGCTGAATACAATAATGTCCATGTGCACCAGGCCACTTGATGTATGCAGAGTAATCTCGGTGAAAAATATCAATTTTAAGAAGGATTTAATATTCTGTTACTGTCACATGCAATCCTGATGCTTATAACAATAAATCATATCCAAACAAGAGCTCTGTCATCTGCTGCCTTTTCTATTAATAACACTCAGAAGCTGCAGTTCTATAAAACATGACTTTTTAATCAAATAGAATGGGAATCGTAATTACAATATTTCCCCATCTTGGAGAGAAGAGAATATTCTGGACCTAGCGATCTATAGCAGGTCCTGACAGCTACGGTAATTATTCCTGACTTATGGTGCTGCGGATGAAGACCCCATTTGTCTCCATTACAGCTGCATGTTGTGGCTCCCTTCCGTTTTCTTTAGCCATGTTTGATCCTGCTGGCACATAAGTACACAAGAACTCACGCATCAATAGCATCAACATTATTATTATTATTATTATTATTATCGTCACATATGTCTGGGACATTGGTTTAAAAGCGGAACATCTTTAAAAGATCACGTTAACGATTTTTAAATTATTATATAAACGAATGTGTGTTTCAGTGAGGACATTTTTTTCCAATAATTTTTCTTTAAGCAAAACTTCTAGCCCTATCGTTACTGTCATGCCCCGCCCATCCGATCCTCCTGTGTGCTGCGCCCCCTCGTTAACCTCCCGTGGAATCCCGTGTCATCAGCTCTTTCGAGTTGTTCTCATTATTCCTGTGTATTTAAGTCTGCGTTAGAGTATGTTTCCCCCGTATCGTCATTAACGGCGCTACCTGTCGTGCCCCGTGTGCTTTGCTGTTCCATATTGTTCTTTGAATAAATCCCTCGTTACCCGACTCCTTCCCGTTACCTGCTCCGAGCTCCCGCTCACTTCGTGACAGTTATTCTTTCTGTGATGTTTTCAGTATCGAAAATAATAAATGTATAACCTTTAATCGGTTTGTTTTTGTGGTATATGGTCTTAGATAGTATGTCTACATGAGGGGTAAACAGATCAAATCTACCAGATAGTGTGTGTGTTTGTGTGTGTGTGTATATATATATAGCATAACCCTATTGTGGGTTATATAGCCTCATCAGTGAAACATCTAATCAATATTTAGTAGGGATGTGTCTGCAACATTCTACCAGTGATCAGATGATGTAATCGAGATGCTTTGCTGATG
This sequence comes from Isichthys henryi, assembly GCA_026776945.1. Lineage (NCBI taxonomy): Eukaryota > Metazoa > Chordata > Actinopteri > Osteoglossiformes > Mormyridae > Isichthys > Isichthys henryi. Next base: position 23,378,421 of record JAODJX010000037.1, read on the forward strand.
AAGCATTGTGAAGACATGCCTATGCATGTTTGCTGTCTGGGTATTATTATTATTATTATTATTATTATTATTATTTCTGCATAGGGAATATTGACCAAATGATGTTTGTTATATTTTAATAGCATTGTATCATAAGCGAAGAGGGTTGGCTTTCTAACAAATAGACAGGCTAAGGCCAGCGCAATGCAACACCAAAAATGTGCTAAGGAGCACAATCTCACTATCAATGAGAAAGCCATTCATTTTGGATCTTTGCCATAGGACGTTATAAACCAAAGCGGAATCTGGGGCAGTGCCAGGGTCTGGGTTTGCTCATTAGGGGTCAAGAAAGAACACGTTGTACTTTATTCTTCCAGTCATAGAAGGAGGATCGAGACGAATAAACACAAGCAGTGCTGGTCATCGGGCTGAGTTTCCTCCTATGTCAGCACAGCACAAATGGCATGGGAAGGTCTCCCAGATGTTTATCAGACTGTTATGCCAACCTATATATTCTCCATGAATAATTGCATGCGCTTTTAAAAGGAGTTTAATTTGTTTGAGACGCTGTCACTTTGTAGCATAAGCACCAGAACAGGAATTCATTTCACATGGTCTCTGTAATGATGCCATTAGTGTGACATTCAAAGAGGTGCTAAACTAATGTTGTGTCACATGAAACCTGCGCAGATACTTTAGAATTCTGTTTTATGACCCATAGCTCGAGGTGAGCTGGAGAATCAGATATGTATCATATCTTTATTATGATTGCCAGGCTTTGTCTGAAAGCATATTAATTACAGGGCAGTAAATTATAAACCAATATTAACTGCCTCGGTGGCATTAGACACTTTAGCTGTGAAATGAACTGTCAGCGGAACCTGCTGATACTTGGTTCCTTTTCTGTTCTCATTTCAAGACCTTAATTGCTGAAGCAGGAGGATGCAAATTATCAAGTGCAGGTTGCTTACGGGGTGGTGCACATTTATTTCTTTATTTTCTTAGTTGATCTCGAGCTGATACTTTTTTTCTTGCCCCAGTAAATTACAACATGCAAGCTGTTCTAAATGATACAAACAGATTTTCATGGCTTCTAAATGAACAGCGATGCAACGATGGAACTCTGGGAAGTGGCGTGGAAGAGGTTTATACTACAAACAGTCAAACTAAAGGTTGAAGACATTAACATTATAATAATGTTAATAATAAATCATTAAAAAAAAAACTAAAAAAGCTTCTGGCTCCTCCCAGTTGGACATGGCCAAAGCACCTCCCCAGGGAGGCGTCCAGGAGGTGTCCTCACTAGATGCTCAAACCACTTCAGCTGATTCCTTTCGATATGGAGGAGCAGTGGCTCTACTTTGAGCCCCTCCAAATTTCCAATTTCTGCCTCATCCCACATCTCTATGGCTGAGGCCAGACAACCTACAAGGAAAATAAGTTTCTGAAACTTGTATCCACCATCTCATTCTTTCAGTCACTAACAGAGCTCCTGACCATTGCTGAGGGCAGGAACGTAGATGGATGGGTAAATCGAAAGCTTTGCCTTCCAACTCACCTCTTTCTTGACCATGACAGGCCGCTATAACTGCTGATGTCGTCCCGATCTCCCTGTCAATCTCCCTCTGCATTCTTCCCTCACTTATAAACAAGACCCTGAGATACTTAAAGTCCTCCACTTGAGCGAGTACCTTATCGCAAAATTGGAGGAGGCATTTTGGCCTTTTATAGTTGAGAACCGTGGCCTCCTATTTAGAGGTGCTGATCCTCATCCCAGCCACTTCACACTCGGCTGCGAACCATGCCAGTGTGTGCTGCAGGTCACTGCTCGACGAAGCCAATGGGATATTCTGCAAAAAGCAAAGATGCAAAGTAGAGGTCACCACATTGGACACCCACCACCCCTTGACTGTGCCTAGAAATTCTGTCTGAAAATATTATGAGCGGAATCAGCAGCCCTGGTGAAATGTGTCTAACTTATGGTCAGCAATAAGAAACAAACTCTTGCTCCGGTTGTTTAGGAAACTAAGGCTGATAACAGCGAACCTGGCAGCCCACCCACCCAGAGCACCCTGAACAGGACCCCCTGAGCAACATGGTCATATGGCTTTTCCAACTCCACAAAACACATTCAGATGTATTCAGACTGGTTGGACAAACTACCAGGAACCTTCCAATATCCTTCTAAGGGGAAAGACCACATTCTTCCCCCTGAATCCAAGGTTCAACAAACATGTAGATCCTCCTCTCCAGCACCCTGGCATTGACCTTCCCAGTGAGCTGGAGCGCGACCTCCAGTCCCCTTTATTAAAGACTAGGACTAACCTCACTTGGCGTCAATGTCTCCAGCTTCCTTCTAAATGTAACAGAAGTTCTGCCGGAGGTGTGAGTTAAAGATCACACCCTCACTATACGTTTGGGTATACCCTGTCCAGGTTCCCCCCCTTGATCCAACTCACCAGCAGATTCTGTCTTCTCCCAAGTACCCAAGACATTTGCAGATATGATAACGCAATGACCAAATTGATCATTGATCAATGGCCTAGGATATTCTTCTGCCAGGTGTACTTATGAACACCCTTATTCTCAAACACGGTGTTTGTTATGGACAGGCTATGGGTACTACAGAGGTACACTAACAGAGCATAACTTGGGTTCTGATCAACACTCAGTCAAACATGGATTATACCAGGGCACCTATGTGATGAGTGGAATGCATTTAAACGCTAGCAGCAATCCAATGCTTGATTGGCACACAATATTTCCCAAAAAAATAAAAATTAAAAGACGCAGCAGTTTGGCACTTTTCTCAGCATGCATCAACTCGTTTACAAGTCGCCATTCACGGGTCTGCAAAGCCCAGCAAAAACACCACCAGTAAGCCGAATGTGCAGTGTCAGCCTACGAACAAATATGAGAGCTCAGTGCTACACACCAGCCGAGGTCAGCGTGCCTGCAGGAAAACAGTGTCCCCTTCAAGAATTTACGCCTCCTTGCTTGTCTGCTGTATCACCTGTCAACAGTCCAGTAAGCAGCATGCTTGCAAGAGTTGCCTTCCCTTTGGGTAAAATAGGGGCGAGAGAGACAGGTGACCAATAAATTGGTTGTAGCCCCATTTCCATAGTTTCATCAGAAATAAATAACTCAATAAATGAAACATTTGGTTTGCTTTGAATACTAGCTGAACTGCAACAAGCAAGAAAAAAAACAAGGAAAGCATTAAAAATACAGGTCCAATACATCTTTTTGCCCTGTCAATTAATTAGGCTAATTGATTAAAAATGTATTGCAGCATAATCTCTACCTACCATGGGAATCATCATCACTGCACAAATTTATATAATTTGAACAGCAAAATACATAAATATTTAGTACATTTATATCACCACTCACAGTCGCTGAAGGCTTGATCTGATATATAAAACAAATCTAGAGGGTCATATTTATCAACAAATCCAAGGCTGTGTTAAACCATTATATTATTAATATAGGCTGTGTATTATTTATACAGTATTATATCTGCGATAGACTGTAATAGATTAAATATGATAGCCGCATTTACCGCAAAATATTAGCTTTACAGCATGACTGATTATTATGATGAATGTTAGACTACAATTTATACAGCAGTATTTATGTTTTGTATTACCTTTTCCAGTCTTATTAGTGATAATACTATTTATTTGTGATAATACCATTTATTTATACTTGTTCTCTGGCTGCTGGGTCAGGATGTGATGGGACGGTCGCTTCAAATCCCTGGGCTCACAGAGTGGTTTCAGCAGGCCAGCCCTTGGTGTTCCGGTGCCTTAGGCAAGATTCTGCAGACGTCCCCCCCTCCCCAAAAAAAAAAATAAAATCTGCGCCCACATGCAACAAAATAAATAACTAAACATAAACCACCTATACAATACAAGATTCTTCTCAAACACCACCAAAATATAGACACAAAGTTATTATATACAGTAAACAACACAAAAAAGAAGGTAAATCTGTTGGAAAACAACCTGTTGCCATTTTTATAAAAAATGTGATGCATTTTAAAAATGGAGGGATTATGCCGTCCTAGCGGCTTGCAGTGAAGAACATTAAGTGGTGAAATCTGCCGAATGGAATTGCTGAAAAGGTGGCGCTCTCCGCTAGTGCTTAAAACATTTTTGTCATTAAGCTCCATGGCATTTTTTCCATACATAGACATATATTTATACACTGCATACTGAAATGGCGAACTTCACAACACAGAGCACCAGAAAACAAATTTCGTCAGTTCATTTTTATTAAGAACATTACAATAGTGCAGGATGTCAGGCTGGTAACTACTTAGCATCTGTTTCACAAAAAGAGCAGGGAAATATTAGAACTACTTTCAAAGAATCCAACTAGCTAACTGCAAAAACAAAATACCATTGTATTGTTTTATTCACTCCTCTTCTTTTCACATTTTCTTCCTGGTGCCTCAGATTCATTCCAGTCTCGCCAATTCAGTGATTGAGGAACGTCACATTATTTTAACATTTAATGGGAGTTCCGGGTGGACATTCCATCAATAGCAATTTCAACAGTGTAAATAACTGTTGATGTCAGAATCCCACCATGGGTATTCCTTTTGATTTTTTTTCACTCGCTGTTTTGCGCCCCCTATTTAAATGCCCCCCCCCCTCCAGGCGATGGCATATGACTGTGTGCCAAACACACGAGAGCACACACTAATTAGGATACTCTCACAGCGATCCACTTCACATTCAGCTACCAGGACACTAGAGAAGCTTACATATAACATCCACATGTGTGGAAATTTTTAAATTTATTAAATTCCCTTCACATCACAGCCTTCTGCACACAGCTTTTATGCATTTAGAAGCCAGTCTAATATTTACGCAAGGCCTATAGCTACTTAAAATAACAGATATCAGGAATACGTGTACATTTTATAAACATGAATAAGCGCACGATTTATCTGAGACCACACAAATTGCTACAGTGCATCCTGTCTAGGTCTGGATGCATTATCCTGCAAAAATGGTTAATGTCTTGACAAAGTATATCCTCGTAACAAATGCATTAGGAAAGCCTGAAAAAGTCAGACTCGAAAGTTGGACTCACTGCATCTACTTCTGCCATGGATACATCTTGCTCTTCCTCACTGTCTGTAACAGCACTCTGTCTTTCTGCACAGCAGGACAGCATTCCTTGCATGACAATTCGCAGTTAAGAGAGATCTGCAGTTTGCTTTTGGTCGGGTACTGCACCTGCTGCAGCAGTTTCCATGAATCTGCCCAGAATTGCATTTGAACCTGACACACTGAGTTCCAAATGACACAATCTTTTGGTCAAATGTGCTTTTCCAGTTTTTTGAAAAAACTGCCATCCACTTCTCACAAATGGATTTCGTGGCATCCTGTCTGGCTTAGTCTACTTCCTCCCTACTGGCACAGAACTCTTCATACAGTTGGTCCATACTGATAGTTTCTGTCATTTTGAGAGCTGTGGCCACTTGCTCCTCAAACAGGGGTCTCAGATTCATCATCACAATCTCTTCTGAGAAATCAAACCATTTGTCAATATCTTCTACTATAGCATCATAGATCTGAAATCCTCTTTTCACTTAAGACTTTTGATTTGTCAATAGTTTGTCCAATAGCTATTCTGGTATCCAAAAAAAAAAAAACTGTTGTGCTTCCGCTGCAACATTTTCTCTCTGCACTTGGAGATTTCCTCATAAGCATCAGTAATGCAGAGTGTTGTCTCCTCCATTTTTCTCACAAACCTGTCAAAACACATCCCACATGTTGAAAAAAGCACAAATACATTTTGGCAGTGCATGTTTTCTTTTCATCCTCAAAAATCGTCCTCAGTGCCACAAGACAGGGCTCTCCAAGTGACCAAAAATATGATGTAACAGAGCAGTTGGACGGAGGGGGAGCCATCTTCTGCAAACAAGTCAGACAATTTCTTGGTACTTAATATGAACAAATTGAAAAAATCTTTTCAGTTCCTCTCTTTCTGACCCTGATACTGAGAAGTAGTTGTAGATCTTTAAAACAACTGACAATGTCAATCGACAGCTGATTGCTCACCTGTAGCCTGTAGTTCCTGCTTCTTTGTCTGTGTTACTGTACGTGTTCTTCTGCTGGCTGCGTCTTGCTGGCTCATTCATATGCTCAGCTCTTCGCTGCCCCTGATGCTGCATTCCGGTCCATCTACACTTTTTCAGCCCTTCCACCAGATCAAAAGCACAAGTGTTCAACTTAATTATTACTTACTGTAATAATTGTAATATTGTAACATAAGGATCATATTCTTGTTATTTGACTTTGAATTGATTACTGGTTTTCGTCCTTTTGCCCTTTGGTTTTGTCTCTAGATTTGTCCGATCGCTCAGTTTCGGTTTTGGATTGTCAGATTACAATTTCGCCTGTTCCATTGGGGGTGTGTGTTTGTTCCGGTGTGTAGGAAGTCACCGTCATTTTTCGTTTGCTTGTGTTTGGGTTTTTTTGTTTCTTTTACTCAGGGAGTCAGGCAAGAGTTTGTCCTTTTTTTACCGTTATTTTTAGTTAGAAAAGCTAGATGGGGGTTGTCACAATTAGTCTGGGTTTTGTTTGGCATTTTGGTAGACGGTCATTCCTGAAGCCCAACATTGGTCTTTCAATGTCCATTCGTCATCCGCCGAAACACCACATTCCGCAGCATGCCTGGAGAATTCGATGGCATGAAAAACTGCGTGCAGCTGAAGCCTACATGCATAAAAGTCAATGTGCTTCTACACAAAGTAAATGAGCCACCTAAGCCCAACAAGCCAAGAGATTATAAAAATCACACAATGAAACAGACGACAGCCATATAAAGCAACATGTCTGCAATGCAGGTCGGACACACAAAGATCTCCAGGGATTTCCGGAGGACATTCTATGTCTCATTCACATGAACAACGAGTGTCAGACAAGGAGAATTTTGTAGAGTAAATGTATATGTTGAAAAGACAGTATGTGTAGCAGGCCAATGTGTGTTGCTGCTTCCCTGAAGCACTGGGGGCAAGATGTGGCTCAGTGTGCTAAACCTCTGTACCTCTGAACAGGAGGTCACTGGTTCAAGTCTGGTCTCAGCAGAATAGTCATGTCTGTGGGCCCCTGAGTAATGCCCTTAACCCTCAGCTCTTTGTGTTCCACTGCAGGTGGCATCTTTCACTGCTAACCTTGCGTTCACCTTCACGTGTGCCATGGAGAACAAGAGAGGATGCAAAAAAATACACCCATCTTCCAAATACTGGTTAATAAAGGGTCATTTAAAAAAAGATAGATATAGATAATCATGATCAGATGACAATCAACTTGGAAAAGATACATTTTTCATATCAGATACTGAACTCAGGCCCTAATGTCATAATCTCTCTGTCAGTGTTAACAGTTATGTAACAAAGAGAAACTGAAATATCCACCTTAATTTCTCAAAAATGCAGGTGCGTCTGCCTTGTACTATTTGCTCAAACACGAGGGACCAGCTAGCTTTTAATTTTGACTGCTATTGCCCAAGTAAATTTACAATGGGCTGTAGTGTAAAGATGGGCACCACTTTATAATAGAGCTTAATGGACTATGAACACTGAAAGCATTTGTCCTGTACAAAATGTATATATATTCACCACTTTGGTGATTCTCTTTTTACTGCATGTAAACTTCAGAGATAGGACCTTAAAGGTAAGTCGATAGAGCAAGAATTAAGTTAAAGCTAAATTAAGCTAAAACATTAAGAACAACTTCATGATAAAGGAAAAAAAATACAGTTCAGTACAAAAAGTATTTAATATTTATACATTTGGAATATTATATTAAGCAAAGTTCAGATAATTGTTAATTGTCTTTGTGATAATTATAAGTATGATAATGAAATGGCCATCATTTTTCACTTAGTGGCATGCAGTGGAAAAAAAATCATTATTTTAATAACTGCTAAAATAACAGAAACCCATAGGCCACAGCTGTATTTTACCACAGAGTGCTGAAATTTTCTAAATCTGTGTTGGATCAGCACATATTGTAAAACATTCTGTTTACTACAGTCCATTGTGAGCTGATGAAGGAAGTCCCATTGGACAAGAATGGATGGATGACATCAACGCAAGTGTAGCCCCAAGAAGCGTCTCATTAACGTAGGTGGCTGTGATGAGCATTCTCAACGCTTCATGAGAGTTTAATAAGGCCAGGTGGGGAATGAAAGAAATGCAGAGAGAGGAGAAAACACATCTTCTAAATATGTTTTCACCAACAGTATGGAGCAGTGATATCCTCCTTTATGTCTATTTTTAGATGCTGCTATTTAGCTTCAAGATTTTACCATTAATATACATACACCTTCCAAATTGTTCTGGAATAGAGGGTGACAGGTTGCCTGAAGCCTATCCAAGGAAGAGTGAGCCAGGGGAATACATTGCGTAGGCCACCTGAAAATCACGCTAAATTATCCACACTCTGGATAATTTAAAGATCTAAATTCATCTTGCTGCTTATTCTGCAAAATGTAGAGAAACCAGAGTATCCAGAGGAAACTTCTACATCATTGGGAGAATATGAAAATCACACACACACACACGCACACACAGGTTTGTAATTATATCTTTGTGGGGATTCTCCATTCATTTCTATAGGGAAAATACTAATCCTAATATGATGACGTTAACCCCTACCCTAACCCTAACCTTAACCATAAGTAACCAAACTAAGTATGAGACATTTGGCATTTTTAGTTTTTTGATTGCATTCACAGATCTTTGTGGGGACCTGAAAAATGGAACATTTGGTCACCACAAAGTAATATAAACATAATCCACACACACACACAGTCACATGCACACAGATACATGCCCACACATACAGGCACACACGTACACACACACAGGCAGACACACACAGGCACACACATACACACACAGGCACACACATACACACACACAGGCACACACAGACAAACATACACACATACACAGACACACATATACACACACAGGCACACACACATACAGGCACACACAGACAAACATACACACACACACAGGCACACACACACACACACTGAGGGAGAGAGATTCCCTTACAGGTATCAGGCAGCAGAACAACTCAAAGAGTCAATGTGCTGCTGGGGAGAAAAAAACCAATAATCATAATAAAGAATTATAATTGTGAGCAAGAATTTTATTTCTAAACCCCTTTTCAGCTTTGTGAGAGCAGGAAACTATGTTCCACCTTTAATAAGCATTTCAAAATATTTTTACTTCCAGTACAGTAAGAAGTACGCTGGGTCACAATTACCTTGTTATGTCAAAAACTTTCTTTGTGAATTTTTTTTTCTAAGTCACCATGACTGAAGTTAATGTATATTGACTGAAGCAGAAGACAATTTCTCTGTTTGATGTGAGGTCCTATTTCTTTAATTTTAAATTTAATTTTGGAAATATCTCGAGGTCATCCATCTATTTCCTCTATATTTCTTCAGTCTCTGATCTGATTTAATGTGTTCATATTTGATGACCACCTGCCCTCTTATAAAACACACAATATGTTACAAAAACTAAGTAAAATTCTTGACTTTTTAATGACTGTGAAAAGAAACCCACACCACTGGATACAGATGTAAAGTCGCCTAAAATATCAAGGTCAGTGCTTATTCTTAGAAGGCTTGCAAGAACAGATACTATGGTGAATTTCTGTTTTATTTTCACCAGAACACTTTCATACTTCCATGTCACTTGGATTAGTGACTCCCTATAGAGAAATTCGTTAGATGAAATACTCAGTAGATTATCTTGGCAAAAAATTATTCTGATTGGTATCACTCTTAGCACACACACTACATGCGTTGTAGAAGGATGTCCATTGTCTATTGCAGCTACCAGTATACTCAAATACTTAGTAGTGTTCTGCTATAGCTTTCCATTTGGGGTTTAGGTGAAGGTGGTGGCCTGATTGTGACCTATTCCACTTACGCCATAGAATACTTAGCTACCAGGATTTGCTTAGTTCAGAGAAGGTTTCCTCTGGTGCCCTTAGGATGGGTGTCTGCATTTCCATTCTTGGACTACATGTAAACTGGAATCTGTTGAAAATTTGGGCCCAATTTCATAATTATAATCATAATTAGCCTCAGCAAGGATCAACCTGTGGGCAAATAAGGCAAAGAGGTTTAGCTTCTCAGACCAGTCAGAACATTGTGACACGACAGACCCCATGTCTAGTTCTAAGCATGTATAAAACCCCAGGACTGCCAACATGTCAGTACAAAGCAAAAAATGTCCATGGAAAATGTTTTCATTTGGGGAAAAAAACTATGAAGGGTACAACTGTGGTAAAAATTGCATTTTGATCAAATCGTCCATCAGAAATCTGGTTTTGGCTCCTGGTAGACTGACATTTGAATAAGAGAGTTGTTGACCTCGACCTCGTGGGTTTGCAAAGCTCACCGAAAGTGGCTTGAAGTGCTTGAAGAAGGTTAAGCAGCCACCAAAATGAAATTTTAGATGAAGTGGCAGTATTAATTCAGAAGGTCCAGGAACGACTGTAGCTCCTCCATTGTAGTAAAGGGTAGCTATTCCATAATGAATTGGGATTTTTTATGCATCATCAGTACCCATGGAGGTGATAGGATGTACCCAAGGAATGAGACCATGGTGACAAGGAATCTGCATTATTTTCACAAAGAGTGGGTTTTTCAGTCATCGCTTGAGTGCACGATGCACTTGTCTTCATTGAGGGAGTATATCAGTAGATAATTACAAGCCAGTACAACAAATCTCAAAGGGCATTATTAACGAAGGTCTGAAACACAGCTAGAGCATTTACCAACCCAAATGGCATAAGTAAGTATTCATAATGTCTAGTGTTGGTGTGGAAGGGAATCTTTCACTCATCTTATATTTGGACCAGGTTGTACTCACTACTGAAGTTGAGCTTAAAGTAAATCTTAGTAGAATAAGCTGAGGATTTTCACTGTGATAACATTGAGTCCCAGGTAATCCATGCAAGGACACAGTCGTCACAAAAAGGAAACCTGCTCTCATCATCAATACCAATGCATGTGTGAATCCGGTGTCTAACACCTGAGGCAGTGTAAACCTCCACAGCTTATGTTTCTGAAACTGAAAGACGCCGGATGCATCCTCGCAGCACAGTGCTAGACATTAGCTTTGGAGTACAATCATAGGGTGGGATGGAGGAATGGTTACTGCCTTCTATTTTAAATGACCACCTTAAGAATCAGGATCAAGATCAGATAAGGAGGAAGGATTCATGGTTACTTCTTGGAAGCCTGATCCTCTAGGGGAGGGTTTGCCAAGGTACTTATCAGGTCTGAGATCTCATGAGCAGATCTCATGTACATATCTATCAGAGGCTCACCCTAGTCAGGTAACTGGCTAGGTAATCATATTCAACACTGGCCCGACCTCTTACAGGGCTGGGGGACTAGACACACTTTTCAAGTGCTGCTGTCCAGATAAACTCCTGGAAATCGACACCCTAATTTGCTCGAGGTTCAGACATAAAATCATCTATCCTAATTAAATAAATTAATACTTCACATCCAAATACAGTGATCCCTTCACGTTCAGGAGGATAAAGGGCAGAAGGCCCCTGTGAATGTGAAAAATCTGCAAATAATACTTGGGCCCAATAGTAAAAATGCAATATTAATGGTAATAAAAAATGAAAAAATGTGAAAGTTACCATCAGAACCACGAGATTCCACGAACACAAAGGCAGCTAACATGTTACTTAGGCTGGTTGCCAAAAAAGATGCATGGTCTACCCAGGCCAGACGCATCGATTCCAGAGTTCTTTTTCTAATAATAATAATAATAATAATGATGTAGCTTGTATTTACACTAATAAGTAATTAAAAAACACCAAGATTTATATGTTAAATTAAGTAATCCCAATCATTTTCAGTACTGATTGTGGATTTATGGCTCATACGTCATCTGCAAGTTTCCACAATCTCTCAGCAAGCCCCAAAAATACTCTATTTAATTGCCCACGGCCAACTTGCACAGAACCGAAACCGCAAATGTCTAATTTGTGAATCTGGAGGGGCAACTGTATCTCCCCTCTGGCAATTTCATGCCTTTTGGATTTGATACATTTTTGTATTTATCATCATTTTACAATTAGGGTGTCAAGGGAACCACTTATCTATTCTCACATATTGCCCATCAGTTAAAAACCAATTGCCAGTCTAGAAAGCATCCATACCTATTACCTATAATACAATAATAAGGATTTCCTGCTAGTAACTGTGCAGCAGGACCTCCTAGGTGTTTATTTCATTGACTTTCTGATGTTTTACCACTTCATACATTCACCTATTTTGTAGATACATAAATTTATCTCAGACGAAATAAGTTAATAAAAACAAACAATCGTAAAGTAACCTGAGCAAGCACAAGAATTGCAAACACCAAAACACACTGAGCCAAATGGGGTGGCTGAGAAATTTGGTGTATAATCTAATGGTTGTCTGGAAATTCGCTGCACACCAGCAGGGGACGATCAGTACCGGGCATGCATATAGTAAACATTATTTCCTCATGGTTGGCTATGGGCAGGGGGGCAAAAATATGTCACTGGTGGCTACTAATTTCCCCTAAATAGGTCTCAGCCTCCGAGGGATATTTGACTCCATCCATATCTCCCATGCTTTCTTGCCTACGAAATGTATAAGGAAGACTTTGGACTTGATGAACACTCAATTGAAGCAGTATATCAAAATATTGTTACAGTAGATAGTAACAAACCGGTGTAAAATACCTCTAAGGGCATCGGTTGTGTAAGCCTGGAACACAGCTGGAGCGTTTGCCAACCCAAATGGCTTAATTAAGTATTCATAATGTACATAAAGTGGTGGTGTGTAAGGCCACCCTACCCCCTCATATCCCTCAGATTTTGGGCCAGGCTGTACTCACTGCTGAGGTGTCTCTGTTGTCATTGAAGGCTACTGCTGCCATGCTGTTGCATTTTCCTTATTCTAAGATCATAAACAAAGTATGTGTCAGTGTGGGAAAAATTGTTATCAGCCCAAAAAACAGGTCGTTAACGTGTCAACAAGTCAAAAAAGCACCAGTTGTCAACTCATTTAGCTTTTCAATTTATTTAAAAGAAGTTTCAATAAATAATTTAAATTAAATTTGTGGGCCATTGCATCTTGTCCTACCCATTCCCTAGTTGGTACACTGATTCACTTCTCTGACCAAAACATGGGCTATATTTATAGTCATGAAGTATGATGGAAAAAGCCATAGGACAATCACAGAGCCAAATCAATCAGTAAAATTCCTTGAACATGTAGTCAATGCATATTTCACAAATGATGAGTGCGATGATGTGTCAGCAATGAGCAGTCATGCCCCGCGCACTCTGCAGAGTTTGCAGGCTGTGCGCCATGTGATGCACATCCAAGCACTCAGCTGATTAATTAAAGTCTTTGTTTTGCACAGCATGCAGCATGGCCTGGCCAGGAATAATACACCATGAAGCAGTTAGCAGCAGATTCCTATCTGTAAAAACTCAATAGTTTAAATATTTATGTTCCTGGAACAGGATGAAAACCTACACGCCCCATGTCATGATAAATATACCACCATTTACATATTTATATTAAAATTAAAGAAAACAATGAAATAATGTTTCCATTGAATAAATTCCCATGTGTAGGTAATGAATAGAATGCACAAAATTATGATCAAGTAATTACTGAAACAATGAATGGGTGAACAACACCGGCTAGAAGACCTTCACTGTTCACGTGAGCACAACCAAGCCTGATCACTGTGAAATGAGAGCCCAGATCAGGCCCCAGCTCTGAAGCTGAGCAGCCAGGGAATGGGCTGCCGATGCCAGGGAAGCGGTGACTGGAGGAGCCGGGAACAAGCTGCTTCATCCAAAGAGTATCACAAATATGGCAGAGTGACAGGAACAAAGTAATTGACTGAAAACAGTCTTTCACAGGTTCCATGTGGTGCTTTCTACTAAACATTTACTCAAAGATGAAGACACAATACTTATGCAGCTGAATCTATATTAGGCTTGGGTGGTGTGTGTTTTACCATACCATCATACCGTCTAGACATTTTAACCAGTATACTGTACAGTCATGACGGTACTTAAAAAAAAAAAGAATCCGCTTGACCCGCCTGATCTCTTGCAGCATGAACGGCAGGCTGCACGCATGCAATGGCTACTCCAGTGGTGTGCAGCGCATTCACAGCGCATTCTGGTTTTGTGGCATTAAGGTTGTCATTGTTCAGTTTTATAATTTTTCACGTAAAAATGTCCCCACAAAGATGTGAGTACAAATAGGTATGTCTTGTTTTAGTTTTCTGCATTAAACATGCATCCCTAACAGTGTTGTAACTTAGGTGATTATTGGCTGAACTTTTGTATTTCTGTGGATTTGGAAAAGTCTGACAGACAAATTGCAATCAGTTGCATTGGTTTGGTTCCTAGACGGATTTAAAACAGAGTGATGGCAATAAGAATAGGAGCCTGTCTCATGCACAACAATCATTTATCTTCAGATCATCAGAACCATGTTAACTGAATATGAATTATACATCACATTAATAAATTATCTACTTGGATTTCTGTCCTGAACAATGTGAGAGATTTACCTGGATAGCCATTACTTACCAGTTAAGGGCAGGTAAATAAGTTCAGCAATTTATCCGTCAGTCGTGGAACTGCTTACCCTGAGGCCTCTCCCATTCAGCAATGGGTGCACCCTAGACAGGATGCTAGTTTACTGCAGGGCACAAGTTCACAGACTAAGAGCAACTGAGAGACACCAATTAGCTTAACTGCATGTCTTTGGAATTTAGAGGGAAATCTACAAAACACAAGCAAACTCCGCCAATACAGGGCAGAGGAGGGATCGAAACAACAGTGCAAATAGCATTTTACTTGGCATTCTAACTTACTGAATTTATAACTAATTTGGCAGTAGGCAGTAGAGTCTTAATGGTTAGGGAAGCGCACTTGTAATTGAAAAATTGCTGGTTTGAATCCCCGACGCCCAAGCGCTGCTCCCCGGGCGCTGAATTAGCTGCCCCCTGCTATGTCACACTGTCACACATGGGTTAAATGCAGAGGACACATTTCGTTGTTCTGCGCTGTGTGCTGTGGTGTGTCATCACCGATCACCTAATTCTAAATGTTTTCCATAAAAAAACAATGTAATGATAATAATAACAGTAAAGTGTGGCACAGTAGTCATACATCACTGGGAGTCTCCGCCATGTCCTACTCGTGTCATCATGGGGTTTCCATCGTGTTCTCCCCAGCTTCCTCACAGTCCCAAACCATGCTGAGGTCAACTAGAGTTGCCAAATTCTCTGCAGGTGTGAATAGTGTGTGCGTTTGTGTGTGTGTGTGTGTGTGTTCAGACCCTCCTGGGTTCTTCCCTGCCTTGCACCCATTGTTTCCTGAATAGGATTTGGGCCCCTGAAATCCTGTGTAGAATAAATGGTTTATAAGTTGAATGAATAATAATGAACTGTTACTGCTAGTGGAACATTCTGGTACAATCTAGCTGTGAAATTTTAATTGCTTTGGTGTCTGTGCTGAAAACGTAGGTTGAAATTTTTTAGCAAAGTGAGTTGATCAGTGATTCATAATACTAGTATATTCAGTCTTGTAGCAGCACTTTTCGTTATGTGAATTCATATATGTAGATGGCTTTTTGATTATGCATTTAGGGTGAATGATAAATGTAAGCAGAAATTAACTTTTTACATATTTGCATTTGACTACTTGGGAAACACTAGCTGAAGAATTAATATTTTACTGTACTGAACAATTAGCATTTTAATATAAAGAACTTTCTAAAAACACATTAGGAATATGTCTTCTGCACTCTACTGATAGAAAATATGACCAAAAAAAGCCTCACTGTACAGTTCCTGCAACTTAATTATGTGAAGTTTCAAAAGATTTCAAGATGTGTGATATAGTCGCGAAGTTCACAACAGCAAGACCTGCTCAACCAGGCTGGTAATCTCTCACAGATAATATAATCTCATGTCATTTACCTACAGACACATGTGGTCACAACAAAGAACAAAAATCCACATCTGTTCCCAGAACGTGACGGTGGCATAATAATAATCATCATCATCATCATGTACAGTATAATACATATTATTTTCTGCAAGACAATTAATATTCCTTCATTGACCCTTCAACATTACCTGAAACACTGATTTTCAAGGAGTTAACTAGAGCAGGTTTAATGTGACTGTCTTTCGCCCAGTGTAATTCCTTTGAATTCCCACACTGCATATCTTTACGCACTGATTGGCCATAGAGTGCCAGTACCTCTGGACAGCAGGCAGCAGGTTGAAACATACACTAGTACTTCAGTTACAAAGTTATTACCCCTTAAGTATTATACGGAGTATATATTATTCATTTTCAGTGCCACATGCTCTCCAAAAGCTTTGATTATTCACATCTTTAGCTCTTGTTGTAAAATGAGGTCCTCTGTCCTTTTTATGTTGCAAAACGTTTTTATGATTCATTATATATTTGAAACTGTACTCCTGGTCACTTTGTGAATGCATGATGGCCGTCTCAACCACTTGGATAAATATATTCATAAACAAACTGCATTAAATGTTTACTGCCTCTTTTTTGTCTACTCTTGTCTCTCCCTGCGGTCACTTTGGAAACAGAAGTTTGGAATTTTATGGCAGCAAATGTGGGCTGAGCCCCATTAGCTGATCTTTGCTAAAAGTCGTTGTAGACTGGAAATGCAAATCAGTGCTATTTTGAATCTTGAAGATCAAAGCTGCCACCACTCAGTCATCTAGAAAATCTCCCCACGGGGAAAGTTTGATGATTTATGTCTCACTTCGGCTTCATTGATGTTCTCTTAAAAGTGTCTAAGGTTAACTATCATTTTCAGTACCAGCTGCTAAACAGTAGCCACTTTGATCTTCTGAATCACACTGTCATTCTCATAATTCTCTTAGTGATTAATAATAATAATAATAATGAAAATACCTTGCAAATGTTTACATGCTGATATGTGATATGGATTGATGGATGCATGTTTATTTTTAATGTCTTAGGTATAAAATCATATGGAATATAGCATAACTTACCGACATTCCTTGTCTGCTGGCTATAATCCCATTTAGAGTTGAGTACTTGACTAGAATTTTCAAGTATTTCATTTGCTGGTACTCATAATTAAATATTAAGTTATGAAATGAAAAGTAAATGAGATGACACACACAAGTAGATCTGCCTGTGAGAATCAGACCCCAAACACTGAAGGTTGGTAGATCATACGATGCTAAATATGTTATTTAAAAATGTAATTGCATTATTTGCGATAGTTATGACAAATGTGGCAGATGGAAAGCATGTTGTTGTTGGCTGCAGCTTTTGGAAACAAATGAGTTCCACTATAAATGCATGTTAGGATGCCTCATTTTTATTGTAGTCAGTGTGTAAGCACAGCTGAGTAGAGAGGTCTGAACTGCAGCTGAAAATGCTGTAAAATGAATATGCAGCAGAATTCAGTTTTCTGTAACAGATGGAGGTCATTGTGTGACATATAAACATCAGGGGGTAGAATAGGAAGCAGGCAGAACTGATGTTTTTTTAATTGTAACATGCAAACATGTACCAGCAAGCTTTTTGCTGCCAATTAGCAGGTGGTGACGTTAAGAAAGCAATAAAATCAGCAACAAAATGTTGCTGGCCTTTACAATGCTGTCATTTTACTTCCCATATGGTCCACTTTGGTTCAACTGTCTGATGTGTAGAAACATTGTGGTTTCCTCCATACGGTCTGGATCTTCGTATTCTGAAATCATGAATTATCTTTTATTAGACATTCGTGTATGAGGTGACTCTGTTCCAGCGGTGGAAACACTGCTGTCTTCTGTTCTGCTAAAGCTCTTCTTCTTTGTTATAATGCCATGTGTAGCCTGTCGTGCTGGGAGATCAAATCCACGGAAGGGTGTGACTCTGGAAAAAAGTTAGTAGCTTCTGCACAGAGCCTGCAAACAATAAACAGCACGGTCAGTGGACAGGGATGGATGGATGGATGGATGGATAGATAGATATATGTGAAGAACATGTGACGGAATAATGATGGAATAATGATGCAATCCAACACTGCTGAGAACACAGTAATCGTGCCAAAGCAGTTGACTGAATGAACGCTGATGCTGGTGCATGTCTGTTTATGTTGTTGCTTAGCAATATTGCCTGACTGGCTGAATTTCACAGTTCTGAAGACACACACACCCCTTGAGTGTCTCTCCTCTGACACTCAACTCAGTCACCTTTCTCTATGTAAAGCGGATCCCGGCCATTCAGGCTGAGGCCTGCAGGGGGAAGCCGACCCTTAATCAGGGTGTCATCCCTGGCTTTGCCCACGTTCAGGCAGACCAGCTGTGAGTCTGTGGATCCCATGCTTGACTGAGCAGCCGTGCTTAAGCTCTTTGTGCTGAAGTTGCTAAGAGACACGATTCAGCATTACCAATCTGTGCCTGACATGAGGGAAGCTATTGTAGTAGCCCAAGGATATATAACGACAGTGTGAATCAGGTGTATTTAAAGCATTCATACATTTTAACATATACCACACATATAAATTCAGTCATAAATAGAATAAAAATAAATAATGAAATATAACAAAATCATACGACTACGATATTTTGGATGGCAACTTCCACCCTATGCTTGATGAGACCCTCTGACAGGCAGGGCAGGGTAGCTACTGTTACAGTTATACACAAGATCTCCTGGCAAATGGGTCAGATACCATGGCCAGTTTGAAAATGGATGTTTCTCATTGATATGAATCACAAATAACCTTAAAAATTGTGACATACCCAAGTGTTCATTGCGTAAACAGAGCTCCAAGCCCTACATCTGTCCTGCACTTGTGCATCTGTGCTCAGATTTGCTGTGCATTGCTTATGCAATGATTGCACAGGTCTGACTGTAAAGCACAGAAATTATCTGGGCATCGGGCTGCATCATTCACTATGTCAGGACTAATTGCTCCCAGATCAGGAAAGGAATGCATGCATGCTTTGTTTAAAAATAGATAATAAAAAATACATAATACATCATCTAAATATTTCATGTAAGAGGCTTAAGTGCTGTTTTAAACATTTTTAAATGCTTAAATATTGACTTCCAAAACAAATATGTAATCCATCCTTATGTATTCAATTTCCGCTATTATTTATAAGAAAAAAGAAAACAATACATATGGGCAAGCGATTTTTCTAAGCTGTTTCATATTTGGTGAAGCTCAGAATTTCTGAAGAAGAACAAAAGAATTCTGAGGCAATATCATACCCCTTTAATGATGAATTTTTACTATTTTCGAGTTTTGGGGACATTCGCTCATTTAAATTTTAATCAGGATTGTGAAAAATATGTCCATATACTCTAAAAAGTTTTTCAAAATCCAATGTGGTGTAAAAAGTAAGATATATAAACCAACCCACTATGTCAGATAAAGCAATGGACTCATTTTAAATATGTTTATTTTAATATTAGAGAGAAGAATGCAATGCTTAGTTTTAATTTCATGTCTAAAAAGCCGAAAAGGCCTTGTTCTTTTTTATATGAGTGAAACAATAAATAAAAATGTGGCTACAGTGATTGTGATAGAAGTATTTTGAACAGAGGACACACCAAGCTAGGTCCTTTTCGTTTATGCATTCACAGCCTCCTTTGAATAATTTATAATTTGTTGGGTTCAGTTTTATACTAATGGGATTTGATTTGCATATTTACTTTTAAACGTCCTACATGTGTCATTGGGGAGGCATTTTTATTATT
Organism: Isichthys henryi; assembly: GCA_026776945.1. Taxonomy (NCBI): domain Eukaryota; kingdom Metazoa; phylum Chordata; class Actinopteri; order Osteoglossiformes; family Mormyridae; genus Isichthys; species Isichthys henryi. Next base: position 23,398,250 of record JAODJX010000037.1, read on the forward strand.
TTGTGTGGAAGAATTATTTTCACTGTTTTATGTCTGTTTTATCACAAAATATTTAGATTTTTGACCATTAATATATTTATATAAACGCCTGTGGTGATTTGGTATTTGACTATTTTTTCTTTATACCGAGCCGCCTGAATGAAACGAAAAATAAACAAGATGCTTAACGTTTCACATCGTCCCTGAACCACAAAGACCTCATCCTCTGCTGTATGGGACGGTATTATTTCCAGATTTCAATGACTTTTCAATAGCTATGGTGAAAGAACCTTTACCAACATCATGGAACAAAAATCATGTTTTCTTGCTAGAGTCACCAATGGGAACCTGCAAAAGTCCTAGAGGTATTGGTACCTATTCAATTGCTTTGCGTCCACTTGTCCTTGATGTAATTGATCATTCATATGGGAAAGCTGTTTTCATGCCACTGGAAACCTATTGTGAAACATTTTGTGACAGCTTATCTACAAATGCAGTATATTAAATTAAATTTGACTTTGTTTTAGTTGTTTTCCCTCTTTGTATGAAAGTCTGTATGGGCCGTTCCGTCATCTCCATGTTAATTTTATTTATTGTCTGAATTACACTGTCAGTACTGAGACAGGTACATTTTTGTGTGAATCAATTAAACTAACCATAGAGGAATGTAACTGTGAAGACTTAAATGAAGACAATATGGTATGTCAGAACTTGTTATGTCAGAGTTTGACCTGTTTTTTCCAAGCCAGTGAGCAGTCATTACTGTACATGGAGAAAATGTTTTTTCTTTCAGCAAAAAGACTTTCTTTTTACTACTTGAAATAGAAGATTAGAAATCATTACATTTGATCTCTCTCTCACACACATACTCTCTCTCACACACATGTCAGGTAAACAGATCTTTATGGGGCCCGCTCATACATTTCTATGGGAAAAATGCTAACATTGACTATGAAAACCTTAACCCCCACCCTGCTTCAACCATAACCATAAGTAACCAAGCAAAATATAAGAGTTTTTGCATTTTTAGTTTTTTCAGTGCTGTCACAGATTTTTTATTAAATTGAAAAATGGGTATTCATAACATTGTGGGGACTTTGTATCCTCATAAGGTAAGGTAAACCCGCTCACACACAAACACATACACACACACTCACGCATATAGTGTTCCCTGTGAAGGCCTAAAGCTTTAGCCATTATGCGTTGCACTAATGCAATAGCGTAGTCTGCACTCTTTATGCTGTATATTAAACAAGGTAAGCGAAGCTAAACTGAGGTTTATTTATTCTGTTCACCCTGCTGTTTCTACATGTTGCCATCAGTGCAATAGTAGAATACTAAAAGGCCCTTTGAAAATGTCTGTCGGGAGGCTCACTCGTTACTTTTGACATTAGGTTTTTCAGTGCTTTTTAAATATGTAGCCTGGGTTTTTCCTGCTATTGTGTTTAATGGCTTCAATGGTAATAGATTGTTGTGGATAGGAGACTCACTCAGTAGTGCTTTGTCCTCAGACCTTCAAAGCTTTGGGTTCAATTACTGCATGTGCATTTGCGTGTGTGCGTGTGCAGGCGTGTGTGTGTGTGTGCATGTGTGTGTGAACCAACAGTTTTGTTAGATGTTTGACTTTTCAAAAACTGCAGGGTTGCACTTGGCTATGTAATGGTGTGTGACTGAATGCACTTAAGGGTCACTTACATACAACATGCCAATATTTTGGTGTTCCTCCGCCCAAAGCACATAAATTGCCTAAGTGTACTTAAACCCCAGACTTAAGTCACTGGGAGAAAACGCGTAAGATATAAAAGCATCCAGCTAAATGCGTTTTTGTTGGTTTTTTTTTACTTGCGTGCATGGGAGAGGAGACCCTAAAATGAGAAAATATGTTATAACGGCTTGTGAGAGTCTTGAATGTTTAAATACTGTAGTTATGCAATTTGTCTTTAAATCTACAGGTTTGTTTGTTAATGTTTGAACTCCATAAATATTACAGGATTTGCACTGTGGAATGATGATCATCATTTTAAAATTAAGTATAAGCTACATATGGTTTAATATCCTGGAAATTTGCATTAATATATGAGTCAATTCATTTTGTTTACATTTGGTTCATTTTCAGTTGTCCAACCACTTTTTACAGTCTAATTCCACTTCGGTACATTAAAATACGTTAAAGTAAATACAGCTGAAGCCAAAGATCTTGTGGACCTTTTTGAAAATGCTATACGATGCAGTGATATCTTATTATAATTATTATTCCTTAACCACTGATTGTTTTACTCAGACTGTATATTTGAACACAATTGTACCTCTGCCTGATCGTGTGCCTGATTGTGTGCCTTATACACGGTGTACCTCTGCTTGATTGTGTGCCTGTGTGTGCCTTATACACAGTGTACCTCTGCCTGATCGTGTGCCTGTGTGTGCCTTATACACGGTGTACCTCTGCCTGATCGTGTGCCTGTGTGTGCCT
>JAODJX010000037.1:23462985-23473235 GCA_026776945.1 Isichthys henryi
TTTATGTTCAGCTGTGCTTTTACTCTGCTAATTTAACCTTCACACTCTGCTCTTACAGATAGAATGTGTAAGCAGTGAAGATTGGCCACCAGGCCGCGTGTATATATAGGCGTGAAACCTCAAACACTATTTTGGCAGTTTCACTTTCATTGTCCAACCCATATGACGCATCTCTGACTGTGTCAAGTCATTTGTAATTATTTACATTTAAGATGTACTGATGCATAACTCTGGTTTTATGTGAATTCATTTTTCTCAATACATTATGCTTTATTTATCAATAGCCCTTTTAATTGGTATTCCAGCATCTTATAAAAATTGTTTGACCACTAAGCTTTGTATGGGCTTTTCTTCTGACCTACCTAAGACATCCAAATTTCTAAAAAATTGGATTTTTACTTAAGGTGGGCAATCCTGCCATTAAAAAATATTTCTGAATAGAACTGGTTTTCAACAAAATCAAACTAGAACCTTTTTTGCAGCTGTACCTTGATATTAACAGCTTCTCTTCCTAGTAGAAAAATACGCTTGCTGTTGCCAAGCAACAGCAGTAAGTCTACGTATTCTCCAGATGTACAAGAGAATAAAAGATTGCACAGACACAGCTTGTATCCATTAGATTAAGGCAACTGGAAAGAAAGATATTTTAAGAGAATAAGAAAAAACATTTTGATTCGATTCATTGTAACATTCAATTAAAATATAAGACATCACATGTTATTTTGGCCAGGCGATTTTTTTCCGAGGAAATATAAGCATTTTTGTGACACCTTCACCATCAATGCTCCTTGTAGCCATTATTAGACACACTATGCAAACCACACCCTCCTGTATATGAATATTACACGTGCCTGTGTCTAAGAGTATATAAGGACTAGTATGAAGTACAAACTTTGTGAGGTATTGAGTCTGTTCTTCGCTAAGTCACAGGATTGCCATGTTTCTGAAAAAAGCTTCCTGGAGTCTCACCCATTATCTGATCCGGCTTTCTGATCATGATTTGCACTAGTTTTTGTCTTTCTCTGCATTGTTCGTGGACTTTTGGATGGAATTTTGGTACTTGTCGAGTGAAGATTGTTGTTATCAGTTGGAGAGCCCTTGCATCACTAATCTACTCGCATGGCATGTCCTGGGTGTTCCGATAAAGGAAACCTTCGGAAAAAGCCTCTGCTATTATTACAGATGCGGCTGTTTTTGTCTGTATGAATCTGCATAAATTGTTGCTGTACATAGAAAATTACCATGTTATTTATATATCATATCATAATGTATTATGTAAACTAAAACCAGAATTGAAAATTAACACAAACTGAGTGAAAATCTAAGACTAAATGCCCTCAATCCACTTTAATGCATCAAAGTTAACTGCTGTTGCTGTCTCTGAATTTGAGAGTCTGATCATAAGTAATTTCCTTTTATCTTGTTCTGCACAATGCGGACCACATCTAAGGTATCTCGTCTTTCAAAGGATCCCCTTTTAAATGTGATAATTCTTTGAATGAATAAATATTATATCGGAATTCAGCAATCAGAGACTTATTCATATTCGGTTTGGAAAGATGTTTTTGGAGATACAATAAAAATGACTTTATTCATAATGTATTACAGCGGCATGTTTTACTGATTAGCTATGGGCTGAAAAAGAGAAAAAGACGGGAACAGTTTGGTGTGGAACATGCTTGCCAGAGAAATAAATCGGTGTGGTCGATGTTATTGTTGGCTCATGGTGAAAATATTTCTATGTAACAAGACATTTGTTGTTAAAATGCTCTTTTACTGTAAGGAAAAAACACTGTTGTTGTTTGTGAGTAAATATTCAGATGGAGTGAGACTTTTCAGAGCAAATATTACTAGTGAAGAATGACACGTCCCTGGTGGCTGCTGTTCATAGCAGTGTATGTGGCAGGGGGTTGGCTAGAGGATTATTTGAAGGGTATATTTTCAGCCAGGCTGACGTAAACTGGTATGCAATGGTTACTGGCGTGGCATGATATGACTTCACTACAGACAAACAAAGGATGCAGCGTGAGGAGGAAGTATGAAATACTAAGAACGAGGAGACCTGAAAGGTGTCTGAACCTTGTAAGTCTTCTTTTCCATGTTAAACATCAGAGCTATTTCTACAGCATGCAGTGTAGGAATGATGATAAAAATAACCATTTATTCACAATGAAACAGCCTAAGACTCACATACACATATATGTCTGTCCTTAGTGAGAGATAGAGACACTGAAAGAGACGGTGTGAGCCGAACAGGAAACACAACATAACTGAAAAGAGGAACTATGAGAATTCATTTTGACAGTGGCATACTTGATTACTAAAATCAATCACTTAAACATGATTATTCCTAGTTCTGTCTGCAGTTGTCTGTTATTAGGTTGTCAGACGACATCGTTGTTAGACTTTATTATTTGCTTACACTGATATGAAGTTCTGCTTCCATCCGGATTTCAATGATTATGAGCTAATTGACAATTTGCAAAAAACCCAGCTGAACTCTGGATAGTACCGGAATTGTGCATTAATGCTGAAATTTATTGGACTCTTAGATTCCATTTAGTATTGCTGAAGTGTTTCCCTGTTTTAATCAAGAAGTGCAAACAGTTAATGATTTCTTTCCACTTTAAATGCATGTGATGTTTAACATACGCACACATTTGCCCTTTTTTAACAATATTTTCAGAATTACGTGAATTACATGTAGCCTAGAGGGTAATGAAAATGATGTATTTAAGGGTCTGATATTTTTCAGTAGTGACTTCTAAGTGCATTCTCATTAACTTGGCTGTTTCCTCGTTGTCACAGCATCTCGATTCATCTTAATTCCACTGCTGTCACTCGTGGTCTTTAAAATCTAGGTTTTGTTTCTGTCGAGATTTTCAGGTGTCAAAACAAGGTCTTGACAGCTGTGACCTGGCTTCACATGAAGCCCTCCCATCTGAATCTGAGGGAGGGTCTAACTGAACCCCCCACTTTAATAATACCAGCCTTCGCACTTCAGGGTATTGTATTGGTTATATTAATAAAGGTAGCCCGACATCATAGATTTTACGAATATGCATGTAAAAATATAGTCACACATAAATACCATATACCACGGTGAAAAGTGCCTACAATGGGCATGCAAACATCAGAAGTGGGCCTAGGAGGAATGTAAAAAGGTTGCCTGCTTCGATGATTCGTTTTATGTTGCTTCTTGTGGACGGCTGAGTACATGTCAAGCGTCTGTGGGATGCGTTGGAGCAACAAGTCAGATGCGTGGTTACGTAGCCCCATGTGGAGCCGGGCTCCCTGCACTGTGTGTCGTGACATGTTACTCAAAATTATCTGCCATTTGAGCTGCAGTAGCCCTTTTGTTGCTGTGTATTAGACATGACAGCCTTCGTTTACATCCCGCATCGATGAGTCCTGACCACCCAACACCCTGTTAGCGCTTGGTGGTTTTTTCCACCTCAGACCACGGCTGACCGTGAGCCCCGCACAAGCCTTGCTGTTTCGGAGCTGCTCTGACCCAGCCATCAGATCATAATGATTTGGCCCTTGTCAGAGTTACTCTGATCTTTATCCCTGCCCATGTCTTCTGCATCCAACATGTCAATTACAAGTAGTGAATGTTAGCTTACCAACCAGTATAATCCCAGACCCTGGTAGTCAACATGAATCGCTTCACATGGGTGGCACAATGTATTGGCTCATCAGTATGCACATACACACACACACACACACACACACAGAGTCGTGTAATCATATCTTTTTGAAGACCGCTCATTCATTTAACCCCCACCCAGTCCTAACCATAAGTAAAAAAGAGTTTTTGCATTTTTAGTGTTTTCATTGCAGTCACATATTTTTATAAAATAGTTTTCCCATGTTAGTCCCCACAAGGAAGCATACACACACAGACACACACACTCACAAAATAAATGAAATTTCTAACACCATGTTTGCAATGTTCGTTGAAATAATTAAAATGATAATTGTCAGCATCGGTTGTTTTGGATAATTTGTTCTAATACTTGATATTTAATATGTATCTTGCTGTCGGTTTAGCTTAGACAATCAAATCTAAGCCTTCAGCAGCACAAATAACTTGAAGAAAATAATTAGATATTGAGCTACAGAAGAATCCACCAATGCCTGTTGTCCATGCAGATCTTAAACCATCATCTTCACGAGAATAAATAAAACCACGTAACACAGCTGTGCAGCAAGCACATTAAATTGCTGAATTGCATCCTATAAATAAAATTACATAATGGCTTATTATGATTATCTCGGGGTACAAAATGCATAGAGTCATATCCGCATCTGAGTCCGGTGGACCAGACGGTGCCCTCTGGCTGGCACTTTGATGTCGCTTGTTAACTCGTGCCCCCCCTTACAGCGCGGCCGCCGCCGTCAGCCTGCCCCCCCCTCCAGACCGTGGCTTGATGGTGGCCCTTCTCTATGGGTCGCAGATCCCTGCCATTACGGACGCTGGTGGCCCCAAAGAAAATTCAACACCGTGCCTCAGGATTCACAGACCAGCTTCCCTTCACACACTCCTGCTCTCATCTTGTTTATGTTTCGCTTTGCCTATAAAAGACCATTATAAATGGCCCCATGTCTGCGAAGGGCGGCTGTATAAGCAGCTTTTATGCTGATAGCTACATAAAGGCAACATGGCTTATAAAATATAGGAGCTTTTATCCTTTTCATTGAGGGTCTGGGCGTTTTTTGCTTGACACATAAGAATAATGAGTCAGCCTGCTGACAAACTATTATACAGATGTAACTTGTAAAAACCAAATTTAATTTATTATGATGCCTTCTAAGGACATCTGCAGTTTCCTTAAATGCATTTGCTATTCACATGGTGCCAATCAGCTTGTTTACTAATATCTCCTTTCTGCCACTCTACTTGTTTGCACACAATTAAAATTTACTTTCATGTTTAAAAATCAGGAAATTGTGCAAACAATTGTCCTCTTAAGAATTTGCATCTGCCAGAAGCAATATCCATCTCGAATTCCAAATTGCATCTCTTCAATGGATTCCACTTAACAATGGCAAATATTTTATGCTCTAAGACATAAATGCGCATGTACAGAGCAGTAAACTCAGGAGTACCAGACAGCATCGTGACTGCTTTACTACCCATATCTGTACGCTCTTAAATTAAGAATTAAATTCAGTTGTGGGAAGCAGGTTAGAGCACATGTACTTTCTCAGAAAAAACGAAAGAGACTGAAGATGGAACATTGTAAAATAAAACACCGATAAAAACACAGCAGGCATCCAGAGTAGATGAAAGATAACGAAAATGCCAGCCCTGCAATTTCCTTCAGGAATTTTTACGCATATGACATTATCTGCTGTGGTAAACCCTACACAATTCTTGGCATTATAGGTTTATATGTATAACACATAAAACAGCAGGTTATGAGCACAATAATAATAGAAATAATAGGCTTTTATAAATTAAGATTGAAAAAATTGATATTATTATTATTATTATTATTATTATTATAATATGGTCTTAAACTTTGTGTCTTGTTCTTCAGTTCCATGTCTTCACAGCCCTTCTCCAAGAAAGTTTATTAGGGTTTATGTCACTGAGTTTCTTCCTTTTCCACTGACACAGCAGTTTCCATTTAAACTGGTCACGGATCAATCCATGCTAATGTTTCATTTTACCGCGGGAGATCTGACTTCCACGTCAAGCATAAGAAATTCACATCAGATATAATATGCCCAGAGCAACTGTGAAAAAGTCCCAGACAGACGACTTCAGAGATGTTATTTTTACACCAATGTGTTTTTCATTAGTTATTTGTTTGTTTGTTTATTTATACAGAGAAGAAATATTATTATAAATTTCAGCAGGGGGGCTCATAATTAAAATGGGTAATAATTATACGAGGGTGGGGCGAACTCCATTCATGTCCTTCACCTGTCTTATGGAATCGGATTCTGTTATCTTCTTGGCCTCAGTACACGTTACGGCAAGGATCCTGAGTCCATGTTAAAAGCGGAAATGTTTATTCCTATTTACCCTTCCCGATAGTATCTTCACTCCCAAACCCAAATAAAATCCCCATTCCTTCCTACGGTCCCTATTTTTCTATACACTTGTCTGTTTATAACAGCTTTAAGAATGTGAAACTTTTCAGTTAAGATGGGTGATTTAGGGAAGCCAGGTAACCTTTCCGCATGTGTTTGGGCTGTGGGGGAACCCAGAGGAATTCTATACCACTTGGTAAGAGTTTGGATTCCACCACGCAAACCGGTAGGTTTCAGGCAGCTGCCTGGTGCAGTGCTCAGAGACCTGGGGATTAAGGGCCTTGCTCTTGGACCCACAGATGTGCTGAAGCTGGGCTTGAACCAAGAACCTTCTGATCGCAGACACAGAGGCTTCCGCCCCCTTGGATAATCAAAATCATCGTTACTGGGGGCACCACCATATTATTGATTCCTGTGTTATTTGTTAATTCCTTTATTAACTCGAGTTACTTCATTCAGTCTTAGTCACACCTGTGTCTTGTTATTCTGTCTGTACTTAGACCTGCTCTCAGTTTGTCTCAGTGTGAGATGGTTAGTCCTGCAGAGTCGTCTTTATGGTGCGACACAGGGCCCCGCACTTTAGGACACCCTACTCATAAGAGAAACTTGCCTAGATAGTGATAGGCTAAAAAATACTAGTTGTTATATATTTTTATTTTTGAAGTGATTTGTTTTTCCATTAGTATGTGGCCATATTTCAGCTGAATAAGTTATTTTGGCTAAATATTAGTGCTGTAAGCTGCGTGACTATGCTGCCGCTTGGCACTAGCTGGTCCATAAAGGTCACGCCGTAGACTGTCGGCAATCAGTGAGTTGTCATTCTTCATTACAGATGCATCTGTATTACAATGACCAAGCAGCAGCAGGCACAGTGGAGTCCATTACTCGTTTCATGTCGGCCTCAGCTGATCTCCTGAATTAGTTGACACACCCCTCCTCCTATAATGCAACAGAATATGCGATTAATCGCTCTGTTTATGTGATGTATGACGATTAAGCACAATAACCATTTGGCAATCTTAAATTTATATAAATAATATATGGCAAGGTACCAAAGCCTGTCACAGACTGCAGAAGTGACAACACTAGCTTCATCTCCGCCAACACATGCCTGCTGAGCTTCTACATGCTCTTTGACAAGGCGAACACAGAGCCAGTCACTAAGGCCACACCATCCATGGAAGATGAAGTGCTGGCACTGTGCACCCATTATATCAAGCGAGCCCTGCAAAAGATCAGTGTGGGCAAAGCCCCTGGACTGGATGGCGTGGCAGGACGGATTCTAAAGGAATGTGCCAACCCGCTAACGGAGGTACTCCCAGAATCTTCATCCTTTCATTGTCTCTGGCTATAGCCCCCCACCTGCCTGAAAGCCACAAATCATCCCAATGCCAAAGTTCTCAGCAGCACATATTCCCAGTGACTTCTGCCAGGTGGCAATTGTCATGAAGTGCTTTGAGAGACTAGTACTGGCCCACATCAAGTCCAACATCCGACTGACCCTGAACAGACATCAATGTGCCTTCAGGGGAAACAGCACCATTGAAAAGGCTATTTCATCTGTTCTCTACATTTTCTTACATGAAAAGACCACCATGACATTTATGCGGGTCTGCTGTTTGTTGATTTTAGCCCAGCATTCACCACAATAATTCCTAAATAACTGGGATCCAACCTCCATAGTCTAGGCCTAAATGCATCGCTTGTTAAGTATTGCCGGGGCACAGAGCAGGGAAGCAGCACAGGTGCCAGGGAGTTGGGTGAACACAGGATTTAATACGGGTATTAACACTTAGGAACATCTAACTACAACACAATGTCAATGACCGGACAGGGAAGCATACAGTACTCGAACGCGGACTTAAATATACAGGACTAATAACAACTAGAGACAGCTGGGAACACCGGAATTCCACAGGAGGTAAATGAGGGGGGCGTGGCACACGGGAGGATCAGACGAGCAGGGCAAGACCTCGCTTTGCAAATGGGTCCTGGATTGTTTGATTATAAGATGTGACACTGTGTACCAGCTTCACTACCCCCTTAACACTCAGCCCAGGAGTTGTGAAGGGCTGCGTGCTGAGCCCCAGGCTCTGTGCACCCCTCAGCCATGACATTAACCCTGCCCCGGCCTCGGACTCCATCATTTGCAAAGGACACAACTGCAACAGAGCTGAACTCTAGGAATGACGAGACAGCACGCAGAGATGACGTCCCAAAGCTGGCTGCATGGTGCTTCAATAACTTGGCTCTCAGCACCATGAAGACCAAAGAACTAACAGACTTCAGGAAATCCGGATGCTCGATCCACACAGACTGAAAGCTGAGAGCTGAGAGAGTCTTCCAGCTCCAAGTACACATTGTGAAGGACCCCTCATGATCTGTGAGCTCCTCCTCTCTAGTCAGTAAGACATAACCGTGCCTTTATTTTATCAGGAGTCTGCCACAACAGCTTTTGGTTGCCTTCTAAAGATGCAACATCGAGAACATCCTGACATACTGCATCACGGCCTGGTACTGCAGGTGTTTCGCCACTGACTGAAAAGCACTTCAAAATGTAGTCAAGACAGCTTAACACAACGCCGGTCTAGAGCTGCTGGACATTGAGAGCATTTACAATAACTGCTGTCTCTGGAGGGTCCAGACGATTGCCTCAGACTCCACCCATCCTGAATATGATCTATGAAGGCTAAAGGTGCAGGACCATACATACCTACTCAGCCAGACTCAGAACCAGCTTCTACTCCAAAGTAGTTGATTGGTTTAGCCCCACCTGCCATCATTATCTCAACCCCTTCCCCCACCCCTTTATCCCCAAATGCTTCTGTGACTGACTGACCCTTCTGCACTATTATTTCAGCACCTTGTGTTTCTTAAAATGAGAGTGCAGTGCACTTTCCTGTCAGTATACATCATATATTTGTATAGTTACTTCACATTCGTGCAATATGTACAGAGCTTACTTAGTAAAGTCTTTCTCAGTGAACTCCTGCAGATATATATCCCAACCTAAAACTACAGTAGGTTGATTTTTTTATGTGTGTGTGTGTGTGTGTGTGCGCGCGCTTTCATGTATGCATGTCACATGTTATTAATGTCATTATGGTAGCAGCTATTAAATTTTCTTGTACTTGTGTAATCCACTTGTACTATGACAAAAATCCTTTAAAGATCCTCTTTATACAAATGACAGATTATCTAGGTGAAAGGTAGACTGAGAGAGATTGAGCACCTTGAATTTCATTTTTCCTGTGAGTATTTTACCTGCCTTTCCGGGGCCATTGAAATATTTACAATAGCTTTACTGCGTTAATAATGTATTCACTTTGCCATATTGTGACAACACTTGCTATCGCATGCTACTCTTCCCGCATCAGCGTGTTTTTTTGGGCGTCACTCAAACGCTCGGAACAGGGCGGACACACAGACACCTTCAAGCGAACAGCTGTGCCGCAGTGAATGCTTCATCACATTCCATCGGCGACAAATAAAAGCGATGCAAAAATTTCATGACAGCTAAATGATTACCTCACACTGAGAGTTCAGCGGATTCGCTCAGCTCTCGAGTGTTCGGGAGGATGGATGCTCCCGCAGTGAAAGGAGGTACCGTGAGACACTGAGCAGAAATCGTCTCAGTGGCTCGAGGACAATGTGCCCCATGCAATCTGATTTAACTGCTGTCCACCTCTGAAATCAGTAATGGAAACACAATGTAACCCACTGCACAACACGTGCTGTTTTGTTCTGCATTGATCAGGAAATTAATCAAAGGGAGACCAGAAAAGATATCAGGCAAGGTCAAAAATGTTTTATTTTTTTTGTCTTTTAAATTGCTGTTGCTCTGTTGGTTGCTATACAGAATTATTTATATTTACATTTGGAATGCGAGAAAAATACGCCTGACCCCAATTTACTGCTTGAATTCTAAAGAAATTATGGACTGAAGCAGCTTAGAGTTATATGGTATAAGTGGAAGAGTGGTCAGACAGAGCAGGAAGATTCCCAGATGGCGTGGAGAGAAGATGCAAAGACGTACAGCCCTGATCCTGGAGGTGCGAGGCAACACACACACACACAGACACAGACACACACACAGACACACACACACACACAGACACACACACAGACACACACACACACAGACACACACACACACAGACACAGACACACACACAGACACACACACACACAGACACAGACACACA
>JAODJX010000037.1:23498672-23511735 GCA_026776945.1 Isichthys henryi
TATGTCCAAATATATACTGATGCAAAACATCATTAAATTAAATAATCTGACTTTATTGTAGTTTATGCTATTTTTTTTTACCAATTTATAACACTATCCATATGATAAACTACCTTTACACAACCAGCAGTGGCTGGCATAGCCTAAAATCACATCTAATTCCAGTTACTAAATAACAGATCAGTGTACTTTGATGCCAAGTCAGTTAGACTTTGATGTTAAATGAATCCCCACATACCATGTACAATAATCAGCCATAATTAGTCACTGAAACTGAGAAGTCAAATATAAAAATAGAGGAAGCCTTTGATTGTCAAAGAAAGACCTTCAGAAGATTTGTGAGACGACTACATGAAAAATAAATCATCTTCACATTCAGCCCAATGCCCAAACCAGAATTTTATCTCTCCGACTATTCGGCTCTGCAGCCTGAAAAGCAGGATTCACTGGTAAGGTTCAGAGGTTAGCATCAATTTCAAAAGGAGGGATGAAAGCAGATTTTGTTTAATATTTTTTACTTCCTCCTACTTTCTGTTTCATAGCTTTTACTGACTTCCTTGTTTCATGGCAGTGGGAGTATCTCAAAACAACGCCCTTGCCAGCTACTTCTCCCAGTATGATGCAAAAAGGGAGGCTGGGACACTGGAATACAGGAGTCACGGTCATTTAAAAATAGCTGGCTCACATAATGATTGTTATGAGAATGACCTCCTACAGTATTTAACCCCATAGACAGGTTATGTCTCTCGGCTGAAAGTAAATTTAAAATTGTCACAAAACCTGTATAAAAACCTCTGTGAAATAGTCTTATTCCCTGTCACTGGTCCTGAAGGACATGACAAGCTTCTTTTTTTTTTCCTAGCAGCATCCTGTCTATGATGTTCCCTCTCTATGATAATCCCAGTCTGTGATGTTTCCTATGTAAAATGTTCCCTGTCGATGATGTTTCCTGTCTATGACATTCCCTATCTCAGAAGTTCCCTTTCTCTGTTCCCAGTCTAAGTTGTTCCCTCTCTATGATGTTCCCTGTCTATGATGTCCCCTGTCTATGAAGTTCCCTGTCTAGAATGTTCCCTGTCTAGAATGTTCCCTCTCTATGATGTTCCCTGTCTATGATGTTCCCTGTCTATGATGTTCCCTGTCTATGATGTTCCCTATGTACAATGTTCCCTGACGAAGATGTTCCCTGTGTATGATGTTCCCTGTCTATGATGTTCCCTCTCTATGATGATCCCTCTCTATGATGATCCCTCTCTATGATGTTCCCTATGTAAAATGTTCCCTGACAAAGATGTTTCCTGTCTATGACATTCCCTATCTCAGAAGTTCTCTTTCTCTGTTCCGTGTCTATGATGTTCCCTGTCTATGAAGTTCCCTGTCTAGAATGTCCCCTGTCTATGATGTTCCCTGTCTATGATGTCCCCTATGTAAAATGTTCCCTGTCTATGATGTTCCCTGTCTATGAAGTTCCCTGTCTAGAATGTTCCCTGTCTAGAATGTTCCCTGTCTATGATGTTCCCTCTCTATGATGTTCCCTGTCTATGATGTTCCCTTTGTAAAATGTTCCCTGACGAAGATGTTCCCTGTCTATGACATTCCCTATCTCAGAAGTTCTCTTTCTCTGTTCCCAGTCTAAGTTGTTCCCTCTCTAGGATGTTCCTTTCTATGATGTTCCCTGTCTATGATGTTCCCTGTCTATGATGTTCCCTGTCTATGATGTTCCCTGACAAAGATGTTCCCTGTCTATGAAGTTCCCTGTCTATGATGTTCCCTATGTAAAATGTTCCCTGACAAAGATGTTCCCTCTCTATGACGTCCCGTCTATGACGTCCCCTCTCTATGACGTCCCCTGTCTATGACGTCCCCTCTCTATGATGTCCCCTCTCTATGATGTTCCCTATGTAAAATGTTCCCTGACAAAGATGTTTCCTGTCTATGACATTCCCTATCTCAGGAGTTCCCTTTCTCTGTTCCCAGTCTAAGTTACTTCCTCTTTACGATGTTCCTTTCTGTGATGTTTCCTGTCTAGCCTGTTTCCTGCCTCCTGCCCAGTGTTTCTGTGGATACGGCTCTAGACTCACCATAACCCTGCACTGCATATGTAAATGTGAAAGATGAGAGGATGGACTAATGAGTTTTATGCATAATTTCCAATATATCCAGATTACAGGAAAATAACAAAGTATATGCTACCTTTGTCTTATTACATAAAACAAAGCAATAACATGCAAATAAAATGTATTTAAATAACTGTATGCAACATGTATAAAAATAAGACAATAAGAACAATACAACAAATGTCTTAAATTACCTGTTACTGTATTTTAAATGTAAGTCGGTTGAATCATTGCACATAAAAAAATCATGCAGAAGAATCCCCACCAGAGGGCACTAATTCTATTTTGCTATCCATCCATCCATTCAATTATTCATATGACCATCCATCTATCCATCCATCCACCTTATAGTTACTGCCCAGATCAGGGGCTCGGGAGTGGGGGGGGGGTTAACTTTCAGTGCTCCCTGGATGACTGTCGCAGGGCAAATTCACGCCCGCATGTGATCCAACACTATGACCAAATTAAACTGCAAGCCTTTGAATCACAGGAGGGAACTGAAGAAGTCAGAAGAAAGCTTCTTGACAGAAGCGAGAACATGAGAACTCCGACATGCACAGGAGCTGAGCTGAGCTGATAACCTCACAAGCACATCGCAGGAGGCAGCTCTGCTCCCCAGCCTGCAAAATTAACGTATTTGAAGTAAAAGTGGATTGAAAGATCCAACCATTAAAAATCTGCGTTATTCTTTTAGACAATTTTTTAAATTGCTTCATGCTGCAATGACGGGAGGGGGGGGGGGGCACTGTGATGCCACGGTCAGCCAGAGTTTGATCCCCCTCGCAGCTCTGTGTGTTGAATTTGCACATTCCCTCTGGATAATCTGGTTCCCCCTCACAGTCCCAAAACATGTTAAGATGTTAAGGTACTAATTGTCCGTAAGTGTGTATGTGTGCACGAATGGTGAGTGTGCCCTGCGATGGGTTGGTGTCTCGTGCTGGGTTATTCCCTGCCTTGTGTCCAGACCAGGCTCGTCCGTGACCCGAAAATGGGCAAGCAGAATAGAAAATGAATGAATGGTTAAATGACAGAATGGTATAAAAAGCAATCAAATGAACAGAGTGTTAAAGAGAAGCACACATACTGTATCAAGGCCCAAACGGGAAGTTAACCCTTGATCTCTACATAAAGTCCATGTTCCGTGGTTCAGACTTGACTACTTATCAGCTAAGCATCTCCATGCAACGTTAAACTCTTATCTTTTCCATCCATTAATTGTCACTAGGTTTTACAGCAACCCATAACAATGTTAGGAAAACAGGCTATTGCATGCTTTCTATGAAGCCAGTGTTATCATTGGCATACCTCCTTTCTACTTTCTCATTCACACAAATAGCACGGACTGGGTGTCGCTATGGAAATACCCAGACATCTCCACGCTGACAGCATAACTGCCACGACCAAACCGCCCACTCAGGAAGTGACCTTGCTGAGTAGAGGAAGCCTCTAACTGTACCGTTAGCTGAAATACAACGAACACCAGGCAAGAGGGGTACTTCCTCTGGCTGCTTGGTGGGTGACTGACGTAAAAATCATAGGTGGTCAAGAACTGGAGATCCAACATGCAAAAATAACTCTTATTCTTCAATATCAGTCACCAATAACTTCCTATGATACCAATGAATTATGTGAACAGGAGATTTATAATTTAAAAAAAACTTTCAATTCAACATAATGGGGGGAAAATGAAAAACATGCATCAAGATGTTAGAGTTATATATAGTTTTTTATAATTATTTTTGCCTGTGCAATATTATGCGTGTGCCCCAGCAGCCCAGCGCAGACACTGGCACGTAAGAACATGAATGCGAGTCCTGTGGAGCCAACAAGCCAAGACCGGATACGATGCATCCTGTGGGACAAGCAGCCGCAGGACGCCATGCGCCGCGCAGAGCCCCCCCCTCCCTCGCCCCCCCACCCCCCGGAAGGGGCGCCCGAGTGTGAAAACAGCGCAGCATTTCGCACATGTCAGTCGGCGTGTTGCGGGCGGCGTGTGATCGGCCGACAGCCGCCTTGCGCCGAAATGCCTGCAGCGCCGCTTATTTACCTGAACCGAGCCAGTCGCCGTCATGTTTATTCGGCGCTTCTTTGCCGTGTCTCTCTTCGTCGTGTTCGCCGGAATTAAGGGACACTTTTCTTGATCTAGAAAAACAAACAACGAAGCGCACGTAGAAAATCAAGCCAGTCGCTAAGAATGGATCTGAGAGACAAGCATACATGGTATTAGATGGTCTTAGGCGGAAAGTGTCTCTGCACCGGATTGCGCTACATCAGAGCTCGAAGGCGGCGGGAGGCGGCGGCACGATCACGGTGAGCATTTATGTCAGTAACTGCGCCTCATTGCAGCGACGCTTCGGAATAAATATCCATTATACTTCATGTAAATTAACCCGTATATGCATGCAGTGAGCAGCAATGCGCGCACTAACACTATATAAATGTCTGCAGTCATGTCATGAAGTTAAACGCATTTCTTCAAAGCCGAACCTCCCATTGCCTGTTGCTCATCTGCTTCCCAGCCGTGTAACTCTGCATAAAATCTCCTTTTGTTGATCACTTTCGTCTATTTCTTCATAGTTAATATTTACGTGCTGCAGTTGGGCACATGGAAGAGAAAGAGCTGGTTAATAGTCATCCAGATAATCCAGCGTCGTGGTATTTTATTATTTTGTTAACTTTATATCTGTCAGGTTTTTCCTCTACCAGATTCATCATTATTTTCCTAATAATCGGGCTTCGATGGATAAACACAAAGTAGTCGGATGTACATTAAGTTAAGAACCGCAGCCCACAGAGCGTTTTGTTCTGTCATTTAGGAACAGTATTTGTTTTTTTTTACAGTTCAGTTGTTCTGCATTAATCAGCACAGCCTGTTAACCTTTAATAGGAGCCTGTCACCCCCAGTAAACGGATATCGGTGAAAAGACCAAAAATAAATAAATAAAAATACCAGCAGCAACTTTTTAACTAGCTTTTAACTTTTTAACTTATGAATTGGTGAATTCTCTGAAAATAAAAATAAATAATTCGTAAATTTATTGACGATGATTTTGAAACTTTCTTTTTATGCATAATACCCTTGATGCCATTTTCATTTTTTATTACGCAGCTTAGGTTCTGGTAAGTTGTCTTCTGACTAAAGTTACGGTTTTATGTTTGGTGCCAGAACAATGTAAACGACAACGAACGTAACAGCAATTATTTGTCAATTTCGTATTTTTTTTTAAGTTTATTGATAGGATATATTTTACCTTAAGAGCGCTGGGGGGGGGGCGGCGGCTCTTCTGCCGTGACTGATATATTTTCCTGACAATACTATTATGGCCGATCTAAATATTTAAAATGTCTTTTTTGAGAAAAGAGGATAGTTTGCTTTTATTTATTAGAATGCATGAGAGTAGAGAGTATTAGTGGTCTGTTGCTGACCTTCTGCCTTAGTCCTGCTGTGTAGCGCTGGCTTCTCCGAACCCAAAGTCCTGCCAGCATGTCTTTGGCTCAGTAGCTGCAAGTTCCTCTCTTGCTCCCTGCAGGTCACACAGCGCCCCGCCGCACAGGTAGTTAGTCGAGTGGTGTGTTGAATCTGTTGCTTGAAGCTGGCTGGCTGTTAAGTGGCCTGTGTACGTCTCAGCAGACACCTGGGAAGGCTACATCTGGAGCCATGAATTGCTGGCAGATGTGTGCAAATATGATAATATGATGCTTCTGGTTAGGTATTTCAGCCATAAGTAATGGTTTGGCCGTAAGGACCCAGAGTGCATATTTTCTGGCCGACCTTTCTGATTGTTATACCGCACTGTGTGCTCAGAATTTACTCTTGCCATGAAAATCATAACCTAGGCATATGAGGCATGTATTTTGTATTTTGAGAATCTTTATCAGCTAACTTGTTTTTTGTGTGTATATTTCATTCAGGAGTTCAGATGTGTTCGATGAATGTAAGAGGAAGCCTTCTTCTGAATAGAGATGGAGAGCAGAACTCCCAGTGGCAGCCAGTCTGCTGGCTTGCAGGCTGAGCTCCATAGTGGCAGAGCTTCACAGCCTGTTGAGCTCCATTCCAGGGACGACCTGGGGCTGCGATTTCAGCCACTTTCCCTGAGTCAGATCCAGACTGTCAGAAGTACCAATGACTACACTGAGGGCCCCATGGTGGCACCCAGGCCTGGAAGCAGACTGGTTACCGAGCAACCAAGTCTGCACAAAGCAGAGCAAGTACAAGGCCTGAATGATGGGGCCCAGGACCGCTTCATCCTGGGTGGGCCGCAACAGGACCCCCAGGATCACTCATCCCCCCCACCAGCCGCTTTGGCCTGGTCCATGAGCACTACGAGCTCTGGTTCCCGGAACTGTCCGAGGACAAGCACCAGCAGTACGTCGTCGGGCCAGAGACTGTTGGAACCGTGTCTTGCGGAGGAGGGTGTTGAAGCCTCTGAGCGCTTGGAGGCCAAGGCGGAGAAGCTAATGCCCGCTGGGGGTGCCGAGTCGAGTGGGCACAGGTATGTCTGTGAGGACTGTGGGAGGTGCAGGTGTGAGGAGTGTACCAGCCCACAGACGCTGCCCTCCTGCTGGTTCTGCAGCCACCGCTGCGTCTGCTCTGCTCAGGACGCCGTTGACTACAGCACCTGCCTCTGCTGTGCAAAGTGCCTGTTCTACCACTGCTCCACTGATGACGAGGACGTCTGCGCAGATGAGCCGTGCTCCTGCGGCCAAACCAAGCGCTGTGTGCGCTGGTCTGCTTTGGGTGTCCTGTCTCTCCTGCTGCCTTGCATGTGGTGTTACCTTCCGGCGAAGGGCTGCCTTAAGCTATGCCAGAGCTGCTACGACAGCATGAAGAGGCCAGGTTGTAGGTGTAAAGCTTGTCGACCTGTCAAGAAGCCGACATAAGACGAGTATCGATATCGGTAACAGGTTCTGATCTCGCTGCAGCTCCATTAATGTGCTGCACGCTGGTCTGTGGCGTTCCTTAAGGATGCAACGCAGAACACAGTGTTTTACTTGTTCCCACGGTTTTAGAAAGGAACAGTTATGAAAACTCTTGGAATGTTATTTGGTGAAATACATAAAGCTACAAACTAGTCCCGTCAATCCATGTTTGAATAACTGATGCAAAATGTTTATTAGCCAATGACCATTTTCTTATAAAAGATGTTTTATTTTTGTATGGTTCAACGGGCCAAAATGCACCTTGATTTAACATGCATGTGTAGTGTGTGGATATATGTCATGTACATATCGTTTAAATGTGACTCCATGTTTTAGATTTGACTTCTGTTTAAGGCAAATATCTAACATTTCCAGTCTCCCTTAAAACATACTTTCAAATTGTAAAATGATCTATAGAATCTATATTTTCCAAAACAAAATAATTGTTCCTAGTGTAAAAAATATATATTTATTTGAATTATATTTTAATAATAAAAATATATATTTATTTGCGTGGCATCATAAAAATGCCCATTAAAATATACCTTTGTAAAAATGTTACATTCAGTGCTGATCTCTATAAAATAGAAAATACATTAACATTTTGAAATGAAATTCTACGTACATGTTGTCTGTGTTTCTGTTCGGTAACTCATGGAAAGATTACTGCGGTCTGTCAGTCAGCTGGATTGCGCTTTAAAGACCTTTATTTAATAACCGCAATCGGAATGAATAACTTTTTAACAACTTCTAAGTTAGCACAGGAAATGGGAGATGGCAGTTCGCAAACTTTTCAGCAAGAGCGATACACTCACAGGTACAGCACCAGTGTGTGCAGTGAACAAATCCTGTGTCCATCTTACATGTACACTTCATCCCAAATATATATGCATATATGCATATATGCAGAGCTCACGGAGTCTTTGGAGACTTGCATAATCCTGTAAAAATGTTGCAAATTTATTGGTTTTTATTTAAAAAAAAAAAGTCCATTGACAAGCAATATTTAACATATTTGCACATTTCTTCCATGAATTTTATTTTTATAAAGTGTCATTTTTTTTTTCTTGTCATTTTTTGACATTCAGTGCTGTTGTCATTTTGCTATTGCAGTTGTAGTCACTGGCTCCCAGAGGGACACTAAACACACACGTTTGGTGTTTTATCTTATTGCAAAGTTGTTAGTAAGTAAAAAAGCCCCTAATGAAATGTACACACATACACAGTACTGTGCAAAAGTCTTAGGCAGTCATGCATTTTCCTATTGGTGTAATACTTTGTGTCTGTCAAAGTGTCAGCTTAGCCATTTCAACCCCCCCCCAAAGTCACCCCAGTACTTGCCACAGCCGTCCAGCATGTTTTTCACTCCACTAACACATCTTGTATAACTAATCTATACCATATTGACATTTTGAACTATTTAAATTAGTTAATTGCGTGAGCCTGTGATAAAATTGGTGAAACACTGTACAGGGAATGACTGGGGTGGCCCTGAGGAGAGGTTTGAGAAACCTCTCCCGTGAGATTCCAGTGCCTTTCGGGAGAAAAGAAAAAATTACTGACAATTTTTATTGTATCACTCTTAATATTCATATATTCTTATTTTAAATTATGTTTTTGTACTGGGCATGTACAATTACTACCCAAATAAATGGCTTTAAACATTTCCTTTGACTGCCTATGACTTTAGCACAGTACTGCAGATACATAGATAGATAGATAGACAGATAGATAGATAGATAGATAGATAGATAGATAGATAGATAGAGTAAAACCCATATGATAACAATTTTCATAAAAAAAAATGGCAGTCAATTCAATTCATCAGGCGAATTTGAATTAAGTTGGCATCAAGTCAGTAATGAGACATTTACAGTGTATGAAGCTGCATGTAATATTGATCACAGCATATGGAAACTGTCCCAGAGATAAGAGAAACTCTGCATGAGCTTGAGTTGGTTTCTCCATTGTTTTTATTTATGTATTTTGTTGTGTTTGTTTGTTTGTGTGCGAGTACGTCTGTGTGTCTGTGCGCATGTGTGTGTCTGCAGGCAGATTTGTGGCAGCACTTCAGAAGTGCTTTTTGGCAAAACTTAATACAATAGCTCTGTATAGTAATCGTGGGGAGCCAGAACTTGGATGAGTGCCATTCTAAGTACGTTAAATTGCTCTAATCTTAATTGTTTCCAAGCATGTATCTGGCAGCTACAAAGAAGAAGCAGAAGGATTTAGCGAGCATTCTCATAGCTAACTTAAAGGCACGTCGCGGAGTGCCTACCCTTTCCAGCAAGTTCCATTACACAACCTGCGTACCAGATGGTTTGTGTACAGACCAAAAGGTCAGCAATCGTGCTACAAAAATCACTCCACAGAGAGTGGTAGTTACTGCCCAGTCTCATTATTAAACTATTTAAAGAAATGTATTATTGTAATTTTGGTGACCCTAACTGGGTGCACATTTATTTGTGGATGGATATGACCACATTAATACATTTTTTTTAATTACTGCACATTGAGTTGATTTATAACACTAAACATCTTGTGTTGTTATTGGTATTGGAAAATGCCCCTAGAATTTTTCATACAGATGGTAATTGTACACAAACAGACAATATCATTTGCACCATGCCATTGGTCTACATATGAGTTTCTGGTTTTCTGTCTAATTTTTAAGGGCAACTTGATAATAACGCGTCAGAATTAGCTCACTTATTACCGCTAGATGTGATTTGACTTTAGTTATCAGCTAATTAATAAGTTAATCTTGGGAGTCAAAGGGTTAAATATGTACTCCTAAATTGACAAAGACTGACAGTCTACTCCACATCCAGGCTTTTATTTTTCTCTTTTTTCTCACTCCTTATGCTTTTGGCTCCTATAACTGTCTAGGTTATTCCGCTACCTGCCCCTACTTGGTATGCGGTCAGGGGACTTTGAACTTGCATGTGTTTGTATTTTTTCATTTCATTTGTGTTCTCATAGGATTGATCTTGCCTTAAAATTCTACAGCAAGCTTAGCGTAAATTGGATCAGGGATCGTCAGTCTGATGTTGATGTGGCCCCAAACGAGTAAGTGATTAGGGGTGAAAAACCAGGCATCAATCCACATGTCATGCAAGACCTCTTCTGGTTGGGTGCAAATGACCAAACAATAGTTCTAATAATATATTATTATCAATAATATTATAATTTCAAAGTACAAAAATTACTTGGAAAAAATATCATCTACAATAATGAGTGATTTTACCAGAATGCATCAGAAACATATTTAATGCTAAAACTATGATATTCCCTAAGGATACGGACGTACTTGCATGTATATGTGTTATAGGATGTAATATAAATTTAAGTAAATAAATACTCCCTTTTAAAATTATTATTTAAATAAATCGCCTAGGACTGTAGTAGGATAGACATAATTTTATTGAATTTAACTTAGTATCAAGTGATTATGTTGCTTCCATTGTTAATAAAATGCAAGTGAACTCTGTTGCATTAGTTGGGATACAAATAAGTCAGTCAAATGCACGTTGCTAGGTGAGTAACAAAAACAATTTACCAGCATTAAATAAGTGAAGCATTGCAGTTTTGCACCAAAAGCCCTTGTTCCTGTATTATCCGATTTATAGCATGCAGGTGGATACCCTCTGCGCTTTTCTTTACATACTTAAAGTTGACCAACAAAATCAATTCCCCCTCATTGACACGCATGCTTTAAACAAACCTTTTTTGTTTAAACGGTGTATTTGCCCTGCTTCCCTGATTCTCGCACAGGCGCACGGTCCTACTGGTGTTCAAGCGACCAAAAGGAAAGTCTCAGTGCAACAATTTGACAGACGGGCAATTAGAATTGGCTCTTTGTCAGTCTGAGTCGGCGCTGCGGTGTTCCGTTGCTGCGGAGATGAGGGCCATTGAATCTGCTCGCCAAGGCAGAACACTCGACAGGAAGAAAGGAAGGAAGCATCCATTCTCTCCCCCCAACTCCCATTGTCTGGCCAATGGGCTTAAGCATTCAGACAGCTAAGGCCAAGGAGCTGCCAGTCCTGCCTGCTGTGGTGTGGAGAACGGTGGAAACCCTAGTCTAACCTTCCATCTGGATGTAGCTTTGGCCCTGGGCCATTGCACAGGGCTCTGTGTTTGTGTTCTCTATCTTCATGCACGGCACAAGTGGAAAGATGATGACAGTATTGGTCTTGCAGTGTGTTCAGTTTCGCCAGCAGCTTCTGGGAAACCCCTGTATTCTCGCCCAGAATGATTTTGCGTGTCTGTGTGTTTTTCCTTTTTTTTTTAAATTATAGTGCGTTTGAGTATCAAGCTTCATACATGAAGTGTTTCCTTTGTTGTTGGTGTTGGTAGTTTCAGTGGTTCTGTCTATATGAGAAAGTCTTTCATAAAACAGTACCAAGTAGTGCAGACAGCATTGTAAATAAGTAAAGGACTGTGCTTTCAATTAAAATTATTTACTGTGCTCTTACCTACCAAATGAAAAATAAAACATTAAAAACTCATTCATGACCTTTTTGTGCGGTTAAAGGATAGATAAATGGATTATCATTATGTCGATGTGCCACTGCTTCACTTTGATGACAATATTATCATGGATATAAATCTTGAAAATCATATAAAATATAACAATAATTGTGATATATCATGCTAAACTTATTAAAATTCGGCATGTTTTTAAAATTTAATTTAAATAGGCAAATAGCAAAATATGCTGCATTTATGTTACATGAGTTAGCTTAACCACTCAATTATCTTCTAAATTGCAAGAACTATCTTTAAATGTGCATTACCTGACGTGCATTTCCTGACATGCATTACCTGACATGCATTTCCTGACATGCAGTACCTCCAATGCATTATCTGACATGCATTACCTGACGTGCATTTCCTGACATGCAGTACCTCAAATGCATTACCTGACATGCATTACCTGACATACATTATCTGACGTGCATTTCCTGACGTGCAGTACCTCAAATGCATTACCTGACATGCATTACCTGACGTGCAGTACCTCAAAAGCATTACCTGACATGCATTATCTGACGTGCATTTCCTGACGCGCAGTACCTCAAATGCAGTACCTGACATGCATTACCTGCAAGTATCATTTTAAAGACAATGTGTGATTCCTGGCCAGGTTCTATTAAACCAGTATTAGAGTGTCTTCACTAATGAGACTTCTTAGCACTTATGTAAGTCGCTCTGGCTAAGGGCATCTGCCAAATGCTGTAAATGTAAATGTGACAGTGAAAAACAGA
Organism: Isichthys henryi; assembly: GCA_026776945.1. Taxonomy (NCBI): domain Eukaryota; kingdom Metazoa; phylum Chordata; class Actinopteri; order Osteoglossiformes; family Mormyridae; genus Isichthys; species Isichthys henryi. The sequence continues at coordinate 23,510,977 of JAODJX010000037.1, forward strand.
AAGCAGCCTCGCTGCCACATAAAAGCAAAAGCACACAGGATATGGCCTGAAGTAAGCAACCTGAGCAGTGTCTGCTTCATGCCAGTGGCAGCACAAATTCCATTTCTTGGAACTTGAAAAACCTCTGTGCTGTTAAAAATGATCTTACAGCTGGTCACAAAATATTTTAAAACCAACTTGTACTGCTGCTTAAATATTGCAGAGCAACAATACGCTGATATTCAGTGTACTGTATGCATGAGTCATGTTTCATTTTGTTTAATAATTTTATTTAAAAACAATTTAATGGCAGGCCCCAACTAAAATTAAAAGTGAAGACTCATTTTCATATGTAATATGTTACCCTAAGTAGGACTGAGTCAATACTGTCAAAAGTGAGTACTTGAAATTTAAGGAGGCTTTCAAAGTGATCTAAGAGGCCTGGCAGTGCCAGATGATTGGCCTGCCTGGAGACAAATATTTCCAGTGCTCTGGAAGGCAGTGACAGTGAAAAGGACAAAGGATATCTCTGCTTGTCTGTATTATTAGCCAGATCCAGTTCAAGGGCTAATTAGGAAAGAATTCGGTGAAAGGCAGAATCTCAGCAGGTCCTTAAGCGGGAATGTCAAAGATACTCCCTGTGCTGTAGCTATAAAGATTGGGGGGTATGTCAGTTACCCTCGTAGAAGCTGCATAAGCTTTTGTTACAGTTAATGAGAAAAGGATCTGCCAAATAAATAAATATAAATATAAAATCATGAAATCATGTGCTAAATTTGT
>JAODJX010000037.1:23516580-23532230 GCA_026776945.1 Isichthys henryi
CATTGCTTCCGGGATAGGCTCCGGACCCCCCGCAACCCAGTAGGATAAGCGGTTTGGAAAATGGATGGATGGATAATAGCTTCACTGTAACTCACCCTTTTGCCAAAACTCGCTTTTAATGATGACCTTTTTATTTACCGTAGTAGTCATGGTAATTTTATGGTGATTTCTGCTCAGCGCGTGTCCCCTGTGATCAGAAGATTCCTTCCTGCATAAACTCATTATAAATCTTATAATAAATATTATTCTTGCATACAAATACAGCGCTTCAAGTTCATTATTCCTTCATATTCCTTTGCAGTTTGATTTCGCTCACATAGGCCCACAACACACAAAATTTTATGTCTATGCTTCAAAATGCCCCAGTGATCCATTTTTCCAGTGGCCTTTTGAATGAATGACTTGCACTATTTCTTTCCGGGGTGAAAAAAAATCACATAGCTTGTACAAGCATTCAAACACAGCGAAACACAGCTTAACCCCCACAATAGTTATTAGTCATTAATAAAGGAGCCACATAACAGTTGCTATTTTAGCTCCAAAGAGCATTTCTCTACCTCATACGATCTGCTGGCCTGCAGGGTCACTGTCAGTTCCGTAACTCCTAGAACATAACTCTAATGAACCTATATTCAAATAAGTAAAAGTAATTAAAAATAATAATAATAATAATAATATACTGCAATAATAAACTAATAGTATATTGTAATAAATGTCTCTAATCTGAAACACTAATACATACAATGCATAGTATAGAACAGTCCATGTGACTGTGGATGTTGTTATAGTCACTCTGGGCTGGGTTATCTGGCTTTTTCCCATTAAAATCTCATGCCTTCCACAATGTGATATGTAGACCTTTTACCTATCATGATAAATATGATTTTACACATGAACTGCACACTGCAATTTCCTCTTACAATATGACCCGTATGACCACCCAAAAATCCTCATATCTAAATAATCACCCTTATATGACATGGCTTATGAAATGCCCTGAAGGGGGCAGTAATTGATGTGTCAGTTTTCATCCTATCGCACCCTCATGTCTCCCCGTGACTTAACGTGAAGGGAGGGAACCCGAAACACCCGTCTTCTAGGTTGTCGTGCAAGAACAACAAAACGGTGCCCCCCAGATAGAAGGGCCAGGAAGCGCGAATCTCATCACGCAGATAGGAGGCAGCGTCAGTGACAAACTGTTACACAGTCCTTTGGTGGCAACCAACATGAGAATCGATATCTGAGATTAAGGATGTGTGTAATGGGGTAAAGCAGGGCTGCAATCAGGGGCAATCCTAGGATTTGCCCTGCCAGGAAATATGAGGAAAATAGCATTTTCATAACTTAATCAATCAATTAATCAATCAATCAATCAATTATTCATTGATAAATGCAGATACTGTAACAGCCAATAATGTAATAACTACCACTGAGTATTAACTGCCAATAACAGTAATTTTTCCATTCGTAATACAACAGAAGTCGATAATGTGACAAGTGGCCAATAATGCAATACATTTTCTCAAGCAATAACATTGTAACTTTTTGCCATGGTCACTTATTACATTGTTGTTTATTACATTGATAAGTGAGAAATTTATTGTTATTGGCACATTACTACACTATTGGTAGTTATTAAATGATTGACTGCTACAAGCGATGCAAACATATATGTGTGTATATAAAGAATTTTACATTGTGTGTGTGCATCCATATGTTACACTTATTTAGTGTTGCAGTTACTGCTATGCTAATGATACATGATATTTCAAGTAAATTATACAACAGCTCTTTAAAGAGTGAAAAATAAAAAAAAAATTTGCTGACAGCAGAAGAAAACAGCATATCTCCAGGTGACGAGTCAACACACGAGAAAGTGCGATGGAAAACAAATGAAGGTGAAAGCGGAATGCTAGGGAAGGGCCTCGCGTTTCAGACACACGGCAGCGCCGGGGAGGCCTTCAGAGTGAACAGCTGCACTCGCGGTGCACGGCAAGTTTCGGCTTGCCCCCCCGCTCCGTAAAAATGTTAGTATAGCCTGTGCATAAGTCTTACTATATGCAAATTAGATAAATAATTCATTATTTTTTCAAAGGGTTTGCAAAAGATTTCAGAAAAACAACTGTGATGGTGGGACAAAAAGTTTTCAAGTCGGCAAGCATCGTTTGCCTGTGAGTCTTTATCAATAATAAATGAATGACCTAAGGATGTGCTTGTTTAACCTTAAGTGGCAGCACTTAGACTAGGACTAACTCATCAAAAAAGGTTACTCTCTATAGTCGTTACCTCTTTCAACATACCCCACAACCACCTTAGCCTGCTGGTATAACCCTAAAATGAATCTGTCTTTATCTGCAAATTTTATTTTCTTTCATGCTGTTAGTGTAAGACAGAATCGCTGCCATGACACGTTGTGAGTGAAGCACAACCGTGTATTTGCAACGGGGTTGATATGAGACAAAGACTGAAGAAAACTGGTATTAATAAGGCTGACACAGATCCTCTCCCCCTTCCAGTAGCACAGCTGGCTGATATAGTCACACGTACACCAGTATCCCTGCCTTTTCTGAGGGAACTTTGAAAACGTGAGACAGGAGATAAGACACGAACATTTTGAGGCAGCAGGAACTGCGATAAAGGACTAAGCACTCAGGTAATGACACAGAAATGCTTTGAAAGAAGAGCAATGTGAACAGGCATGCCAAATAACCTTCCCAATATAAAGTATTCGTGATACATTTAAAATGTTTAAACATCAATCAAGAGTTTATAACTAAGCTCTTTCCGCTGGAAAATCCCCATTCACTGTAGCAGAAAAATCTAAATCCCAAAACTACTACCCTCAGGTAATGTGGGTAGAGTAAGGAATATTATTATTCTACTGTAATTCCATAATAAGTAAAGAAAATGTCCTGGATTCAGTACATGGACATAAATAACTCCAGATTACTTTTAAATATTTTTCTTGGTATTTTGACTTTATTATTCAATAAAATTTCTCAACAAAGTGCTTTTTAAAAATGCAACTGGAGTCTTGAGCTTTAGGAAGTTTCTTATTAGGAAGCAGAACTAGATGTGCCAAGCTTTGTTTTCTTTTTTCGATTCATGGCCTCTTTTCCAGCTGAATATCGAGGGTCCTGCTTGCAGAGTTGTAGCTGGGGGAAAATGCCCAAAAAAAAAAAACCTTGGGGGTCAGTTGCATTGAGGCACTGAAGTGGGCAAAGCGATAGAAAGTGGCTCCAGAGCCACTCAACAAAGCCGCCTCTGTTAGCCTGATCTGATGGCTATTTTATTTTATCCAGCAGGGGGGGTGGGACTGGCAATGGGAACAGTGCCTGGCTCTGTCTAACAGCTCTGATCACGGCCTCGGCTCGAAGCATTTGGATGCTGATGAGTAGGAAATGAGGCACAGACGGGTCAGATGGGCAAAGTGGAGGGGGATTATGGGTCAAGGCAGAGATCTGGAATAAATTAAGCCTCACCAGAGTGCAAAATGCTACATTGTCAGTGTCTTTCTGTTTGCACTCACAATCACAGCTTTGTAAGGTTTTCTTGCTACGTTAAGGTGCCTATTTTTAAGACACATGAATCAATGTCAACTGGTAAGCATACATGAATTCACCGGTTACATTTCAGAATTAAAAGTCACTGATTTTTAACTGTTCCCTGCTTTGTGCCCATAGCCTCCAAGACTGGCTCTGGACCCCCTGAATAGGACAATGGATGGATGGATGATTTTTAACTAAAATGTAATAATTTTCATAACAAATACTGAAATTATGTGGTATCGTTGTGTTCCACTAATTGTAACTCTTTTTAGTATTTTGTATCCAACCACTGAATCAGTCAATTTGTTGAAATTTGAACCCAAAACTCCTCAAGAAGGAAGATCTTGTTGTGATGTTTGAATGCTTCTATGCCCCCTTATGGTACCTCAGTGTTCCCCAGCTAGGCTTGGTTTGCTGCAAAACCAAGTAAGGATTTTTTACACATATCATCTACTTGTTACGTAGCAAACACATACAGCGGCTTTGCTCAGTTAAGTACCGTACACAAAGCATATAGTTCTTAAAAACCTTTACTGAAACAACAAATATAGTCTACTAACATTGGAAAATGTTGTTTTGATAGTTTTGTAGCACACAATTCAGTTGAAATTGATCATTTCCATTAAATCAATCAATTAAAAAAGTATTTTTAATTCTGTAAAACTACGGAATTCTTTACAGTTGACTTAGACAAAGATCTATGCATCCATCCATCTTCCAAATGCTTATCCAGTTGCTTTTCCATCCCATCCAAAGCAGCAATGTGGTATTTTATTTGATTACCTTATACAATTGATGGGACATTCATGCATGTCATCGTTAATGCAGCATAAATGTTCACCTTACACAGCATTTACCTCTAAGGCATCATAATTAACCAAATATCTACCTCCACCACCATACAAACAGGTGAAATGCGTAAAAATGCATACATGCAGATGTATGTGACTGACCACCTCACAGCATCTGATTGCTTGGTTGTCTTGGTTATATAATCTTACTAAGAAGATGTAATATCTTATTATCCTGCAGCACACAGACTTTAAATATCACCATATCCATGCATGAAACCTTAGGCAGACATTACCTTACTTGCATTCCGTTTTGTTTTCCCATGTTAATTTAAACATAAAACCTGCTGTCTAACGAAAAGCCACAATAAACAGTCAGAGAATTTGCTGGGGACTGATTTTTCTCCCACAGCTGTTTGTTCTTTATCGTCGTTGAGTGATTCCCCGCTGCAGCATCTGATAGGCTGCCAGTGGCTAGCAGGGTGTTCCAAGCTTCAGTGCCTGTAACACGGCACACTTACTCCTTAATGAGATAAAGCAGCACTGGAGGGTGAGTGAGGGGGGGGGGACACTAAAGGAATGTCAACAAAGGCGCCACCATGTGTAAAGGAATGCTGATTGCAAGTTGCAAAACAGATCAATGTAACTTTCACAAGTCAGTCTCAAGTGTTCTTGATCATTGTCATCCACATAGCAGCTGGCCCTGGCTTGAATGGCGAAGGTGGCAGAAGGGAAGGTGGCACAGCTACAATGCTACTGTGCATTCTGTGCTGCAGAACGTCCCATAAAGGCTCCACGGTGTTTGAATTCAGTAATTGGGGAGGCCATCTGACTTCGTCCTGGTGTTCGTGAAATTGCCGTTGACGTGGTTTAGCAGTGTGTATTGGGGCATTAGCGTCTTGGATTAAGGGAACGGCATGATGGAACATATGGTGGACCTGGTTTTGTAAAATGGCTTCACGTTCCTTGGATATAATGCCAGCATTCAGATGAATGGCCAGACCTAATCTGTCCAGATGGGGAAAAAAGTCAAATTTGCTTGATTGTCCAGATTGTGGGCTCTTTATATCAAGTTGGATACCACTTACAATAGGTACAAGTGGTTTCTGAATGGCAGCCTTTTAATAAATGTCAGTCTACAGTTTCACTCTTTGGTGACTTTTGAGGTGTGTTGAAAGTACTGTGTTAATTGTCCATCTGTCCTTGTCATCATCTTTGCCTATGCAATTTGCCCATGTGATTTTTTAGACCTTTCTGTTCCCCTTGACACATAAAATCATTTTGCAGCCGGACCGACAATTCAATCCTGAGAACCTATGCACTCTTCAGTTTCACCAAGATACAGCATTCAGCATACTGAACGGCTCCTTTACATTCTTAGAAAAATGTAGTTGCTATAGAAACAGATTTGCAACAGATGGTCTGACTTACATCACCTGCAACCTGTTCCTCTGGGTAGATTGCCAGACTCTGGAGTTCATCTTCTTCCCTTTGAATGACAGTGTTACAGTCAGTTCGTTAGCTTTGTATCTACTCCGAATGTCCATTGATTTGCCCATCTTCAAATTGCTTATCCACTATAGGGCTGCCAGGTGTCCTAACCCAAATTGCACACACATACGTAATCAGGCACTTTGAGAAGCTCACCTCATCTTCGGACTACAGGAGGAAACAGGAGTGCCTGCAGTAAACTGTGCAGCACAGGGGAACCAAACAAACTCCACAAACACAGGGTGTCATTTGTATACGGAGCCCCGGACGTGTGACCCAACAGAACCACACTGCTATTGCTCTAAATGTATCACCTGTAAATGTTTTGCTTTGCATGAATGCTTATAACATACATAGTGCATTAAAAAAAAATCTATAAATCATGCAGCAGCTTCGGCTAATAATACAATTCTTTAGCAGAATCCCCACATTTTGCAGGAATTTCTTTGATGTCAATAAATAATGAAATGCTTGCAGAAGAACCACACTCTCACATGCATATATATGTATCTAAGGGACATGGAGTTGATACCTAAACACCTCTGAAATATGTATGTGTATATATATATATATATATATATATAGGGCGTATTGTTTTGTGGGTGCAGCATATTGCAACAGAGTTAATGTGGCATTAATCTGAAGGCATCAGATGAAAAGTAGCGACAAATATGACTGGACTGATTCAAACTGAGTTTGCACACAGCGGTTTGTTTATAACACAGAACTTTACAAAGAATAACATAGAATTCCAAAATCTTCCAGATGCTTCATCTCCAGTCTTATTCACGACACCATCCATAACAACAAAAAGGGAATATTTGGAAGAATCATTTACTGGAAAAATACACATTTCCTTCTCAAAGTACAAAATGCACAAGCAAAATGCCCGTCTGACTGACCCAGTAGAAAAAAATGTATAAATGGACAGCAGAGAAAGTTACCACTTCTTACAAGTTTATGCCATAAAAGGCTGGCAATATCACAAGTATTTGTTTTTCTTTAAAACAAAGTTTTAGATCCATCGACAGATAATCCACACACGTTCCTATAAAATAAATGTAGCTGTCAAAAACAAGTCATCTCATTAAAGGCGTGTTTAAAACAGTACATCCAGAAACTACCATACCACAAACTTAAGTTGTATCAGGAGTTACACATGAAGATATTTTGAACACGTTATACAGGATTACTGTACACAACAGGTACACCTATCAAAAAATTATGCAGTACATTTCAAAGAGCGGGCAATTTCTAGACTGCAAATTTACATAAAATATGCAGAATAATCCATTATTCTTGGGATTAAAGGAAGAACTTCAAACTCAAAGTGTATTACAGAGTTAATGAAAGACACTCACAAGAATATTACAATACCTTTTAATGTTAAAGCAAACATTAATATGATTAGGATTAATTAGTCTCAGGTTCAAGGTGAAAAAACGAGGAGTAACTGAAGCTGCACAGACACATTACTGAGACAACTATGCCAGTTAAAAGGAAAGAAAAACAACTAAGACCAGCTTGTAGAAGAATCCAGTTTAAGAAGAATATACAGAAATTCCTATAAAACGTAAAAGCTTCTGTAGTTACCTACCTTGCACATGTAATGAAAATGTAATGAGTAATCAGTTCCAAGAAAAGAAAAAAAAATCACTTAAATGGTGAACTCAATAGACTGAGATTTATAAATTATGGTAAGAATGTGATAAAGATATTAGAAAATGTATTTGTGAAATGGCATAGATGCTTGTACTGTTGAAATCAATAAATGTGGCATTACGACGATCATTAATGATTATTGATGATTATTATTCATAATTATTGCTTTTTTAACGAGAGGCTTCTTTGGGTGGCAGCCTTCCTGAAGATCTCAGATTCCGCGGCCCTGAGTTCAGTTCATTTGGCAGGTGCAGATTAATGAAACCCCACACTGAACTGCAAACAGCTGAACTGCAAACCAGAAACAAATCAACAACAATCATGCAATTTCATATAAAATGGCAACATTTACCTTGTTTCACAGAAAAATTTGCTTGCTGACATACTGTAAAAGTACTAACAGCAACCATTACAAAATAAGAAAAGAAGTGAGGGACAGGGCTGCTTTGCTCACTGCAAATCCTAAACGAGCTCCACTGAAATAAAGGCACTTTAGAAAGACGGTTGGGGGTAACTTATGTATGGTGGCTGCAAATTAAAGGGGTGATTAGGCTTAATGGAAGCCATTTAAGCAAAATTCTCTGGGTCAGAAGCAAAGTGTTAGAAAGAAAGGAAAAGATGAGAAACATCGTTAGACAGCAGATATATAAATGGCCAACAAAAGCAAGAGGTGTAACAGAAAGTATTTGGGTGTGACCCTGTTCTGACCAGTATGGATAGCAAGAACATGAAGGGGACAATAAGAGTGGAAGACATGGGTGGGTGACAGGGGCAAGGATGAGATTAAGTGAAATAAGCATCTAGTTTACTGATAAAATTTGGGGGGAAAAGAAAAAGAAGTTAACAGCTGAAAAATGGCAAATTGTTCAAAGAAAAAAAAGCCATATGATTTAGGCAAGATTTAAAAATTTTCAAACAAGGAGAACTTTGACCGTGAGATGGAGCTAGTAGTAAAATACAAGGACTAATGCATTACAACCAAAAATCATCCTCCGTACATCCATCTTCTAACCACTTATACGGAGTAGCATAAGTATAAAGTTCTTTAAATATTTTATTTGCTTTTTATTACAAAAGGGAATGTTCATGATGCTAGAAAACTGCAAAATGCAAATGAATACAACTGAAAAGTAATACACTCTGGAGCAAGGTGAATTTTTGGGGTGGTGAATGATGTAGGGCTAGTAAGATTTGGTGAATAGCACTGGAGATGGCCATGTGATTCATTCATACCACTAGTACAGGAAGTAGAAACGGATCCTGCTGCTTGGCACCATGTTCTCAGGCATGTTCCGCACCTTCAGATAGTTCACAACTCCTCTGAAGAAGAGCAGGAAACCTTCAAAGTGACAGCAGCATTTAATGCTCAGGTAAATACCACTGATGAACCACATATCGCGACTTTGTACATGAATTACTTTTAAATGCTTTAAAAAAACACATTTCAGCTTTTACACCTTTTCTAACCTACATAAAGTTCCTTAACAGAAAAGTAAGACGATTCATCCACAAGGTGGCAGCAGTGTACAATATTTAATGTGTATGATCTTTTTTTCAGCGCTAATCCAGCATCTTGTATTTGGAAGCACTATAGAAAACCGTGCAAGCACATTAAGAAAATGCAACCACAACAACAACAATTCTAATATTTATAATAATGACATAAAGGATGCTGGTGAAATAACATATACAATTACAATTTCATTTTTAGTTACTGCTCTGTACTTAGTATAGTTACTTAATAGTTGCACCTAGTTTCTTTATTTGTTTGAACATATCTATAAATGCATACAAGTTATATAATTTCAACTCACCAAACATAAGGAATATCCACCAAAGCCAGTACTGACCATGGACATACAAATCGAAATACTCCAAAAACTAAGGAAAACAAACAACACCAAAACGTCCATTTTAATAAACTGCATTTATATGTATATTTTTAATTCCTTTCATGCTACTTGAGGAAAAATACTGGAAAGTTAGCAGTTTCCTTACAGACATACCCTTATGACGAAGATCCAGTTGACAAGGGAGAGTCCAAAGCCAGAGAGCGCCCCGCATCGGCCAGCTATGGTGTTGGTTAGGCAGAAAGAAAGGCAAAAGCCAATCCAGTTCAAAAGAAAAGCCGCTGTCAAAAGAAATGCATTCAAAATTCAAAATGACAGAATTAATAAATTCAGTCACAAAGTTTGCCGTTTAAAACTAAATACCACAAAAACAGCATACTCATTTTTATTTGATAAACTTGATGTACACCCTAAATGTAATACCCTAGACATGTAATATCATGTTTATATATTATTCACTGACTATTCATTGTGCTGCACTGATAATTTATAGTCCTGACAAACTGATAATGATCCTGATGGTATGATGCTTCTGATGTCTCTTCTTCTTTGTACTGATACAGTCATATCTTGCACTGGCATTTCTTAGCGCTTATCTCACTGATCTACCACAGCGTGGCATAACAAGGTCTGACGTCTAATGTGATGCTCAACATGGGGGTCACAAAAAGCGGGTCACTCAACAAGATGACTTACCGAAAAAGGCCACCATGAACATACGATCGCTGCCGACACTCACTCGATCAGTCTCGCTAAAAGCAGTCCGCAGTGGAAATCCCCCCTGCTTCAGAATGACACCATGAATCAATTCATTTCATTAGAATGACAGAAACAGAATAACATGAAATTCAAACAAACATCTGATAAAAAGTGCAGATTAAACTAACTTTAATGGAAACGAATGAAAACACCAAAGCATTTTCCAAAAAATGATTGTATTTATCTCACAAGGATACCTTCATCCATTTCTTATAGTCTTTGAACTGAGGCATATTGTTAAGCCTGCAGTTCAACATGCTTTCTTTGCAGTACAGGCACTACAGCAACTGAATTTCAATTATAGTTTTTGCAATTTCAGTTATAGTTTTTGCTATTTCAGTTATAGTTTTGGCTATTTCAGTTAGTTTTGGCTATTTCAGTTATAGTTTTTGCTATTTCAGTTATAGTTTTTGCTATTTCGGTTATAGTTTTGGCTATTTCAGTTAGTTTTGGCTATTTCAGTTATAGTTTTTGCTATTTCGGTTATAGTTTTGGCTATAATAAAGGTCCAAATTGCACCTGACCCAAGAGCTCTTGTTCTTATTTAGTCACAGAGTATCACACTAACTGCATCCTTCACATAATTCATAACTAATTTTGGTTTTTATATTTTTCTCTCACATGATTTTTTGACCCTTACTATCCATTAATCCATTACAAGCTTCAGGACCTGCTGCAGTTGTAATCCTCTCAACACCGCCTAAACGTCTACTATGGTCAATCTCAACCATCTAGCCAGAAAATGTGGCACAATGAGGATTAGTTTGCACTGAATATCAAAAAACGACACAAAAAGGTACTATATGAATTGCCGTGTCTGAGCACTGGTCCCAATACATTTCCAAATCTACACTTTAAAAACATTCAAAATTTCAGCCAAAATAAAGTGAAAGCCAGACGGATCAAAATGGCCAAAACAATCTCACTTGCACATGTCCACATTATATATACATATTTTCATACCCCTCCCCCAAATTATAACGGCAATGTACCATATTTGCCGCAGAGGTTGCCATGGCGGCAGCCTTTTCAGCCTCATCATAGGTGGGCAAGGAGGTAGCGATGCTGTATGGGGGGGGTGCAGAGGCCAGGGGAAAGTCACTCTGAAAGAAATACTCTGGGAGAAGAGAATTTCTCAGGTTAGAAGTCAGCAAGGGAAACTGAAACCAAACCCATTTAGAAGTAGCGTTAATAATACTAATCACTAAATCATTAAAGTCACATTTATTTTAAGAAATCTGAAACTTCGCTATTAAGAATTCCTAGACTGGGTGGAATTTAAGGTGAAAAGACCATTATAATTAGCTTAGCAAATAGCAAACTGATGGTAAGGTTTTTTTTTGTATCAGGTGGTGTTGAAAATAATGCACCAGTTTAAACTGCCGGGATATTCCAAATGACGATGGAAGGACATATACCTTCTCCTGTGGAATAGGGAGGAGGAACCTCAGGCCCCACTGGCATGGCAGCTCCCCCAGAAGCGACCTCTTGGATGGATGGGGAGGACTCGGAGTAGGGGCTCTCTTCGGGGGAGTCATCTTCGTTGTTTAGCTGTATGCAAGCAGACAGAGGAATCCATCAGTCTGACACCACTTAAAGCCTTGGACCAGCAGGTATCCGGCTGGGTGTGGTACTGAAATTGTGACCATGCCGCTGCTTTCTTGTCCTTAATTGATTTTGTGACTAACCCTTAAATTCCAGACGGTATATTAGGCCAGTCATTTAGGGGAGGAGGTTATATAACAATCAACTGGATGACATTAGTCCAAACGAAGGTATCAGAACAGATTAATATCAATCAAAGGCAAGAAGACGGGATATATCATCGAACGAAACGGCAGCTTGGGACTTGGCTGGTTTATTCGACGGCTGCCGAACAGGCGAAGCCGCTGAACTTGGGACAGTGTGACAGAAGGTGACAGTCGCTGTATTGAGCGGGTGTTGTGAGCAGTCTGACATCTCCAGGTGATAAAACGATAGTCCGAGCCCTGCATTTTCAATCCTAACGTAAATCTCTCGTCATGTTTTATTGAGCCAGCAACTTTAAAGCGGAAGTACGGAGGCTAAGAGAAGCCGCTAATGGCTGTCATCGATGCCTGTATGTAGGCTGTATATATGTATATATACGTATGTATATAAATGTCTGTAAACTTGTGTAGAAAGTCCGACGACAGCGCGTGAGTGTGTGAGGGGGGGGCGCCTGTCCTTACCGCGTGGTACCGGCTCACCGGCGCTTTATCAGCCATCGCGCGCTGGTCACCTTCACGCCGCGCGCCAGCCAGCGACCACCGGCGCGCGCTCAGCTCGCGACCTGCCTGCCGTGTAACTAAGCGGTGCTGCAAATAATATTACTTCTCGATTGAGATTAGCATGAGATATGAGGTCAGTCTGCGGCATCCGAGCCTCATCTGCTGAGACGCATCCTGTGCGGGGCGGGGCGGGGCGGGGCGGGGGGGGGGGCGCGTCACATGCCACACGCGCTCCCATCACATCGGCCCTGATCGCCGCTCTCCGGCTCATCACGCTATTCACACATAACTGGTGTTCATGCCTTTCGCCCCCAACATGCGAAATGTATCAGCTGTTTGCCACATGTGATTACTGTGTATAACCAAAGCAGCCATCATCAAACTTATTCTGGGCAGGCCGCGCTATTGCGGGGCAAACTTAATTTTGAAGAGTTTTTAGCAGCTCTTTCGCTTTCGACGTGCAGGAGGAAGTATCGGAGTACCAGAGGCGGCGATGCAAATTGCTGTTCTGGAGGCGGGAGACAAGAATAGCACCAACCAATCGATGCAAACTGTAACATTTAAAACATGTACACTGTGAGTGCAGCGAGCGATTATAGATTCCAGCGTAATCTTATGTTGGAAAACAGTTATTTTCAGTATATACAAGTACGTGTCTGAGTATATATTGTGCGTGTTTGATACCCCGGTCGTTGTCCAGTGGTGCCGTTCGTTTAGTGAATTCTACCCGATTTTATTAACTTAATGGTTTGGTGTTTAGAAAGATGTCATTTGGTTCGGTGTTCCTGCGTCGTTAACTAGTATGTTTTATATTTACAAATTCACAGATATCTTATTTATGAACAAAGTAGGTAATTCCACCTAACAGGCAGCATACACTCGGTTATCGGCTTGACTGTGATTCCCCCCTTAAGTCCCATTTTCTGCTTTTTTCTTTTCAAAGGCTCTTGGGTCCGATCGAAGAGAGCAGCCTTTTATGGCAGTGCCCGCATTTAATGCCCCCCTCCCCATTACGGGAACAGTGTACCCCCAGTGTCACAAAGAGGTAACATCATTGCGTTAGGGTCTTATAGGCAGAATGAGTAGGTTTCCTGCCACTAGGAAGTCTTCTACTATTAAGTGCTGTTCAGTTTCATAGAAGGCGAGGGAACTTTCCATGGTACATTTAACACACTGGCTAAATTCAAAGTAGAAACTTCACTGACAAATTGCACTGCAGATCACCTACATCATGTCTGGCAATACGAGTAATTTACGGCTGCCAAACCTAGTTGATACATGCGAAAGAAAATTGTATTGGTTGGATGTCTAAGTCTGAATTTGCTCCAGATCTCACCCTATCTTTATGCTAATAATTATTTTGCATATCAACCTAGGAACCTCCACCCACGAAGAATGATGAGCGGCTCTCAGAGGAGCAGAGCCCTTAGATACGGCTCCCCCCAGAGCAGCATCACTCCCATCACTGCCTTGTTCCCAATTCTACGTTTTATGAATACATTCAAGAACAAATAAGCAAAGAGCAACGCGGACACGTAAGCAGCCAATCAGGGGGAAGCAAGCGTTTACCTCATCGTGACGTAATCATGAAAGTGGGAAATGGAGCAGCGTCTCGCGACAGTCGCCATGTTTGTGTCATGCGGAAAAGCTAGTGGAAACAAGCATTCTTTAAAGATATATCTATGTTCAGCTGACTGTGTTAAGTGCCTGCTTAAGATTTAACTTGTTTGTTTTAATAAGCATGCATTTAACGGGAAATTATTTGAGGGAACTTATGTCCCATGACAGAATTAATGAACCTCTTTACCTATCCAGAGAATTAACTTGTTCTAATCCGCGTTTATATCCATAGGAATTTAAACGCGGACTTTTGCGCATGCACAACTGTATTCTATCATTATAGTTTTAAGGGAATTATATCATGCTTTTTTTCCTCTGTCGAATTGACTAATAATACACAAGTAAACTGGCACAACCGAGCTAACAAAACACTAGATCACTGCTGCGAAGTATTTTTAAAAACCTATATTGTGTGTTTCCCCAATCACCGCTCGTTCGGTTCTGGTTGCGCCTTAAACAGGTGCTGTGCCCGATTCGGCGTCCCCTATCGGGAGCGCGCACAACCTTGCAGTGAAATGCGTCCCATGTGGGCAGCGCGCACATCCTCGTACTGAAATGCGTCCATCTAAACGTACTACAGAAATAGGAAATTGTCTTTGCACATTTTAAATAAGTATATTAATCTGATAAACTGTGAGATTACATGTCATCGACGAGCCTTGAACGAAAACATTTTATTTATTTACTAGTCTAAACTAGTACTATTCTCAGTACTTTATTAGTATACGAACAAGGAAGTCCTTGGTTTTATTCACCAACGCGAAGAAAATGACACAATATGATTTCTTATACGCATTTAGTAGCATAATTTATTTTTTCCCACAATTAAGACAATTTTCTGATACAATCAGAAACAAAAACATGTTTTAAGATGGACGGAACTTCTCTCTCTTTGAACCGAAAAAAGAGCTTTGCGCGCTCCTGGCAGGCGATGCATTTCATCGCTGGGATGCCCTACGGCACCTAGCCGTGTATAAACCAAACCTTAAAACCAGCAAGTCCAGCTCACTAACAATGAAGTCCTGTTCAGGGCGAGGTATTGAAACTCTGACGATATGTTATGACTGTTGACTGACATTTTTCGCGAGATACCACTTGAGTTAATAGCGCGCGGATGTTATCCATAAACTTCTATGTTTACAGCCAATATTGGTAAATGTATAATAACAACAAAGCACATCAGCGGGGAGAATGCACGATATAAATAGGCTGATTATAAACTACATACATACATAAACTGCTGCATAAGGAAAGTAAAAGCACAGCGTGCTTGAGACATACTGCCAGTCCAGATCAGACAATCATATACTATAACATGTAGAAAAGCTTATAGCATCTATCTATGTATTCACCAATATAGTTTTTCACCTTCTCAGCCATTCCCCTCCCTCCCCCATGACAGAGGAAGTGGTGAGAACTGCCTTCAAAAAAAGAAGAAGAGGACAGCAGCACCTTCCAGTTAGTTTCAGTGTGTGTGTCTTTCTCAGTGTCTGTACAGTCAGTCCCACGATGCCTCACAGTGGCTGTGATAATCCCAGAAGTGGAATCACCAACATGGGCCAGCCCATCGCAGGGCACACTCACACACCAGTCACACACACAGGCACTCCTACGGGCAATTTAGCAAGTCCAATCAGCCTCAGCATGTTTTTGGACTGTGGGGGGAAACCGGAGTACCCG
>JAODJX010000037.1:23532869-23545833 GCA_026776945.1 Isichthys henryi
AGGAAACCCCACGACGACATGGGGAGAACATGCAAACTCCGCACACATGTGACCCAGGCGGAGACTCGAACCCGGGAGCCAGAGGTGTGAAACAACAGTGCTAACCACTGCACCACCATGCCGCCCCCCAGTGATCAGCATCTAAAATTTTATTTTATCGGGTTGCTATTCTTCTTTAATTAAATTTGGACTTACATAGATTTGAAAATGACAATATAAAAAAAATGTAGCTCTCAGTTTCAAAAAGGTTGGTGACCCCTGATCTAGAGTATTTACAATTTGAATTGCATGAATCAACTAAGGTAATATAGCCTCAATATCTGTCCATTCATTTATCTATCCATCCATCCATTCTACCATGCTCATCCAGGGTTGGGCTGCAGGGGCAGCACTGTAAGCATAGATGCCCAGACCTCCCTCTCCCCAGCCCCTTCTTCCATGAGGGACATCCAGGTGTTCCCAGCGCAGCTGAGAGATATAACCACTCCAGTGTGTCCCGGGTCTGCCCCGGGGTCTCCTCCTGGTTGGACATGCCTGAAACACCTCCATAGGAAGGCGTCCAGGAGGCATCCTAGATAGATGGCCAAACCACCTCAACTGGCCCTTTTCACTGCAGAGGAGTAGTGACTCTACTTTAAGCTCCTCCCAAATGTCCCAGCTCCTCACCCCATCTCTAAGGCTGAGCCCAGACAGCCTGTGAAGGAAGCTCATCACCTCCACTTGTATCTGTGATCTCATTACTTGAAGTCCGTGACCACAGGTGAAGGTAGAAGCATAGATCGACCGTTAAATCGAAAGCTTCACCATCTGATTCCACTCTCTCTTCACCACAGAATGATACAACGTAAATCTTCCGCCGCTGTACCAGTCCGCCTGTCGACCTCTCACTCCATTTTTCTCTCACTCATAAATAAAATCTCAAGATACTTAAGCTTCTATACTTGACACAGTTACTCTTCCTCAGCCTGGTGGGTGCAATAAATGCTTTTCCAGTTCATTATATATTTCATTTTTAGAAGATTGATATTTTTAAGAATTCTCAGCTGTGTCAGCATGTAGCTGATTGGAGTGTGTAAGGCACTGCACATGTTGGTGAGCCCTTGTTAACTCACTTCAATCTCCTGTTCTGAGAACAGCTCATGCACTCACGCAGACCAGTGTGCCTTTAACTACGGTAGTAAGCCAGTACTGCTGGACGACATGAACCCGCCTGGCATTCTTCCGTTACGAGCACGACTCCTTCCTCCGATGGCAGGTGCCCAGCTTCTCCCTGATTTGCCCCCACCCCATCAGTCAGTCGACATGAGACTGCCCTTTTTTTTCAGCCTGGAACCCTGCCGTCTAGCCGTCCTCCTGTAGTGAGGACAGTCATTGGTATGTGAATGATCCTTGAGGACAACTTGTGTGTATTTTCCCGAACACCCCTTTACTTTATTCATACTGCTTATTCTATAGTGAGAAGCCTTACAGTTTCACAGTTATGAGTGTGAAGCTCCTCCTGACTTGGTCTGGAAGGTCTTGTATGATCTAAGATTATTCCTTGTTTTTTCTGAGCTGGTGTTTCCCCTAGAGTGTAACAGGCTGTAATTTCTGTGTCGCTCTCCTGTCCTGTTTTAGATGTACTCCATGTCACAAACATTATATCACACATATTATTGGTTCAGATCACTGCTATTCTGAATGGATTCATCAGCTCCATGCCCAACAACATGTCCTACAGCAAAAGATGCAGCTTCCACTGAAGAGGCTTTTCCAGTGAACAAAGCATATGAAGCAGATTGTTTGCAGGTCATCCAGTGGTCGATGGATGCAAATTTTAATCCAGTGATGATGTTGCTAGAGGAACTTTACCTTTGTCTGTTTGGGCGTGCATTCTGCAAACCTCCCTGCACTGTTTTATCTGCAGATACCTATGGAACACCTGAATACTGAATCACCCGCATCTCCTGACACAAAGCACATCAGGCTGGTGACGCAAGACGTAGGCCAGCAGCCTTGAGGTATGACTGTTGCCATTTGATTATTTAACATCAGAGTCACATTTGAAATGAAACTGAAGTATATTTCACTGTCGTGTCTTTGTCAGGTTTTGACTTCCCAGTTGTTTTTCTCCTTCCTCAGAAAAAAACCACAAACAATGACATTTGTAGTTGAATCGGGTTACAGAAAGTGACCTAATGATCCCAGTGATGGTGAAATTATTCAAAAATAATCCCTGCTTTGGCAGCTCAGCCTGATAGAAGTGTTTAAATAGACACCATGTAATTTTTCAAAATATTAAAATTTAGAACCAATACATATGGCGCATTAATGTGACTCTTTTTCTAAAGTGCCCTGGTTTACATATAATTAGAATTATATGCAAAGCTATATTAATAGATATAACTTATTCCTGGAAATGGACAGTTCACCATGAATTTAAAACCATATTCAAACTGAGCAGTTATCAGATATTTTGAGGTTGTTCTTCCTTCCGTCTCTTGAGGGCAGTGTTGTACAACATATCAACCCTGGCAATAGTTCATTCATTTTACTGTTGATGATTTGTAGTGTTAGGGAACAGTTGCTCAAACTGCTTTATTTTCTAATTGTTACAATTGTTCAGGTATGTTTTGGGGGTATATGGTGAGTTACCACTAGACGTAAATATTTCACCAGTTTGCATTTTGACTTTGAGTTACGTGTCGCACATATTAAATAAACCCGCTGCAAAGACTGAACAAGCGGATGCCTTCATCGTGCTCTGCGTCAAACAGATTCCCACCGAGCTCTGCAGCATTTCCACTGGAGTAAATTTGGCACCGTTATTAACATACAAGCATAGTTGCAGAGATCCATCCCTTTGAGAATCAGGGTACATTCCTCAAGCTAGCATTGCTAGTGTTTCTTTCCTGCGTCTGGCCTGTTCATTTCAGGTTTCTTATCAGGACAGTTCACTGAACGTGCTTCTCCATTTTGGCCTGAGGAAGCGAAATGAGCAGTATGAAGCACGTAGGGGTGCCGATCAGCGGCTTGATGGAATCGCACGGGTGCAGACAGACTGCGCTTTGACGCTGCAGTCAGCGGCGGAGATTCAGCACCGCTCCATCTGTCATGTGCGCACCCTTCATTGTTGTTAGAGTCGTTAGCTCTATATTGCATTTAGATGTGGCCTTGTACTCCAGTCAGCAGTCCCCTTTGCTGGGTTTGATGCTCTCGTTGGGAAATCAATTGGCTGCTCAGCCTGTAACCCCCAACGCATCCCAGAAGCCTCTCCTTCTGTTGTAAAAACTGGAAATGTTTGATATTCCTATATTTACAGTTCAAGGTTTGTTATGTTATTGTTCTTAGCTGCAGGCTATTTGTTTGATGTTTTTCTTTATTATTTTTGAAAACACGTAAGTAAAAGGCCACTTAGGTTTTTCTGCTCTTGCCGGCCTGCTTTCAGAGTCCTGTATGAATGCATTTTAAACATGGTCTGTTTAAAGGTGCATAAAAGTCAGACCGTATCTGCCCCGAGGGTAATTACGCCTTCCGATGGGAGCCAGACACACGGAAAGCAGGCCTGAAGCGGTTTCTCCCTACAGCCTCCACCGAGGCCCAGAAGAAGAAGCATATGAGCACTACAGCATTTAGCTAATTCTGCAAAAAACAAAACGTCCATCAGCTACATACTGATGACTGTTGACGTCTTGGTCA
This sequence comes from Isichthys henryi, assembly GCA_026776945.1. NCBI lineage: Eukaryota > Metazoa > Chordata > Actinopteri > Osteoglossiformes > Mormyridae > Isichthys > Isichthys henryi. The sequence continues at coordinate 23,536,548 of JAODJX010000037.1, forward strand.
ACCGTCATTCCGTTCCCTGGGAGAATTAAACTAATTATAATTCATTTTGCGAATTCCTCCCTTTTGTTTGTCTAAAGGAAGAATTTAAGAAGTTTGAACGAGGTGCAAGAAATAAGCAGCCTTAAATTCTGGAGAAACATTGAGACACAAAGAGTAAATTTATGGAGTTAAGCCGCCATTTGCAACTGAATAATATGGTGATACTGTGGGCTCTTAAGGTGTTTTCCACTGAATTTATTGGACCAGGAAAAATAGTCAATATCTACCGATATATCTGTAGGGTAAAATTCATTTATGCACAAAATAGAAGGATATATTACTTTACAAAAATACACTGTACTGGTAAATGTGTCAAAGCAAGGTGTTTCAGACCTCAGTCAGTGGCTGGAAATTTACATACACGTTTGCAGTTGTGAATCGTGGTTTCCATAAATTTTAGCTACAGATATCAAAAGAATAACAAAACCAAGAAGTCTGAAGACAAAGCCCAAATTATGGGTGAAGCTCCCCACACTGACTAAAAATATAACCCACCTGCAACATGAAATCAAAGCCATTTCAAAGCGAAGCTCTCTGAAACAGATGAAGACTAAAGCCCAAGTAATCATCTTTCAACATGTGGCTGCCTACCGAAACGCCAAACTTAATATTTCCGTACCCACTTTTGTTATTCTTTGTTTTTAAGTTGTTAGCATGTACAGTTTTCTCATTTTGTTTCACTCTGTGGGTTCTAGAGGACCAGCCGGGTGCTGAATTAGATTCATACAGGAAGATGCAGAGAGGTGAAGATCCTGTATGGCTGATGATGACGTACGCATGGCTTTAGCTAGGGGTGGTTTACTTTCAAAGATTTAAGTCTGCAGTTATTCAGGAAATTATCACAGTCTACGTTTAAGGTCCAGCCCATGTTCTTACAGTGTGTCGTGCAGCACTGACATTAGCTAGCAGCTGAGGTGTTAGCTGAGCTCGCTGCTTGTCATGTCAGTCACAGAGCACACGTTTTTCACCGTGCTTTTGGTACAAGCAAGTTATGTGCAAAGAAACATTGCCCGTACGCTAAAAGGAGTTTGTGGGTTAATTCATTCTGTCGGAAGGTGAATTTCACATCAAAAACTCTCCTTTAGCCTTATGTTCCCGCAGTAGCTGATGAGCAAGATTTAAAGACTCCAGATGTTTTGATAGATATTTAGTATGCTAACGATTGTACTTAAGTCATCCTTTATAGCTTTGCGTACTGACAACTAGAGCGAGATCAGCGTTAGCCATGACCTTTAGGGCCTCCCAGTGTGCGAAACCCGCAGTAACACCGTAAGAAGCACTTTTCCTGCGTGTGCCCTCACCCCAGCTCCCGTGGTGCCATATGTAAATCTGCGCTTGACATTTCCATCTCTTAAATGTTTAAATATGATTTTTGTCTTCATGGGTTTAGTCAAGGCGCAGAAGGGGCCAGAATTAGGAACCCTGGCACCCCCCTCAGTTGGGTATGACGGGGGCGAGAATGGGGCAGGGGGCTCCAACCCATGCAGGTGCGGTGCACCAACCTTGGGCATTAGAAACGGTCGGTTTCACAAAGTTGGACAGGGTGAATTTGCACGTCACTGAGCCGCAGTTTGCACTAACTAACATGCCACATGAGTGGAGGTGTTGCCTAGTAAGAATTTTTTATTTTTTTTTGGTTTTCAATGAATTTGGCAATATGGAAGAATATAAATAATTTCACTCAAATTGCTGTCACTATCTGTAAAACAAGCAGCATCCTGTTTCATTAATCGCTTGCATCATGGCATGACCAAAACTACTACTGGCCCAAAACTGAGCAGTGGAAAATGTTGAGAAAGTGTGAATATATTACCTGACTGGTATAATACTAATAGGTAGTCAGCTAATGTTATTCATGTCTGGGATCTTGGAGTATTAGGTCATCTCAAAGAAGTTATTGGTTCTTCATTTGCTTAAGTGAGACAGAACAAGCCTCTGTGGTCTGAAATTAATGACCGTGTGCCTCAAACCAACTGGATTGCAGTATTAATACAAGTCTTACCAATTGGCATTGGTTATTCAGATTAATTATGCATGTAATATTTGGATTGCTTTTTTGTTGTAAAAATGTTAGTGGGGAAATCGGCAATGTAATTAAAAAATCGATGTCCTAGCTAATACAGTTTCATAAGGAATCACTATTGGACAGCAGCCCTGCTGTGGGCCGAGGACGATCTTCATAAGCAGCCTTCTTCATGCAGATTAACATTTCTAGGATGTTTGCCTACCGACCACTTAAGATATCGATTCGTTTTAAATTTGGGATTTTAGCAGCCGAGTTTAATCGCATTATTGCATTTAAAATCTATAGCCAAAGTGCAATTTGAGTTCTATTAATGCACACAGAAATGTGACGTCCCATTATAAAGAATGGAAATGGTTTGTTATGGTTTTCATTTTAATGTGGTCTGTGAAATGTATAACTGTATGTTTTTTTGAGACATTGTTTCATATTTTGGAATTAAAAATAAATATACATGGATACTAAGCCATATGATTAACATCCATCCATCCATTTTCCAAACCACTTATCCTACTGGGTCGCGGGGGGTCCGGAGCCTATCCCGGAAGCTATGAGCACAAGGCAGGGAACGTCCCAGGATGGGGGGGCCAGCCCATCGCAGGGCACACTCACACACCAGACACTCACACATACATGGCAGGGAATAACCCAGGACGGGGGGCCAGGCCATCGCAGCATATGATTAACAGTTATTGCTAAAGATGTATTATAGCATTTATTTAGCATAAACAGACTTTCCATGGATGGCTTTGTAAATATTGTATTAATCAAATAATCTTTCATAATGACTTGATACAGTTTATTTCAGCTACAAAACAAAATGGGATGGAGATCATTCCATAAGGCTGAGTGCAGACCATTCAAAAACACACACTCACCTTTTCCCCGATGAAGGTGATTTCATTTATTAATTTATTTGTTTAGTTGTTATTGTAGTTTTCACTTTATATTGTGTATAAAATCAGCCATTTATTTCCATAATCCTGTGCTGATTTGGGTTTTCCTTAAATGGTAAACTGCTGAAATCACGCAGTACTGCAGCTGCAGTCCAGTGAAATGCACACATGCGTACTTGGACTGTAACAGCGAGCTTTTTCTGTGTTAGACATCTCCGTCCACCCCTGCCACTCTCTTTGGCGATTGTGAGCTGCCGTAGACCCCGTGGTGACAGATTGGCCTGCCTTAGTGCTTCCTGCAGCTATTGTCACGTCGCATTTGCATAAGGGAGGATAGATAACCAAATCAGCACAGCGAGGAAGTCTTTCCACACTCCAACCTGTCATGGCCGCTGCTGGGCTAATTGTGAATGATTTGATTTGCTCCCCTGTCGCTGCTTATCATGGAGGTTCCCTTCTCAAATGTACTTTTTTAGTCCTTGCTCTGCATGAGATTTTAAAACAAAGTGCTGTTGACTCATCTCTTGGGGTTACTTAACACCCACCACCCCAGGTTTAATACGGTCTCATCTGCATCGCTAGATTTAGGCTTGCACCAGTCATGCAATCCTGCGAATGGCAGACAACACAAATAGCACTTGGTTTAATTGTGTAAACCCATTTCACTCTTCTGCGCTATGCTTATTATATGGTCCCATTTAATGACTGGAGGGTGCTAGAATTTTTTCTAGTCTCTGGAACATATTTTGTAAATGTTCTGAAATGCATTTCTGGACTTTCCCTTATTAGTTGCGCAAATAATTTTTCCTTTCTGATAATTGTCGCTAAAATGTCCACCGAAGTGACACAAAGAAACATTGGTTATAACAAACTATGGAAATCTGAAGGGGTATGAATTTAGTATTCAGCAAAAATATTGCAATTATAGCATCTACATACACAAATGAGTTGTTTGTACGTAGACGATTCCCCGATTCGCTTACTAAAAGGGATGTTTCTACTGCATCCATTGATACATCTGTTTCTGGGGCTCACTGAGAATGAGACCGATTAGTTAGTTTCACTCTGTATCCTGGGGTAAAGGAAAGAGATTTCAACAGTTTTAAGACTGTATTGGCTAATAAGTTTACATTTTTTGACTCGTTGGTTAAATCTCGGGAGTTTAATTTGTGTCCACAAGATAAATGTGCGTCTTTTTTAATATGAGAAAATAAGCTGATGGATTGACTTTTTATCGCCCCCCCCCCATTACTTTGCTGCCTAGACCCAGTTAGAAATAGCAGTAGAAAAGTCCAATTATAATTTTCTACCAATTTAACGTTGTAATGGAAATCTAGGGTTTAATGGAAGTCTAGTGTTACACAATGTACTGTAAATAAAAATCATTTTCTTATTTTAACAACCTGGCAATTGCGTAGTCTCAATTGCATGTAGCGGGACAGAATTTGTTTATGCAATTTTCATATATTTTCGAATGACACTGCTCTGCAAGCTGTACCTTAACCTCCTGCTGGTTACAGGGAATCCCGTTAATATTTTATGTGATCACAGGCCTCCATAAGCAGATTCTGGTCCCCAGAAAGTTCTACAGACACATGATTAATTTAGTGTTTATCCCCAGCATCTTTTAAAAACACCATCCCCTAGCTCCAAATCAGGTTTGATTTGACACCAAAGCATAAATCAAAATTAGATGAGATTCACGATGACGGATTTCAAAAAGCTCAGGGTTGATCTATATTCATATTATTTAATATGCAACAGTTCAAAACTGGACTCATTATCCTACTATGAAAGCCATCATTACAGACACAGATGCGGATGTATGTATTTTTAAGTAAGGTCACAATAAGCTGGCTTCCCACTATCGATCTCATCTTGTCATAATCTGTGTTGCGAAGGCAGAGTCCTTGTTGATTGGCCTTTGGAAATGTCTGCAAGGTGCAAAGTGTTTCCAAATGGAATTAAATCCATAGATCAGAGATAATTTTGTGGTTTCTGTCCCTGGATGATTTGTCTCCCTGAGTCAAGCCTTACATCCTTTTTGGGTTTGCTTATAATCGTACTTCACACTTATATATATACATATATATATAACACAGGGTGTCATTAGCCATCACTGCTTAGCTCAGTGTGTCATTAGCCATCACTGCTTAGCTCACAGCGTGTTTCTCCATCTTAAAAGTGGTTACCCATCCTGAAAGTATTTCTGCATGTACATTGAGAATGGCCCCTTCATTTGGAACGCCTGCAACCTCTTTTGTCTCCAGAACAACTTGAAGGGTTGACAAGTCACAGTAACCTTTCTGCATACCACTGTTGTACAGATGTGTTATTTCTGTACTTGAGGCCCCTGTTAGCTTTACCATGCTTGGCCATTCTCTTCTGCCCTTTTTCATTAACATCATGTTTTCAGCCACACATCAGTGAATGGATCCTTCTTTTTTATTATTTCATGTTTCGTCAGAAACTCCAGACACTGTACTGCCTGAAACTCCAAGGAGGGTGGCTTGTTTCTGGGTTCCTGGATCCGCCGTGCCTGACAGCCACCGTCACAGCACACTTAAATCTGCTTAGATCACATATCTTCTGTTTTAATGCTTAGCTTCACAGTGACTAAATCTGTTGACACCTCCTGAATGCTGTATATATTCAGCTGTAGCCACACGTTTCACTGTTTGCATTCACAAGCAAGTGTATGGAATGGTGTGTGTGTGTATGTGTGTGTGTATGTGTGTGTGTGTGTTTGCATGGATGTCACCAGACTCATGAGGTAAACAGACCTGTGTATTGTCTGTGTGACCTTCCTTTGCTCTTCCAACCCTGTTTGGGTAAGAAGTCGGCACATCCATGAGCGGTCAAGATATTAGTGATTCAGCTTATAATTAATAGTTCTTATTAATTCATTTGTTTTAAAGATTAGATTATGGCAGAATTGTCCAAAGATACTAAAGTAGCTTATCCAGAATGGATGGGTGGATGGATATTTAAAGTAGCTTATATGATATAATGTTTTTAAAGATTAATAAATGTTACAAGTTTCATGAGGGAAAAGAAATATTGTTGTCCAGTATAATATTTTTAATTGTGATCATATTCATGAAAGGACAATTCTGAGCAGTGTGTTATTAGCCGTCACTACTTGGCTCACAGTGTGCTATTAGCCATCACTGTTTAGCTCACAGTGTGTTATTAGCCATCACTGCTTAGCTCACAGTGTGTTATTAGCAGTCACAGGTTAGCTCACAGTGTTATTAGCAGTCACTGCTTAGCTCACAATGTGCTATTAGCCGTCACTGTTTAGCTCACAGTGTTATTAGCCATCACTGCTTAGCTCAAAATGTGTTATTAGTCGTCACTGCTTAGCTCACAGTGTTATTAGCCATCACTGCTTAGCTCACAATGTGTTATTAGCCATCACTACTTAGCTCACAGTGTGCTATTAGCCATCACTATTTAGCTCACAGTGTGTTATTAGCCATCACTGCTTAGCTCACAGTGTGTTATTAGCCATCACTGTTTACATCACAGTGTGTTATTAGCAGTCACTGGTTAGCTCACAGTGTTATTAGCAGTCACTGCTTAGCTCACAATGTTTTATTAGTCGTCACTGCTTAGCTCACAGCACGGGTTTGTCCTCGTGCTTCTGGAGCAGATACATGGTTCCCATAAATAAGTCATGAAACCTCAAGCCCTGTTCAGAAAAGCCATTCACTGCACTGGAGTCCATTCTTAGCTTGTTCCTGTCCATGAATAGGATCCCCATATATGTCTAGGTCCCATAACCACTTTTCCAGTAAGGGGTCATGGTGCAGAAGTACACAACTGGGCATACCTACAGTATGCTCTTACATACAATGGGAAATTAAGACATCAGTCAAATTAGCCATATGCTTTTGTACTGGGAGATAACTGGGCAAACCAGAGGTTGAAAACATGGACACAAGAATGCATGCAAACACAGGCAGATTTAGGGTGGGGGTGAGAACGAAAGCCACAAGTCCACTGAGCCACTGTACCCCAGACGGCCAGATACAAGCAGTAGCTATGAAAATAAAATCTCATTCGAGGACTGCATTCATCCTAACTGATGTTATAGATATGAAATATCTATATATATATATATATATATAAAAAAAGTTAGGTATAGAATGAAAGCATGAAAACTTGCCATAAAATTTCACAATAAAATAAAAACAATAAAAGCTTGGGTTATTAACTTGCATAGTAATTGTACATCTTTCACCAGATGAGAGAGGTGGATCCACAGCAGCTGCTGGGAACATTTTCACAGGCTGAGAGCAAATCAGAATGTACAGTAAGGTTTGCAATGAGCACAGGTTGAAGGGGAGTGAATGTATCCTCCACCCGCTATCCTCTCTTACAACATCGTGAGCATCTTAGCAACATGTATGCAGACACATACTGCACAGGCTACCTTGGTAACTGCTGCAACTTCCTGAGTAGTAATGAGGTGAATATTATACATTCATAAATGTCTTTTTAAGTAAGCACATTCAGTTTATTTAAGCTTTATTCCTTCTGGTTTTATTCGTGTTCCCTTGTACCCTCTAATGTAAGTGAACTTTTGATTATGTACTTTACAAGCAAGCTTGACCATTTAGAAACAGCAGCGTTCCTGTCAAGTAGGACGGTAGCATTGTGCTGAAGTGCCCAGGTTGAAGCTTGTACCTATATTGTTGGGGGCAGTGTAGGGTCCGGTGAGTCTGTGCACTGCATCCTTGATTGGACGTCTGGCCGTTTAAATCCTGTGGATGGCAGAATGAATTTGAGCGCTGGGCCCTTGAGTAAAGCCCTTAAAGCCGTTTCCTTCGGGGACTACAGTAGCTAACCTAGCTATATCTGTTAAGCATCAGATAAGTAAACATAGCATTCATCTACTTTTCAGTTTATTCCTGACCACACCAATAATCCACAAGTCTCTAGGCCTTGGTAAACTCCATTTGGCTCAGCAGTCCTTCCTCAAGCTTGCTAAGCAGTCTTGAGTACAATGGAAATAACTTTACTCTTATATCAAGAGATCAATCCTAATCTACCATTTCCCTCCCCAGATCCCATGGCTCTAATAAAGGGGGGGGGGTTCACTAACCATCTCTAGAGCTCGGCACTTATATGCCTAAATTAGCTGACTTATTGACCTTGCAGATAATTACATTACTTAATCATTGTGCAACACAATGTATTGCGCAATAAATATGTCGTATCTTCTTAGTCAGCATTTGACCAGCTCAGAGACCTTTGTAAAATACAGGGTATGTTCATTATTGCAGATTTCTATCATTTACGTCTAACAGTTCTTTACATCCATTCTCTCTTCTTCAAAAACCACTTTAAATCAAACAACAGTAATTTTAATGGTAAAATATCCTGGTTTCTAGCCATCCGAAATGAGTAACATATTCCTTGCATATGTTAAAATATATAAAAGCGCCTTTTCAATAGCAAAACCATTACAGCACAATTTATGCTGTTTGTCACAATCTCCAAATATCTCTAAATAACTAGTGTAACGAGTGTTAAGAACCTTTGCAAAACTCGGTGAAATAAAATTTCTATTTTAATATGAGTTCTTCCAGTTAAAATTGCCACAGCAGAAATAATACAAAAAGTAAAGTTTGTACTGTAACAGCCAGTGAAGAGAGGTGGCATCATCTGGATGGGATCTCAAATTGGATGTGTGAGAAATTTGGTATTCAGTGAGTTTTTCAGACATCTCAAAATGTTGGATCCCTTCAATTTGAATGCGATAAAGCATAGCAACACAAAGTCTATTTCACCATCAAGCAGTGTAATCAGTCTATGTGGCTGATGATGTGGTGCAATTAATAACCGTAAATGTGGCTGCAAAAGTCATAAAGACATCTGATGTGAAGCATAATATAATCTATAATAAACACCCCCCTTCCAGCACGGGAGCATAATGCGTATTGACTGAGAGCCTACATATGGATTACAGTGGTTCACATTCCCAGTGTTAGGTAGGTGTCAATGTATTCAGCAGTTGTATGTGAACACATCATTAAATTGATGGGGGCTGTGGTCAATATTTAATGTCTTGAAACTAAAGGTTGCTTTTGACTGAAGGTGTGATATTGTAGCACAGCACACACTTAGACAAAATTATCATTTCCCAAGAAGTTTGCGATAATACATCAATAAGAACAAAGGTGTTTTTAAAATTTCAGTTTTAAATTTTCTATTCACAAAGGCTTGTGATCCTGTTTTGTTTACTTGGGGGTGGGGGGGTGCTGCTGGTGATGTGGATGTCGTGTGGCTCACTGGATTAGAACACCGCACCTATCGGGCT
>JAODJX010000037.1:23555984-23570626 GCA_026776945.1 Isichthys henryi
TGACCCAGGCAGAGACTCGAACCCGGGTCCCAGAGGTGTGAGGTAACAGTGCTAACCACTGCACCACCATGCCGCCCCAATAATAATAATAATAATAATAATAATAACAACAACAACAACAACAACAACAACAACAACAACAACAACAACAACAACAACTCGCTTTCATTCCATGACGGCTGTGAATCTGCTGCCTTTTCTGAAAGAACTTTATCACTTTAAGCACTTTCACTTCTCAGTATAACCAAAACTATTTTTCAGTACCTTTGCTGCTGAATGTTACATTATTACTTTGGTGACTGTAAAATACTGACATTGTTCTGTTTATTGTCATATAAGATAAGCAAGGTTCTGTTCTGTCCTGTATGTGCATGAATGCCTTTTCCATCATACTCTGATAGAATAACCAGGAATTCCACAGAAGTGTCCATTCTTAACTTCTTTCTGCTAATTTTATTATTATTTATGAACCCATAAATGCATTCCAAGGATTTTTATCATTTTTGTTCCTGTGAAATAATGACACAGCATAATATTAATAAAGGTGCAGCCAAATTTGATAAAGACTGAGATACATCATCGCAACAGTCTTTAGAAAATAATCTACACAGAAGGTCATAAAATAATGTCCATGAGAAATACATGCATGTAAAACAGAATCATATTTAGGGTCATCTGACACATTTCTCCTGTCTGGTGACTTTATAACTTTCCATGAAAATTAAGTAAAGACAAAGGTGTAAATACTCTTTTGCATTCACATTCTAAATCTCATACAGGGCAGCCAAATCAAATGTTTTATGGGTTTGGAAATGCATACGAGTCAAACCGGTATATACAACCTGGAAAAGTGCCACAGAGATTTTGCATCTCTCGTATCTCTAAAAGACGAATGTACGCCAACCCGGTCTGATCTGTCACCAGGCTTTCTACTTCTTTTTGTAGCAAATAGTTCAGCACATTAACATACGGATGTTCACTCTGCAAAAAATCGGCAGCACTGAGATTTGTGAATGTCTTGCACAGAGAAAAACAGCTTTCTCTTCCATTATGTAATTATAAGGGTCCCTTTTCACATCTTCGTATCCAATCAGATTGCTAGTTCCTCCAACACCACTAACTTGTTTGCCTTTGTCAGGTTGAATAACACATATTAGGCCTTTCAAGGAAAGTTCCACGCCTCTTTCCATGTTTCCAGAAAATACAGGCTTTACAGTGGCACTCTATCATAATATTTATTCAAATAATTATGTTTAATTGCTGGCACTTATGAGGTTTTTATTACCTCCAGTGCTGTTACAAATTAATTGCATTCTGCAATTATACTGCAGAACACCCAGTGATACAATGAGTAAATTCATCATCCCTCCGTTTAATTTCCCTGAATTGCTAAACTCAGGGGCACCACCTTTCTGTGTCAATCTAAGAAACAAGCTCACCCACAGAACCCACAGTGAAGGTGCATGACTAATTAGGTGGTCATGTGTATTTAATTGGCACTCTCTTTGTTACCCACAGTGCTGGTGTCCCACCAAGGGAAGCTGTCACTGCAGGCATAAGTGAGGGCTGAGCTGGCTGTACACTCAGCTCTGAAAGGCCACCACCTCTCTGCACGTTGTCCTTATACAGTAAACCCCTTTTTTTAAGTTATGGCTAAACATGCCTGACCAAAATCTCAAGCTACTGTATTGTCACACCCAGAAAGAGACAGCAATCATTCCTCTTATATTTGTGAGATGCATCTAAATACTATGTATACCAAAGTTCATTCTGTACTCTGAAATAAGTTTTGCGATATAACAGAATAAGAATAAAGAGCCCAATGCACTTCTCTCTCTTGTCTTGACATGTAAATGCAGAAAACGTCAAAGACCTCAAAGGATGCAATTAAGTTTGAAATCATTTACTCACTCATTCATTGATTTGAGTAGTAGTTAGAATTGCAAGGCAGGGAATAAGTCAGGACACACACACACACATACATACATACACACACACACACACACACTTACATACACGGACAGAAACACTCACACACACACACACACAGACAGTTGTGTAATCATATCTTTTTGGGGACCGCTCATTCATTTCTATGGGAAAAATGCTAATGCTAACTATGACAACCGTAACCCCCACCCTAACTGCTCTAACCATAATCATAAGTAACTAAACAAAATACAAGAGTTTTTGTATTTTTAGTTTTTTCATTGATTTTTATAAAAAACTGGGAACTGGTCCCCATAAGGTAAAAAAAACAGGTATTCATCACGTTGTGGGAACCACAAGGTAAGGGATACCTGGACTACACACACACACACACACACACACACACACACCTACCAATGATTTGGCACAACCCCACAATGACACGAGGAGACCATGCAAACATGGCAATTAGACTCAGAAATCCAAGCAAAATGACAGTCACAGAAAAATAAAGCCATAAAAATATGAATACTGATAATCGATATGTATGTGCTTGTGTATAACTACAGGCCTCTGTAATGAACAATGCTGTAGAACCCGTGTCATAGACAGACAGACAGACATACATACAGATAGATAGATAGATAGATAGATAGATAGATAGATAGATAGATAGATAGATAGATAGATAGATAGTACATTATAGTGTACAAAATCGTAAGTACACTAAATTATGGAATAGTAATAGTAATAATAGATGATAGATAAATAGTGCTTCAGCAAACTTACTTTTTTCATTCATTAGATTCATAATTACCAGTATCAAGTAGCTAGATTCAAGTTAACAATGAGCTCACCAACTGGGTTGTAATTAAGACTTAGTCTGTGATTCATTAGTATATTAAGAAAGAGTTGGTTCAAGTTTAATTACGAGCACAATAGTGCATCATCTGTGACCCTCCAGGTACAGTGTGACCCCTTACAATAATGAAATGTTCCTCAGAGGGTTTTACAACTATCACTCTTTCTGTTAGCTAAAGTCTAGATTTTATATGACTGAAATAGAGTAGAAAATGCAATAACACAAGTAAAAGTTAATAGACATCCTTTTGATGCACCTACTCCCCTCATCATAAGTCTGCATTCTGCAGTGCTCACAATCTTTATCCAAAACCTTCTAATCCACTCAGCAGCCTTGAAATCATTAGCTGTGGTGGGACTGTCATGTTCCTATGCATTACATCCATCTGAAATGACCTACCTCCAAAGTTGTTTATTTTACATGTATATATAGACCGTAAGAGAATGTTCAATACAGCAAAGATTGAAAGCCCATGTGTAATTATTTATAATGACCTTGCTTGGAAGTTAATTTTGATAAAAAATCACAGATTTAAGAGAAGAGAAAACATCTGTTAGAACAACCTTAGTGATGAACTACAGCATAAGCAAGCTGGGCTTCATCCATTGTGCTTTTGTGCGGGGCAGGTAAGATGAAGGGCCGTGAGTAAGAATCACCCGGACAGTTTTATCTTCTAGGCAGGGAGATGGGAGACACTGTCAAGGGAATTTGTCTCTGTTAAAGGGTTACAAGCACCTTTATTAAAGTCATTTATCATGGTTTGAATATTCTCCATTAAAATTGGAGCCCTTTCTAATTACCCAACTTTGTCATGATAGAAAGTCAGCATTACTTCAGTTTATTCACTAGAAAAATGTAATGTTTCCTCTTCTCTCCTTTTATTGTCTGTTTTTTCACATTAATGTGCAAACAGATTAATATCAAAGGATGATTTAGCCCTTAAATATAGATCGTATCCAAAAATGTATTTAGGTCTCTACAACATACGCTTTATGCCCCTGCTTATGGTCCTGATGTATTCACGCCTTAGAATAATTATTGCATTATAGAGCTAAAATCATTTATATGAGAATATTGTTGTGTTTCTACAGTAACACATTAGGGCAATGAAAAAGCGAAAAAAACTAAACTTTTAAGTGGCTCTAGCCATAATTCAGTATAAAAGGCCTCTATCAACTCATCCACTTATAATTCCAAAGAATGTCAAGGGAAATTTTATGGATGTTCTTGAATACCTTGCTATAAAAGTGACAAATACAAGAGGTGTTGTGTGTGTTTGCGGAACAGCCCACTGGCGGAGGCAAATTAAGAAGCCGTTGGGTGCGAGCTCATCTCGGCCGCCGAAATGAACAGGGGCGTCCTTCCAGAGGGCGCTGGTCTCCTGCATCTTATTACTGCTCTGGCTAAATTGTTAGCTTTGGTCCTCTTGGGGCAGCTGCTATAAACGCCTCCCCTGTCCTTTTTGTACAGGCTTTTATGAACCTTTGCAATTAGCCACAAGCAGGGAAAATGAAGGTATCGCTGTAAACCATTTACAAGAGGCTGAATGGGACACATGCCTGCCTTTATTTTGCAATTAGTTCTTTGAATGTGACTGATGTATCCCAGTGTCTAATTAGTTTTCTCAGCTGCTTGATAAAAAGAATGAAACAAAGGAAAAAAGTGCTTGAGTGAACTGGAACTGTGTTTTAAACATTTTATTTGCTAATGCGATACCAGCTTAACATCAACTTTAAAAGGCTCCGTTTCCCTAAACCATAAATAAAATAAATGTGGATAACAATATGTTTTTAAAATAATCTGTTAAAATACAAGCATGTTTTTCAGTCTCTTCAGTGAATACAATTTCAGGTTTAAGCCTAATCGTTTATTCTTGCCAGCTGTGGATTGACGTTCATTATAAATACATGCTCATTTATATTAAATGTTAATTAATTTGCTTTCATAATTACTAATAATTAGTACAGAGTATTTGTAAAAAAAAGTCAAAGTAAATGAAAAGAAATTAATTTTAAAACTAAATTAATATTGTATCAAAATATAAACAAAAGATAATTATGTGAAAGGTCTGAACAGAATCTATATGAAAAGGCAGATATAATAGAATGAATATTTCATTTCCATTACTAGTAAGTCACGTATTTTAAACAAAATACTTATATGACTAAAAAATGTATTTAATTTAACTTGTTACTTATAGAGCACTGGCCTTTTTTATTGTGTGACTTTTCGACGTCTCTATAATTTCCCCGCAGTTCCCTTTCTGTCCAAAAGAGGCCTCTGTGTGAACGAAATTTATTTCCTGACTCTAAAGGCATGTCTATTGGCTGGAAGGACAGCAGAGAGACAGTGAAAAGGGTCCAAATCATCAACCTCTTACTTCAGCAACTAATACAGGGCCCAGAACTTGGCATGAATTATTACTATTAATGAATAGTAACATGTACATATTTCAGCAAAACAGGAAGCCAATGCACTTTACTGAAAAACTCCTCAAATGTTTTCAGCTGGGTTTATGGTAAAGGTGCCTGCAGTTATGATAAACACCTTATTGTCAATGACTGCAAATCACACACACATTCAAACTTGCTTATGTGTAGATAAATTCCGTTTAAAGCAATGGCTTTTCAGAATGAAATCTTAATCATTCAATTCTGTGCAGAAAAACACATCAAATGCATGCAATATTATTTTAATTATAATTCAAACATAAGTCAAACAAAATCAGAATATTTGCATTAATTACACAGTATTTGTAGTATGCAAATAGCAAATAAAGAGAATCACGTCTTAAATTAATTCCTTGTTCATCATTTAAGTACAGAACCTGGACTCATTCACAGAAAAAAATCTAACGAAGTAAAATAATGCGAAATAAACTCTACATTCATGGAATTGTTAACAACTAAGTGAAAAGTAAGAAGATGTATCTACAGCAGAAATCTGAAAGACCGAGGCCGTTTTTTAAGGAGACCACTCTCAAGAAGGAACTTCATGGAAGGAGAAAATACTTGTATCACTTATGTCACATTAACATACAGATTTTGTATAGACGCTTTACATAACAAAGTTATTTTAATTACAGAAAAAAATCATTTCTGGCCTGTTTTTCCAGACTGGATGCAGTGATTATTGTTTTGTGCTATAACAATCAAGCGATGTCATCCTGTTCAGTTTACTGTTCACCACTAATATTAATGTTTCCATAGATTCCATACATTTGTGCATCTACCAGCCAATTTTCAGTACAGGGTTGCGAGGAGCCTGCAGCCTCATTGAGACGACACTGGCCGGCAAAGCATGAGAATGCCCCTGATAGGCCGTAAGTCGGCTGCGGGGCCCAGACATGAACACACTCATACGCAAAGTCACAGGCTATGGGCAATTTGGGGATCAGGTTAACCTAACTGGAGAAGGCGGCCATTAACACATGCTAATGATATTACAAAGATTCCAGATAGCAAAAGCATTAGTTGAAACCACACATGTACTGTAAATTCTACTGCAACTACTACCTTAATTCTCATTAGTACGGATTATACACCTTCACCATAAACAACTGTATCATATATATATAATTAGAGTTTGGATGGACGTTAGAGTACATTTAATGTATAGCTACCATTTTGCATTAATTATTCTGGTAATAATCAATGTATTGCTAATGACCTGGAGAGGATTCAAATAATTTGCAAAGGCCAACATGTCAGAAATTACAGTTAAATCATTCTCACTAATATATTATGACTTATTGTCAAACAACTCAATTTGAAATGTGGTAATCAAAGAAACAGAGGGCAGGTAGTTTAAAATCTAACACTGAAATAAAATGAGGTCACATTAATTCCGAGTTACAATTGGTATGAACTTAGTTTATATCACTTTATTGTGTTACTGAATGACAGCGAATTTGGCACATATAACTGACACATCAGTGAAGTCTGTGCCTTGATTGCTGCGTGGAACTGCCTGCCCTTTATAGTGACGGACCCACAGCAGTCGTCCCAGCATGCCTACCTGAAGCAATGAACCAGCTGTATCCCTTACATGTAAACTTGCAGCCCTCTCAGTAATGCAAGGCAGCATTTGCCTAACAATACCGATGTGTGCTATAAACCGTGTTACGGCATTCTTCCTCATTAATCCTGCAAACCACATACAAGTGGTATAAACTGAGCCAACGCATCTGTCCAGTGAGTCCATGAAGTGTAATTCCATTTTACTGGAGCTTAAAATCAGTGTTAACTGGTTAATGATTGCTGTTTAATGATTGCTATTGACTTTAATCACTCAGAGCGTGATGGGGCTTTGGCATGACTGTAAAAGGAGTCTTGCTAATTGTACCCCACACTCGTAATTATGCATATGCGAATTTAAGTGCGGCTACTTCAGAATTTTACAATGTAAATGCAAGACATAAATTAGGTAACACTGCTCTTGTTATTTAAATTAACTGGAAATTTCGGTGTAATTGTTAAAATTTCAATAAAAACAATGTGACTTTGAATAAAAATAAAGTAATAATTCAAACCTCTAAAAAGAGTCACGCGTGACAGATGCTGTCAAAATTAAGATAGTTATTGATTTGTTTTGCTTTATAACTTGTAAAGTTATGCAATTTGATTTTTTTTATGGTACATTATTACTAAATATTTTCATTCATGATAGCTTGTCAATCCCAGAATACCCCCTGTCCCATCAGTAGAAGTACTTTTAAACAGCAAAATAGACATTAAAATAAAAATAAGCTGTAGAATGTCAAGCTTATTTAATAATTACTTTTGAATCCATAATTTTTTTAAATAGTGCAGTTGTACAAGAACACGTTTAATCACCCAGCTACCTCTGATTCAGCTGAATTAGCTGTAGATTGATAAAATGCAGGACATTTCATGTTACATATTTAATTTATGTATATGTCTATGTGTGTGTGTCTGCATAAAATATTTTCCATGGTCTAAAAACAGAACTATTCAAAAATGTGCAGCATATTCTAATAACAACTCTTAATTCCATATAATTTAAATTTATATATAGCTTGTTCTATCTGAAGCAAAAAAAAATATCCACCAATCACTTCAGCCCAATTCAATCGATTCAATCTGTATGATACTGAAAAAAAAATAAACCTGAGGTATGAAGCTGTGATTGTACAAGTGACATTTTAAAATTGCACAAAGGTGAATTGTTCCCAGGTCACAGAAAGTGACTCAGTGAAAATGCTGTTAGTTCTGGAAACCACACAAACACCATCGCAAGTTATTGACAAGAGAATCTTTGGAAAACATGGCATGCAAAAGAAACTGCACTCAATCAAAACACCTTAACCTTAGGGAATAAAAGCTTTCATAGGCAGAGCAACATTCCTGTTTGTGATTAAAAGGAACAACATTTCCTATGCTGTACCTTCCACTCAAGCTCTGTCTGCTACAGCACTTCATAAGCAGTTTTTCACACTGCACATGGCCTGTTAGTTAGCATTCCAGTTTGCCCCCTATTAATAAAAGTATATCTTCTAACTTACAAGCAAGAGGCATGTGTCCAAATGCAATCCCCGATTTTGTAATAACAGCTAGCAGTCAGCATGTTCAATTATTTATGGACAGCATTCAATACAAACAGGATGGTGTACATACACCTTTTGCTTGACTGGCCTGGTTTTTATAGCGTTCAGTCCGACAATTCCACAGAGACTCGCTCCCATCATTGCAAACCTAAAATTGTGGGGTCCTGCCCAAATAAAAGGTCTGAAGTTATCAGGGGTGAACAAGAAAGGTGGCGGCAGAATGCGGGATCCATCTCCGAGTTCACTGTGTAAACCCAGTTCGGGTCACTCAGATCCCAGTAACCTACAGTACCGCCTCTGAGACACAAGCTAATGCCAGACATGAAAGCGGATCAATCTGCAGACATCGCCATTGTCTTTTAGTTTTGTATAAAATGCACTGAAAAGTCAGGGGGTTCTCCTTGGATAAAATGACTTTTTGAAATAAAGCCGAAAGCGGCATGAAATATAAAAAAAAAGATACAGTTAGAGAGGTACATTTTTTCCTATGTAACCCATACATTAAAAATGTAAGCCGTAGATTGAAAGCTGCCCAGCTGTTTATTTTATTATTTTAATTTGTCTGTTTATCGGCTCAGAAAATCACACAATATTAACCTGTCATTATGATAATATGATATTTATTTGCCGATGAAGTGGATTAGAAATTTCTAAACCTTCAACTACAACAATATATTACAAATATGACATATTTAAACAACACATTTGAAAAGCCAGATGCTGAGATTATATAAAGACGAGCTTCAAAATTCTCTGTTGATGCACAAATATATACATACAAAGCATCCATCCAGCCATCCATTTATTCTTGAATCCATCTTATAAGCAGTAGAGTAGTGAGATCATGGAGCCTGGAATCACAGTTCACAAGACGGAGTAAAGTGCTACACGTGGTTATTTACATTCAAAAGTTGTAATTCGGCAAAACTGAAAAAACAAGAGATCCTAAAAAAGCAAGTTAAGGACTTCAGCTATCGTCTAA
The DNA here is from genome assembly GCA_026776945.1 of Isichthys henryi. Lineage (NCBI taxonomy): Eukaryota > Metazoa > Chordata > Actinopteri > Osteoglossiformes > Mormyridae > Isichthys > Isichthys henryi. Next base: position 23,565,324 of record JAODJX010000037.1, read on the forward strand.
TCAATAAAAGGCTGGACTCCGACCCAGCATTAGAGGAGAACTCACCATAATCAATTAACTACTTGAGGTAAACAGATCTCTCCCTTCAGCAGCATGGTAACTGAAGAGGACTTCCCATTCCCCTTGACAACCAGAGAAATGAAACTGCCTTCCCTTGCAGCGTGCCCTGCTAATGTAAGAAGCCTGAACGAAGCCACATCACTGCGATCTACATCTGTTTGCAGCCAGGCCTCCCAGAAAAACAGATTTAAAGGCAGTGGCTTCTTCCAATGTTATCACCAACGTCGCAGCTGGATGTATTTGGCATGTCTCTGAGTGCAGAAAGGACATTTAATCTACAAAAGCTAAAATAAATACAATATATAAACAAAATATAAATATATTTATGTATGGTGGTAATCAGAGTTACCAATGAAAAAAATGTCCTTTCAGTCCAGTTCAATCTTTAAATGAATCTGATTTGTTAACGTAAAAGAGTACACTAAAGTACGTGATTTAATTTAATAAAATATCCATTTATTATGGGAGATGATGGATGTAGAATTATGTATGATGAAAGGTCTTCTTTTTCCTATTAATTCTACCCAGGTATGGGCCAAACCTGCTTGGAGTGGTACAAAAGGTTGCCGATCATAAAAGCTCATAGTAATAACAGTAAAACCTAAATTAAAATATTATATGTATCTGGAATTCATATATGCTCAAGTAGCACAATACACACATTAAAACCATAAAAACACTTTTTAAATTTGAATAGAACAGGAAGAAACAGCATCAGTACAAAGAATGTCAGGGAATGTATTGCACTGAATTCCATAGTAATGGCTCAGAAATAAATAATATTGTAGATTAGGTATTGCACAGTGAACGAATGAATGTCCAGTGACAGGGCCCAAGCATGTCCAGTCCGTTCTGACAGTTGGACGTCCTGCTATGGCGTGACTCGTTCTCGAGCCTAACGGCCGAAAGTAGGAAGGACCTTATGCAGTACTACTCAGAGCAGTGCAGCTGCCTCAGTGTGTTGCTGAAGGCGACTCTCTATTCTGCCAGGATGAGCTGCTGAGGCTGGCTTTCATTGTTCAGTACAGCCAGCGGTTCAGCGGTTGAGTGCCCTCTGTTCCACCACGATCTCCAGTCATTCAGGACCAGCTCCTAGAACAGAGCTAGCTTTCCTAGCGAGTTGGTGGAGCTGTTTGGCGTCCCTTGTCACTCATCATCCGAGACAAAGTGAAAACAGCTAGCTAAGTTGGTGTTCCCTCAGAAGATGATGCCCTACATCACGTGACTGTTCTGTGCCAGTACTGCAGAGGACTGGCATATTTCTGGGGGGGGGGGGGCCTCTAGGCAGCTGCCTAAGTCACCTATAGGAATGACCAGCCCTGTGCGCAAGCCAGTGTTTCAACTTTTGAGCTTTACGTGTAACTCATGACGGCAACTGAGCATTTTTCATCTGTGTACATGTATGCTTTATTAACATTTACATTTACTATCATTTAGGAGATGTTTTCTAGGAAGCAATGTACAAGTAAGGCAAGTACTAAATTACAAAGACAGACGCTGTCAAGGAGTCGACCAGGCATGAGTGCAGCTAGGCTGAGCTTCCTGTGAATGCTGAGGTACAAGAGTGAACAGCATCTTAATACGTATCTTCTTCAAAAGGAGAATCCCATACAGGGAAGAAGCAACGCTGCAGACCATATTTGCTGGTTTCCTCTAATGTAACAATGTGTTAAATATACAGACGTGGGCAAATTTGTTGGTACCTTTCCACAAAAAACAAAAAAACACAACTATCCCTGAAATAACCTGAAACTGAAAAAAGTTTAATGGCATCCCTTATTGTTTATTCCATAACACAAATCAGACTTTTAATTATTGATTCAGCTGAATATTTTATATAATTATATATTAACAGATTGAATGGCCACACCAGATTGAAGGGTGGCCATTCATCACTAAGAAGAAGCCATTTTCCTTTCTTCGGGACCTTAAATTAAGTATTTCAAATTCATTTTTTGTTCATGAACGAGTGCAGTACTACAGGCTCAGCCACACACAGCACAGCAGCAACTGGCTGGGTTTATATATTTGTCAACAAGTGACACTCTACCTTCTAACCTGCAGGTTCCTGCCGTGACTCATACTCAGCTGTTTTGGTTTTCATTAAACACCCTATAGTGTGTCTCATGTCAGACATTCTGCCAACGCTTTGTTCCTCAACGTGCAAAATTAGTGTCACAAGTATCCAAAGGTATATTGAGAGAAGCATGATACAATATTTTACTACAAAGGAATTTTTATGCATTATATTTCTTATTGCTTCAGAAAGAGCATTAGCATTCTATGTGAAGTCGTTACGTCACCCTAGACTTTGAAATGTAAAGACATGATACTCTACTGAGTATAAAACAGTATTTAAATACATGTATTTTACAAAAGTCAAATTAAAGCCATAACAGAATCAGCAAGAGATGTACATGTGAATTAGTTTATATATATATGTAATTTAACAATGACACAAATTGGAAGCCCAGCTTGAACATTACTTTGCAGTGGACAAAATGGTATGCTTATATACCATACTATATACCTGTAATGTCCCAAAATGGTATGCTTATATACCAGGCTATATACCTGTAACGTCCCAATTTATACAAATGTTATGCATGTATGAACAGCTGTATTGTCCTACAAGGATAGAGTAATGTCCCAAAATGGAATGCTTACATAACTATATATACAATCCAAATATACAAAGAAATTTCTTATTTTTTCTTCTTCTATTTTCTATTTTATTCTGTTCTATGTATCCATTGTTAAAGTCATTTTATATTGTCTGCACTTTTTTAAACTCTCAACTATTGTTAATTGTAATTTAATTCTTGTTTGCTCCCTGTTCACAGTCTTTGGATCGGTCAGGGTTCATTTAAAGAATCTTGAATCTTGAATCCAACAAGGACAGACTAACATCCCAACTTATACAAAAAGTGTTGCTTATATACCCAGGTATATATCCTAAAAGGGTAGACTAACATCTTGTTCCCTAGATTGAGTCCCTCTGCCAGTATCTCCTGAATAAGTGAAGCGAAGATGGATAGATTAAAAATATGAATGAACATATGTATACATATTGAGAACTTATTCAACTATGAATTGCAAATATAATGTGTCAAGAAGCCTGAAAACACTCTCATAGGTCTGGTGTAAGTAATAAAACCAATTCCCTTTAATCCACATTGACTGGTACGGCTAAGGACATTCCACCATGCAAACTGGTTTCAGTGATATTAATCATTTACTGCATTATTGCACAGGTGTGGTGGGCATAGTTAGATATACACTTTATAAAAGTATATATCTTATTGCAGGGATGTTGCAAGAACAGGGACTTTAGGAGCAGCTATTAATGCCTCTGCAGAGGGATTAAGAAGTACAACATTTGTTGAAGTCCTGAGCTTTTTAAGTCTACTATGGATTATCACTTGATCCTTCCTAAGCATTTTTATACAAGAGTGCATTACCCTTGGAGCCACCCTGGGCTCCATGTCTCATTAACCTGGGTGTTAGATAAATCAAAGGCAGACACTCCAACAAAGATAAGTGAACTGCAGGCCAGCCGGGTTCTGATGTATGGATCTGAGGGGCTAATAGGAATGTATTGACAGGTAAATAGCAGGCTTATCCGGCCACTGCTACATTCTGCAAGAGGAGGTCCCATAAGCAGACATAGGAACCTTTGGGAACTGGCTCTCTCTCTCTCTACATGTGTGTGTGTGTGTGTATATATGTAAATGTGTGTGTGTTTGCTTGTTTGTTTGTTTGCGTGTTTATATATAGACAGTTCTTTTCCCAAAATTAGATTTTCACAAGGGAGGAAGTGCTCATTGCATCTTGAAGGGTACATCTTCTGTGCTTGGTGGGTGGGTAGCTACCTCCCTTTCCTTTGTCCTTGTCATTGCCCCCTGGGTCTGGGCAGGATACTATGGCTAGTATTTGTGTGGGGAGGGGGGGGCATTACTCTTCAGTGACATCAGAAAATTGATCAAGATGTAGGACTCAATTTCAGAAGAAAGACCTGTAATGCTGAGGTCAGTAGATTATCACTGAAAGGCCTGCACTGCGCATGGCGTTATTCTTCTTATAAATTAACTCTTTTTTTCTTTCAAATCAGTCATGTTTTCACATGTTTAATCCTGAAGGTGCCATCCTGTTATTAGTTGTGTGAGACGCTTCTTCAAAACATCAAAAGTTTATTAATAAATAGAAATAAGTAATACAAGAGTTGACATAAACTCATGGCAAAGGAGCTGATAATGATTTCTGTGGCATGGTCTGTAGATATCATATATGATTTGAATTGTGAAAGTCTCTTCCATGCAGTCATTTACAGCCATTAGCCTAATTTCTGTGACTGACACATACATATCATTTTGTACATTCAGTTTAAAGTGACGAATATAATGTTCAAGTTACTTGCATCAGAGAAGTGGATACAATGGATGGATGGAGGTAACATGAAGGTGGGTGGATGGAAGTTCTCAGTTCTCATGTTTTCTAAACCATTAAGCCATGAAAGCCATTCTGCATATGATCAACTGTAAAACGAAAACATAAAAATAGTCAAAAAAGGTCTATTACTGACTTCATTTAAAAAGAACCATGTAATGTTAGGTACAGAAGTTTACATATCATTTCTTGTGCTCGATTTCAAGCTGTAGGCTTGCATTGATAAGAAGAAAACTACATGGGGATCTATTTATTGTATTATTGTTTAAGTGTATTTTAAAGCAAATTAAGCTTTGTCCTGTAATCCCCCATCATCTGTAACGGCTTGGGTCCTATTCAGAGTCACAGAGCCAATTCTGGAGCTATGGCTGTAAGGTGGGAATAACCCTATAATAAAGGATTGTGCCGACGCATGCATACACACACATACACACCTATGGACAGTCTGGTATATCCAATTCACCTTAGCAGGTTTTTGAACTGGGGGGGTGGGCAACCAGAGTACCTGGAAGAAATCCCACAATGACGTGGAGGGTTCATGCAAACTCCACACACAGGGTGACGGCAGAAACTCAAACCGTGATCCCAGGGGTGTGAGGCAACAGTGCTAAGCATGCCGCCCCCTCAACTGAAATGCTATACAGTATATTAAATGCCATAAGTCATTACTTCTCTAAAAAAAGTGTATTATTCCAAACATATCTTCTTACATGTTTGAATTCTCCCACTGCTGAAGACCACGGGTGGAGTTTGGGGGGGGGGGGGGGGGGGGCAAAATTGAAATTAATTGTTAGCGG
>JAODJX010000037.1:23571243-23604316 GCA_026776945.1 Isichthys henryi
CCCCTCCCACGCCCCCCCCTCCCCCGACCTCCGCCCCCCCCCCCGCCCCGCGGGCGCCGGGGGGGCGGGGCCGGCGCCGCCCCCCCCCCCCCCAAAATTGAAATTAATTCTTAGCGGGCACTTTGCACCTTTGCATAAGTGGTTTGTTGGTTTGTAGCCAGACAAAGTGCAAACATCACTCAAATGCAAACATCAAACTCCACCTATGCTGAGGATGGGTTACAGCTGGGATTAAATGATAAGTATGGTGTCATTAACCTCCATCTATGCTGAGGATGGGTTACAGCTGGGATTAAATGATAAGTATGGTGTCATTAAACTCTACTTATGCTGAGGAGAGGTCACGACTGGGATTAAATCATAAGTATGGTGTCAATAATCTCCATCTATGTTGAGGACAGGTCACAGCTGGGATTAAATCATAAGTATGGTGTCATTAACCTCCACCTATGTTGAGGACAGGTCACAGCTGGGATTAAATCAAAAGTATGGTGTCATCGACCTCCATATATTCTGAGCACAGGTCACAGCTGGGATTAAATGATAAGTATGGTGTCATTAACCTCCATCTATGTTGAGGACAGGTCACAGCTGGGATTAAATCATAAGTATGGTGTCATCGACCTCCATATATTCTGAGCACAGGTCACAGCTGGGATTAAATCATAAGTATGGTGTCATTAACCTCCACCTACGTTGAGCACCGGTCACAGCTGGGATTAAATCATAAGTATGGTGTCATTAACCTCCATCTATGTTGAGGACAGGTCACAGCTGGGATTAAATTATATGTATGGTGTCATCAACTTCCATCTACCTTGAGGACAGGTCACAACTGGGATTAAATCGTATGTATGGTGTCATCAACCTCCATCTACATTGAGGACATGTCACAACTGCGATTATATCATAAGTATGCTGCCATTATATTAGTTAATGTGGTCCACATCATAACGAGACCCTCAAATCAACAACCATGATTCCTTTGATACTGCATATAAAGATCTTGAAGTTGGAAAAGGAAAAAGCATGTTTAAAGGGTTCATTTTTTCTGACATAAACATCAGAGTTTTAGCTATACATCTGCCTGATGCAGCCTCCTGCGTATCGTAAGGAGCCTCTGACTTCACATTATCCACATTGACTAAGGTGTCAGGCAAAGCTCCTAAGCAAGCCAGTGAGCCAATTTAAAACCCTATTGGCTGCCATATCAGAATTTGCTGTTGAAATAATGATGCCGCTAAAGAGAGCATCTGGGCTGTAGCGACTGGCCAGCCGCCCACAGCAGATGTTCTCAGGCTCAGCATCCTGCGAAGCAGCTGAACAGCAGTTTAGCGGCTGACGTCTCTGAGCGTTTGCATTCCCTAGCTGTTCATCCAGTGAGTTTGGGGGTCATCCTCATATCGTACCATTACTGCAATGCAGCTTAATTATAGGGTCTCTTCCTCATCTTAAATCTTAAATCAAACTAGTTTGTTACTCCCTCAAAGAAGATTACTGCAAATTTAGTAATCGGTCATAGAGTATAATGCAATAATTTTCTGATATTAAAATTTATCGTAATGTTTTGTTATAATGTTCCATTATAAAATAAAAAGCAAATTACACTGTGATAGCCTACTTTCTAAAATCAGCAGTACTAAAAATGCAAACTCTGGTTAAAAAGCTATAGGATGTCTTTACACCAAATGCTTTATTGCATCTGACTGTGCAGGACTGCAAGTCTTGTATCTTTTTTATTTTTCCTGCATCGTACAGAAATCAAGTATTATCTATGAAAAGCAGATGCATTTTAATTAGTTTCTGTCAGCTACATGCTTTAGCAACCTTTAATGAGAGTAGTTAAATATTTGAGCAGTTAGGGGGCAGTAACTTGATAAGCCCTGGATTTACTCGATGAAGTAAAAGCTCCTGAGCTGGCAGCATGTGGCTCTTCGGCCCTGTGGGACCGGAAACCCTATCTGCCCGCTAGGAACATTCTCCTCGGTTAGCACTTCTTATCTGTGCCATCGTAGCAGGCTGATAGCAGGGTAATATCCAATAACAGCAGCTTTATGGGCGATCCGATACCCCAATCAATCCAATGCCTCTCTCATGTCCATTAACCCTTCTGAGCAGAGCAGAGCCTACATCTTCTGCTCACAACTTAAAGGCCTTTTTTAAAAAGTATTTTCTGTTGATGTAAACATGCATTGTTTGACTGGGATTAAATGTAGGGGAGTAAATAATTTAGTCGAATTATTTACCCCCCCCCCATACACACAGGCAGAAGCACTGAAATATGGGTCCAGCAAACACAAAGCAACTCTTCCCTTATACACATTCTCATGATGTGCTTTCATAAGGAAACAAACAAACTGTGGTAGTACAGCAATCAGTAATGTAATATTAATATACTACCAGTAATAATTATAACAATAATAATAATAAACTTACTTTGAACTTTGTACTTCAAAAACTTTCGAAAAACAGTGTATACACACACACACACACACACACACACTGAATCCCAAGTTCTACTTTCTTTCTGTACCTACTGTTTTATAAAAACACTTTATTTTCTCCTTGACAGCAGAAGAGTATCCTGCCCAAAACCCACAGGGTCAAATACTAAACCACTGTCAGCTTCTACTGGCGTTTTGAAACACATTTGTGAAAGCAGATTTCATATGTGAGTCCAAGAACATAATTCTTTTTGTTAGTCTTGCATAGATAAAAATATAGTAAATGATTTCCATGTTATATTTTTGCCTTGATTCTCACATTCTAACCCTAACCCTGAAGACCAGTCAAAGTGACTGTTAGGGAGTATGAAAATGCAAATATCTCATCTAATCATCCCATAATATCCCCTTGTTTTAAGTTTGACTTTGCAAAGAAATACATGCCTTGACAACATAGTGAAAGATCTTGTCAAATCACTTGTCACTTAATTCACAATATTTATCCAGTCATTTTACTGTTTTTCAATATGTATAATTTATTTGATAAAAATATGAGAAGCAAAGAAAAAAATAGTAAGCAATAGTAAGACTTGGATTGTGCATGTACCGCTGATACATTATTAAATGTCAAATCATTATTACTTTGCAGTTAATGCCATACATAATATGAACAACATTGCTCATGACTATACGCTCAAGTGTATAAAATTTGATTTGTAATCCATGAAGGTTTCCTTTTATTGGATTCCAAAGGTAAAGCTTAAAATAAGCTCCCGTTTCAGAAAGAGATGATAGTTATGCAGTTTAATGGTGCTGTTGAACCCACTGGTCGTCATGCCCAGTAAAAGTTGGCAGTGAGAGTTTCAGCACTCTTCGTACAGTTCCCAGATACACAGCCGTCAATTACAAAAAAAAAACAGGTTGATACCAATACAACCCAAGATTCAACATCCAAAAATCTTACATCCCTGATAGTTATTAGAAATATGGTATTTAATTTTGGTAAAAGACGCATTAAAACTTAGCATAAAGTAAACTGGCCCAGCAGGACAATTATCCAGGGTACTCACATCATTCGAGGGCCAGTGGTGGAGAAGCAGCAGAGAAAGGCTGCCGGCGATCTGGGATCCACTGCAGGCTCCAGGGAGAGGTGCAGGCCACTGAGTCAGGACACCGCTTGGGTTATGAAAAAATAAAAACAAACTGCGCTTTGGGTGTCAGGAAACCAGGCGAAAGGGTCAAAACAAGCCCAGAAGACTGTGCTCCGGCCAGTATGAGAATGTGAAGGGAAAGTAAAGGCAAAGCGCTGTGTGCTCAAAGCCGATTCCCTGCCCTGAATGAAAGCAGTCCCTAAGACTGAATGCGTAATGAGACCCTGGCTCCAGAGATTTTAGCTTTCTTAATCATGTTCATAATTAATTCAAGAACATTGATAATTTCATTACATTCTTTTTGTCTTATCAATAAATGATGTGCCTGCACTTTTGGTCTTGTGTACCAGGAGGAGGAGATGCGTGAGTAATATGGCAGGAGGAACAGGGAGATAAATATGATACAGACAGCAAAGTGGTAATTATAATCCCTGACCAGGCCACCAGCATCAAAACATAAAGTCAGACGGCCACAAATAATTAATAAGCTCTTATGTGGGGGAAACGCGACCCTAATAGCTATATTGGTTCTGTAAGCAAACATTTCCCTATCACACCTTGTTAAGGTGAGAACAATGAGCCTGACTTGCACCTCTGCTTCAGGTGATGTATTTGGTGATCTTACAATTAGCCCCCTGCTTTTCTCTCTCTCTGTATTTCAAATGAGTTAATTAGAACTTGTTTGAAGATTATTACAGGGTCAAGTTGCTGCTTCTGGTTTCTAGAGAATTCTATGCAGCTGAGCAAAAGCAAAAAAAAAATGTGACATGCTTATAATTAAATGTAATTAGACACTATATGTAATTAAATATGTAACATATATAATTAAATATTGTGATTTTTTTTCTCTAGTTCATTTTAGAACATTCAAAAGGGCCTTTCCTCTCGTTTGCCTGTAATTGATTTGCTTCTCTATTAATATCTGCTTAGAATTACATTAAAGTGAGGACCAAAATAGAACAAAGACAGAAAGAATTAATATTTGATATCACAGAACCATCTTGTTTCTTTGAAACAAAGTATATGACGACAGAAAGCACATGATGTCATAATTTTTTTCACACGGTTACCTGCTAATTTACTGCACCCTATGGTAGAGGTTGATCATATGGACACACAACAGCAAAAAAAGTGTCTCAGCAGTTGCCAGTGTTGCCTCGTACCCCCAGGGCTGAGGGTTGCCTCTCTCATTTTCCACAATGTGTGTGCATTTCTTCAGCAGGCTCCAAACACCCCCACTTACCCATGGCAGAGTAAAGAGTTAGAATCTGGACAATCGTGCAATTTATATTTGCAGATTTCACATTTTAATGAATGTTGTGTCCAAATATCATATTAAAAAGCAAAAAAATATTAAAATTAGCAGTGTTTCCTCACACCGCTGGATCCAGGGTTCGAGTCTCCACCAGGGTTTCATGTGTGTGGAGTTTGCATGTCTTCCCCATGTTGTCGTGTCACATTTCCTCCGCATTCTCCGGCTTCCCCCCACAGCCCAAAAACATGATGAGGTTAATTAGCATTACCATATTGACTATACATGTGAAAGGTGTGTGTGAGTGAAAGGTGTGTGTGAGTGAAAGGTGTGTATGAGTGAAAGGTGTGTGTGAGTGCACTCTGCGATGGGTTGGCACCCCAACCTTGGTTGTTTCCTGCTGTGTGCCCATAGGCTCTGGACCCACTGTGACCCTGAATAGGATAAGTGGTTACAGAAAAAGGGATGGATACATACTTACATCCTGTAAATGAATGTTGCTTAAAGCTTCATGAACAACAATGTCCCCATAAATGCTAATATGATGATTTGTCTATATGCCGTTATGGACACAACTGGTTTCAGACTACATGACTAAAGAAAATAACCACTAACAGTTAGTAGCAGTTTCTCAGATATTTCTGGCATGTATCTGCGATGTAACCAGTAATCATATCATTGCCTGAATGAATTAATGCTGAGGTGAGTTTTGTGATATGAAGCCTTGAGATTATAAACACAGTGTGAAACACCAAGTCACAGTCCACTGAAGGAGGGTAACAAAAGGGATACATGAAATGAGCCCAACTAACAGAATGACTACGGTCTAAATGAGGAATCATTTCAGCCCTAATTTTTTACTTACCTGGCAAAATGATGATTTCACATTATATAATTAAAAAATGAATAAAAAATATAGCCTATTCAAAATTTTATCAAAAGCCTTTAGTAACAAATCCCCTTAATTAAATATAATAAGCCTCATAAAAGATACACTGAGGATCACGTACACACACATGCACACACTCACATTATCTGAATAACTTGAGTAAGGGGTTCAAAACATGCTTTACATTTCATTCAAGCTGCAAATTTTAATCACGTTACACGTGAACTATGCGTGTAGCGCTCATCCTGTGCTCCAGCAAACAGATTGTTACAATACTTGTAATGATGCGGCAGCCCAGCTGTGCTGGTGGAGAGGGCAGAAGGGCTATAATATTACCATAATAATCCGCCTGCAGTCCCCAGGGTCTTCTGATGAGAACAAGTCGCTGTGCTGCAGGGGCCTCATCTGCAGAGCGGCTCACTGACATGTGTGCCGAAACCAGCCTGAAGGCAAAGCAATAAAATCACCTTAATGCCAAATAACAGCATAAATAACAACTCCTGAAGTGCTTCAAGTGCCCTCAGTAATCCAGCGACGGACTTCGTTTGTGATAATCAGCTCCCTCCCCTAAGATATATAGCATACATTCATATATGCACACAGGCAACATTCATATGGTTCATCGGGAATGCAAGGAAGTAAATGAACCTGTTTTGTTTGTCTTTGCTTTGGGGAAAGATGCAGACCATGAAGGTTAGACCTTCTTTCGTGTGCTTTGGGTGCTGCGTCTATGTCCGCTTGCTGCTTAACTTCAGAACAATGTTAATAAAAAGAAAGTCTGGCTGGAATACTGCTTCAGAGAGCTATTTGCAGGATTAAAGAGAAGATAATAACCATGCCTGTGAGCGTCATATAAATGTCTGAAACAATGTAAATAAAATGTGGAATTTAAGACTGATCACTGCCTTTTATTGTATGTTCCTATCTTAATTATTATTATGGAGACGGAGTACATTACTACTGTATATATCTAAGTATACTAGTGTTTATGTGAAGCAATTTAGCAAAGAAAAAACTTTGGAAAGTTAAAGTATTATCAAAGATTGCTGATGTGTATTGTATTCGTATTATACAATGGGTGTTTTGTTCATATTCTATATGACTGCTTTTTCATTATCATTACCGTATTTCATCGTGTTAAGTACATTAGGTCTAAATATAGCAGAGAACTTGGGGAGACCTGGGGGAGATCTGGGAGAGATCTGGGAGAGACTTGGGGGAGATCTAGGAGAGATCTGGGGGAGATCTGGGAGAGATCTGGGAGAGACTTGGGGGAGATCTGGGAGAGATCTGGGGGAGATCTGGGACAGAACTGGGGGAGATTTGGGAAAGATCTGGGAGAGACCTGGGGGATATCGGGGAGAGATCTGGGAGAGAACTGGGGGAGATTTGGGGAGATCTGGGAGAGATTATTGTCAACACCGTAAACATCCAGAGGCCTAATTTGAACTGACACATGCAGAATGAAGCCTGTGGAACGAATACACAGCCATGGAGCAGACTTCTATCATCAGCCACAGAACGTGGAGAACATCTTCGCAAAGGCATATTCTGAACATTATGAGTCAGTATTATTATGTAATGATGATGATGTAAGACTATCATAAAGGGTTATTCCCCACATGGCCTTGTAATTAGACTAACATTCACCGATTCTTTATTTACTCCTTCATACATATGTTGTTTTACGCAGCTCTGGGTGAAACACTGGTACTTTTTCTTTCACTGTTTACTGAATTTGTTTTTAAATTAAGGCCATTAATGACCACAAGTAGCAAAAATTCCCTCATGTTAAAGCAATGTCTCAGCGAAAGACGACACATGCTAATAATGTCATTATTTTGGGGGTCGTTGCCTGCTTTATACACTTGTTCCCTTGTATCTTGTATTAAATTTTAAGATGCTCGAAACTTTACTTAAGAGTAAATGTACATCGATGATAATTTACTTGAGGGGACACAGATAATGTAGTAGTGCATTCTTGCTTAATGCAATAATTAACCAGTAAGTAAGTGTTAGCGACATACAGATCCCATGTTTGTGCATTATGAGGCAGCCATGACGGTTCATGTATTTCATGCAGGAATTATAATAGTTAATGATTTGTTCTTGAGTACTGACTGAGTTACTTGTGCCACCTCAAGTAAAGTGTTACCTGCATATCTAACCAAGAACTGTACTCAATACATAAAGCAGCCAGTAATTTCATCTTTCACGATCCAAAGACGCTATCGTGCAATGCCAATTCTGTCTGCCTTTCTCTCCAAATAAACCTCACACTTATTTTGAGATCCGACCAATCATTGTTAACCAACCATATTCCCTCCAATCACTAATAAATGGATACAAGTGCAAACAGCCAATTACTGTACTGTATGTGCAAGGACACATTGAACAATTATTTAATATTTACGGACTTGATCCACATGAAAATCTGCCTGGCACATACAACAGATGTTTAAAAATAAAAAGAGCTACTGCTCTGTGTTGAATGGTTGGTATGTGTTACCGACACACAGACAATGTTTAGGGGCAACTGAAAGTTACAAACATGAGAGTGGAGCGAAATAATACAAAAAGCCAAAGTAAGTTCCGGCCGGGAGTGAGTTAATCTGAAAATCTTTACAGAGCCATGGATCACGCAGTGCATCCTGTACCTCCCAGGGTCACAGCCAGTGGGGCTCAGCATGGTCAGCGCTGCTAATCAGTAAATGAAAGCTGCAGGTGGGCAGGACCCTGTCCCACAGCAACCAGCGGCTTGAAATGGTGGCAATGCCTCATCCGCCCCCAGCCGCTCTGCGCACGCACACACACACACACAGACACATGCACACACGCTAATCAGCGTGTCGCCCTCCTTTTGAGTCACCGCTTGGAGGCACAGAAGCTCTGAGGACTGGGATGGGACTACAGGGGTAATTAATGCAAGCATTTGTCACTGATTAAGCTTTGAATGGAAAAGGTCAGCTGAGCAAGAAGCGACCACTCACCTTCTGCCTTGCTCTTAGGGCAATCTAAACCTTTCCAGGCAAAATGGTAAGGTGCCATTTCACACGGAGAGAAGCCTCATATAAAGACACCATGTGGACTGCTGATTCGCAGGCTTCCATTACCCTTACAATTCAAACCTGCAGATGTGCGCCATTTAGGAATGAAAAATAAGGCTATAGACAAGATCAATAGATGCTGCAATCAGAAGTCATACTTCTTAATTGTCTGCCATACATCTATGGCTGGAAGATCACAACACCCAGTTGTAGAATTTACTCTGTCACACAAAGAATGTATTTGTATTCTATCCATGTCATCCTTAAAAGCACCACAGTGTCCTCTCAGAGTACTTTAACTTCAGTATTTTAATTCCAGCAAACACTTAAATGAACAGGTTTTGTCAACAATGCACAGATGCTCATATCCATACTACATGGAATGCAGGGTTATATCATTTGAGATCCTTTATGGGATCTTTATGTAGTTAATAGTACAGAAAATTAAATGTACACCACTTTATAAATCTGGAAATTTTATAAGAAAAGTTTATGTTACAATAAAATCTCTCACAATTTTCAATAGTAGAATTATTTCTGGAGCTCTGAGTAAGAACTTTACAGATCTGTGTTTTTTTTTTACAGCAGATTCCCACAAGGAAAGATTGTACTAGAACTCAAATACAGTAATACCCAATATGCAACATAATTGTAATAAAAACACAAATAATGGGCAATTATTGATTTTCTCTTTTTTTAAGGATAAAACTTTTCATCCATGCTGGTTATTTGTCTAGGGAAGCCAGCTGTCTAAGAAATTCAGTGCTGTGTGCTGCCTGGACTGGATTCCTCTCCATCACAGGACACTTAGACACAAACACTGACTTACTGTACTGTTGCTGAGATAGTCACACTGGGAAAATTCCAGTCATCAATTCACCTGATACCACAAAACCTCAGAACACAATGAAAAATGCAATGTCCACCATTACATAGTTGCATCTGGATTTGAATCCATAAAGGAAACTGTGAAGCAATTACCCTATTTCCCTATAAGACACTTTTACACATCTATAAAATCATGGGCTTCACTGCATTGTCCATCATTAAATTAACAACAAATACAACAATGCTAGATAGCTAGATAAATTAAACACCCACATAACCATGTACACCAAATCCATGGATTCATTCAATCTTTTCAAAAATTCTGACCCAGTTCATCACTTAAAATTCATGTTGTGATTTTATGTATTATATACATACGTATACACACACACTTCATACATGTATTCATACATGCATACATACATGTATACATACAAATCAGTCGTACAACTAATTGCATGTATATTGTTTCGATAAAGATTTATACTATACAACGCAAAGATCCGACGTAAAGAGATGAAACGTTTGGGGTATATAATACAGCATAGAGTTTAATCAGTTTGCCTGTTTGATGCTTCCCCATAAACCTCGCATTACGTAAAACGGCCTAATCAAATGCGCAATCAAAGCTTTGCCAATTTTAATGATCCGAAATGCTTAATTGGGTGAAGATTTTACGAGTGTCATCTTTTTACACATTTGTTCACCTTCTTCATTTTCATTTTCGGCTAAGTGACTTTGAAGTGCCAGTCAGTTGCCGTACTCAAACAGCTTCCCCAGTCGCCATCAGTCCTGCGGTTCCGTCACACCAGGAATTCGGACGGTGCAGAGATTTGGCGTGCAATTCTAAAGCAGAATCAGTTGTAAAATGTTCATTCTTGGACCTATCCGTTATTAAGACTGCTACGTGACACAACCAAAAACAAATTCATGCTTGATTAGGTACACTATCCTTGACTTATAAACTAGATATTAGAGAAATTACATGAAAGTACATTTTCGCTAGTTTGTAATATCTACGTTTCGGACTATTTTACGTATCGGATGCAGACCCGTAAGGGTGTATTATAACGGTTGCGTATTGATACACGTACCGCGTGTGTACAGTGCAGGCAGGGGCGTAAGTGGCGGAGGAGGGGCGTCAACCGCCCATTACGTGCTTTGGATTCATTCATCCCCCCATAGACCTTAGTATTTAAATTAAGTACCCCCCCCCCTTGCACCGATAAGTATAGGTTACATAAAACTTGCATGAATATAGGTTACATAAAAGTCGCTGTCCGAGTGATCAGTGTATGATTATTCCTGCCCAAAAAGTTAAGTCTTATGATTGTAACAAATGGGATTTTAATGCGACACTTCGAATTCGTGATAATTCAAACGTCAAGTTTCTTATTAATTAATGGCATGTATGCCTGAATAAGTTAGCGTTTCCTAAATTTTGATAAACTACAAACATTGCTGCAGTATCAATAATTAGCCTATCTCCGCATCCATAGGTAGGTGAAAGAATTTAATGACAATAAACTAAGTAAAAGAACGTCTTTAAAAAAAGTACAATGCGTTTTCAGTAATAACAAAACCCCACTTAACTTTGCAATAGCTCTTCTGTTTACTCAGAAACACTTCATTGAACTTGACGCTAAGAAGAAGCCTGACAGTTAGGCAAAGCTCGCGAGGCGTCTGCACCCCCCAGGGAGCTTCGGATTCATCAGGCTTCCATTTACTCCGTCCAGCAGATGTTTTCCATGACGATTTGATACTGAATTATTTTATAATTTTATGGTTTTAATAATATTGATTATATACTGTAGATTACATAGGTAAGACAATTATAACTCATTATATCTATCTATAAAGTTTTAGAATATATAGCGTCTACCAGTACTTTTAATGTAGGTTAAAATTTTAAGTTTGGACGTGGTGCAACTACTTTAATTAATATTATTTTTTATCATTATTATTATATACTATTCTTCTTGTTGTTGTATTGAGATTTCCAGGTAGTAATTGACATTTATTATATTAACAAGTTACGCCTCATATAGCCACGACAAACCTAAAACAGATAAATGAAATGAGTATGATGCTAGTAGGCTATGTTTGCTTGCTCAAAAACAGTAGTCAGCGAATACGCCTGCGCACAATCTACAGGTGTAGAAGCCATGCTTTATACCTCCCGGTCCTCAAAAAGAATCCCGCCGCCGACGTGTCGGAGTGCCGGAGAGGCGACCGGACTTAAAGCGTCTGTCATCTGTCAGCCTGCACGGCTTAGTGTCTCGCGAGAGAAGCCGCAATCGCTTGACGAGATCTGAGGGACTCAGGTGTAGGAGCTCTTCTCATCCCAGCAGTAGGAAACAGCGAACAGACGAGTGCGACTGGGGCTGCAAGCATCAGCGTATGATCTGCCGACTCGAAACCTGCACTCAGCAGCCCTACTTATTGCATCACTGGCGAACAAACCCGGAGCGGTACCTTTCTCCTGTGCACTTTAATTATTTCGAGGATCCGCAATTATGATGTCCATGAACAGCAAACAGCCACATTTTGCCATGCATCCGACTTTACCTGAACACAAGTACACCACTCTTCATTCCAGCTCGGAGGCGATTCGGAGAGCCTGCCTGCAAACTCCACAGGTAAAGTAGCTAAAGTTATCTCGTGTCTCCTTCTATGCCAGGCTCTGCCCGTTTGTAATAAGAAGGAGTACTGCGAGGCACAGGCTGACAAGCGGAGCTTAATGTTTTTTTCATGTATTCCTCGGCAATCATCTGAACGCCTGTGATCTTTTTTGAAGGCATATTCACCGAAGGCTGCGACTTCTGCCTTTTTGTATTAATTTTTATGACTTCACCTTCAGAAAGGAATATTCAGAATGTGCTCTATGATGACAGTATTCCCCAGCTGAGGTTAACATATCCATTTATTCCTGGTCCCCCTTTTTCTCACCATTGCCGTTTCTCTCCTTCTTCCCACTTTCAGCTGCAGAGCAACATCTTTGCCAGCCTAGATGAGACGCTGCTGGCCCGCGCCGAAGCCCTGGCAGCCGTGGATATCGCAGTGTCTCAGGGCAAGACCCATCCCTTCAAGCCTGATGCGACGTACCACACCATGAGCAGCGTGCCGTGCTCGTCGACCTCCACCGTGCCTCTCGCCCACCATCATCACCACCACCACCATCATCATCACCAGAACCTCGAACCCCCAGACCTCATGGAGCACATTAGCTCGCCTTCTCTGACCTTAATGACCGGTGGACACGACGGGACCGGAGGTGGCGGAGGCGGCGGCGGTGGAGGAGGACTGATCTCCACCTCTGCCCATCCGCACTCACACATGCACGGCCTGGGCCATCTTTCCCACCAGGCTGCTATGAATATGAATTCCCCCCTTACGCACCACGGGCTTTTACCTGGCCATCACGGAAGTTCCCAGAACACGCCAGGACTCCACACAAACGGACTTCCCTCCATTAACGACTCAGACACCGATCCAAGGGAATTAGAGGCGTTTGCGGAGCGGTTTAAGCAAAGAAGAATAAAGCTCGGTGTGACCCAGGCGGACGTTGGTGCTGCGCTTGCCAACCTGAAAATCCCCGGTGTGGGCTCCTTAAGTCAAAGTACGATTTGTCGCTTCGAGTCATTAACTCTTTCGCACAACAACATGATAGCGCTTAAACCTATTCTTCAAGCATGGCTGGAAGAGGCTGAGGGAGCGCAAAGAGAAAAAATGAGCAAACCTGACATTTTTAACGGGGGAGAAAAGAAACGTAAGAGGACATCGATAGCAGCTCCGGAAAAAAGGTCTTTAGAGGCATACTTTGCTGTTCAGCCTCGGCCGTCGTCAGAGAAGATTGCAGCAATAGCAGAGAAACTGGACCTCAAAAAGAATGTGGTGCGCGTGTGGTTTTGTAACCAAAGACAAAAACAAAAGCGACTAAAATTTTCTGCTACCCATTAACTGACAAAAAAAATAGTTGCTTTTGACCGTGTTTTGGGACCAAGGAGCATCCAAATAAATATAAATTTCTGTCTTCCTTTTAACGAAGGCTTTAAACGTGGTATATTAATGGAACCGGTTGTATAAGGCTTATTATTACGATATGTTTCATTTATTTATTTTCTCCCCAGTCATCTTCGTTTCACTGATGAATGTGAAGTATGCAAATGTTTGCTGATCCAGTATATACCCCATTCTTGGTTGGTTGGATAAAAAGTCCTCTGTCCTCTGAATTTTATTTAATTTATGTATTTCTTTTTAATGTGGTAATATGCTTTCATATAATGTGTGTCTATTAAATTGCTAAACATTGTAAAAAAAAATAAGATTATCTGTTTGTTACCTCATTATTTACGATTGTAAAGTTCATTTGCTAGCTTGGTTATTTATTTATGTGATTACATAAATAAATAAACAACGTTTGAAATTGCATTGTTTTAACATTTAAAAATCCATCAAATATCGGACTCAACTTTCAGTGTTGCCCGTAATCCGCGTAACTTTTCTCACTGGTCAATATTTCTAAGATTTGCATGATTATAAAAAAAACCTCCACACGTAGAAATGGCCACTCTTATCATACCACTGTAAAATGACCTTGGTTGCGATCGCAGAAATTTACTTTGAATTTGCACTAAGATATATAGTTATTTAGGTTATGTTCATTAGCTAGATATGTTAATATGGTTAACTGTATATATGTATGACACCTTCTCAGAATTCAGAATCTGAATCCCAAGTTAAAAAAAAAAGATGCATAAATGGATACGGAATTTTAAAATAAAAAAAGGATCTTTAACCCGTACGATTCAGTTTTATTAAGTTATTCAAAAAAACTATTATTTCTTATTTTTCCGATGGTTTCTGGCAGAACACGTTTTGGTATCCTATAATTTACAGTACAAACATTCTGTGCGTTCAAATAACCGTATAAGCACTAACGGTGGAGCTTTGTGTAAGGCATCAGTACAGCCTGTTCTCACGTAAGAACATAATGCTATTTCCGCATTGCCTAGGGAAAACAAAACGACAACAAAAAATACAAGTGAAATTTTATTTTTTTTTTGCACAGATATGTTTACAAACTACGCCCACGTGAAACGTGCACGGTGACGATGTCTCACTGTCTTTTTCCTCGCTCCTGTACGTTTTCAGTCTTCAGCTATGACTGTGTCTTCCTAAATTGTGTTTATATTTAATAAATTCTGTAAGCCAAATCCAACAAAGGGAGCTACATCCCCACCACCTTGAAATGATAATAAAAAAGAATAATCATAAAAGTAAACCACTTACGTTTTTGAGTGAAACACGTAATATTCTTATAGTTGATAGATCGACTGCTCATCCTGGTTGTTCCGTACATTTCATGCCATTATATGAAGTTCTCAAATAGGCAGTTTCAGTTTAACAGCATCATCACCGTCAAAAACTACAAAAAGCAGATAGAATGGTGATAACAATATTAACTATGCATACCTAAAAGGAATACTGTACACTGTACAAGCGGTTTTCGTGCATAATGTTTTTAATGTGTGAGATAGTTTAAATGAAAGTGTATGTCGTTATGAAGTTATGCTACTTATTGATTGTTTTTCAGGACAATAACTCAAAGAAAACATATAAGTTTACGGACAAATTTGCCTGAATAACCGCAGTATTATATTACTATGAAACTATTTAAAATGCATTTATACATT
Organism: Isichthys henryi; assembly: GCA_026776945.1. NCBI lineage: Eukaryota > Metazoa > Chordata > Actinopteri > Osteoglossiformes > Mormyridae > Isichthys > Isichthys henryi. The sequence continues at coordinate 23,586,551 of JAODJX010000037.1, forward strand.
TTGCGAAACACTCTTGCCTTCAGATGTAGGCCTATAGACGATGAAATACAAACCATTTACTGTTTACTGTTTATTATTTTCATCGTTGTTGTTTTTAGCTTGTTTGTTGCGACTAAATCTCATTTTGTATACAATTCAGAAAATTGGTGAAGGCCAGTCTACAAAGAACAATTGACTACTTTAACTACGTTTTTTATGATTTATTTAATTACTCTGAATTGACAGTCCCAACTATTTCCAGTTACTCCGGTTGTCGGAAGTATTGTATCAAAAACTGAGAACATGAGAAATACACGTGAATCATTTGCCGCCAGTTGTTTTCCGCGTAGACAATAATAAATTGGTAACTCACACCCAGTGCATGATACTATCGATATTAGAAATGTTCTGTGATGTTTTAGAAATTTCATATATTCTAAAGCGCAGTTCAGCGGAAGTGTAAAAAGTGTTTACTGTACATCATCCCATGACTAGTTCTTAATTATTATTATTTTTCTTACAAATTGCATAACAAAAGCAACACACACAAGAAAAGACATAAACAATAATAACCACAGTAATAATACAATAAATGATTTGTCTTGCAATATATGTATGTCATTTTATTTTTTTCTAGACAAAAAAATAAATTAAGTAATCATCTCAAAATTGTCATAAGCAAAAAATCCAACAATGACAATAATATAGCAGTAAAAACTAATAAATTCGGTTTTTATTATTATTAAAATGATTTGATAGGTATCAAATTAGTTAGATCTATATTATCTGGTTAAATAATAATACAAAGCCCGCACTTTCCCGAAAACGAATTGCTTATGTGATGCAGTATTAATCGACTTTTGGTGATATAAAATGCAATATTTTCAGAGAGCTAACGGGGTTTTGACAGAATCGGCTGATGAAAGTGGTCACAGCTGTAGACCGGGGAAATGCGACCTATTTATTGCTTTTGTTTGGTATTTGGCTTCGGAGAAAGGGGATGGTTGATTTGTGAGTAAGGGCATTTAGTTTAATTTCTGGGAAAAATAACGAACAATTCCCGTCATAAATATAATAACGTTCGAGTGTTGTTCTGTTTTTAGTATATGCCATGTGTTTTATTTGATACCTAATAGTGCTGGTACGAAGAGGAAGAAGAAGAAAGTTGTGACGTGTTAAAAATGCGCACCCTGAAGTTGGACGACATCATACACTTACATATTTTCCCAAACTAAGGGAGGCAGCATGATTCTCAGCTTTTAGATCGGCTTATAAAGTTGTTCAAATTTAAACGAGTATTACCTGATGAGATTTGATTGGTAGGTGAAGTTTAAATGAATGTTTGCAGATATGCAACTTACATTAAAAAATTGTTTTTCGAAAATAATTGTTTTCTTTTCAAGTGTTTTGCCAAATTCCAAAAACTTAAAAAAACGTAAGCAACGTTCTCACTGCACTCTGCAATGTCTAATAGTAATAACAAAATGACCGTGTGGTTGTAAAAACAGTAGAACCCACTTAATAAAAGTATTTTAAACATAACGGATGTCGATATTTTATTTGTATACGCATTCATTTTTTCCTAGTTCATTAAAACACTATAGATTTTATATTTATTAGAATCGTTGTTTTGGTAGCTGTATTTTTATCCCTGCAGAACGATCTCGGGGAGCACTTGCTAATGTACTCATGAACGCAGGCTTCACTGGGGCTCCAGATTTCAGCCATATTTCAGTACCAAGAACAGCTCCCTCGCAGACTGAACGGTAATGCATTATTGAAAGCCTATATCAAACAGCTCTGGGGTGCTGTCTTTCTGAGCTGGGCACGAGATGAAGTCCGACTGTCTGACTGCACAAAAGCTTCTAATATGTTAATGGCCGTAGGGGATGCCTAAGGTACGATTCCCAGCTGCTTCGGCAGCCATATGTCAGGCTGTTTGCCACACGGATCTGTTAATCAAGTACGATTTCATCAGCAGAGGTCTGCGATAATCCGCCGTCAAACTAAAAGCAAAATAATAATAATAATAATAACAATAATAATACTTTCCTTTAAAAGAATTATCTAAACTACTGTGGTATGAAGCACACCGAAAATCATGCTTCTGAATATTTTACGATCAGCAGAATCTTGTGTACGGTTCATCCTCCAGTCCTTTCATTGCTCTTATGAAACAGGCCAACACGCTGGGCTCCTTTCATGAAGAGAATCTTTCTATCGCTTCTCCCTTTTCCTCAAACGGAAAAAAGGGATTTTCGTCATTGTCTGTAAAAATGACTGTGCCGTTATTTTTGGGTCTTAACGGGGCTAAAAAACATTTTTTAAAAAATGTAATTATTCCCGTTTAAGTATAGATAAAGGATGAACATGATCAAGATTTTTTGCAGTAAAAAACTGATTCACGCCTATGAGTTTCTTTAAGGTGAGTTAATGTTGACGTAAGCGAAATCTAAATGCTAAGGTCCACATGAAAGGTGAGTAGGATTTTCAAATGCATAATTTGTTGTCTCCCATATACTGTGCTATAGAATAAATTTCTTTAATCGAGAAACTGGAAAATATTCAGATAAAATGATTTAGGTAAATAAAGCACTTTTTATTAGCAAAGCCGGCCATGTATGCGTGCTTTAATTTAGTTGAACTGCATGACCGCCATAAGGTATATTCTACACAGCTGCTCCAACTGCTTATGAACAATAATCGTGAAAAATGACCCCAAGATACAGATGTCATATGGGAACAGGAGCGTAGACCTTCGAAATCTGTATTCATTTCCAACTTTTATTTACTCAGGAATGTCGGCCAGTAGCGCCGATTCTCGCGCCTCTGATATGGGGCGCCGGTGATGTTGACACAGCGGCAAAATTCAATCACAACGGGTTCGGAATCAAGCGGACAACTTATTTATCCAATAAATCCGCCATTTAGTAAGAAAAATATTTGAGCAGCTGTATTTGACCTCTGGTCACATTTACTGCAATGCCTTTGGAGGAGTAAAATGAAAGCAAGACCTTGTGAGTACTCTGAGTACAGGGGTCCACACATTAGACTGAATCCTGTAGACTTCAAAAGAAAAAAAAAAACACAAACCAGCAATAGCAAACAGTTTCTTTTCCAGTTTTAATAATGTCAGTTGTGTTCTACCATTTCTCTTGAAATCCAACAGAAAATCTTTCAGTACATTTAATTGCTGAGAATGAATATACTTAACTGATTTCCCCCCCTTTCACAGAATAGAAGAAACAATAATAATAATAATAATAATAATAATAACTGAAGACATTTCCAGAAAGTTCCTCACATCAGTGAACAGCATAAGGTACTTTATCCTGTATCCTACACCCTACTTACCCAACTGTACACCATTCTACTCACATTCCTTCATCATTGATGTTTTTTCTCTTTGTATATTAACTTTCTATCAGTCTTCGAATGCATCTGTCAAATGTTCCCTTTTCTCTACCCTTTGCTGTTTGGCAGCTTGCTGCTCTGCACTTTTGACCCCATATTGAGCACATTTGTCCATCATTATTGCCGTCACCCACAGCATCCGGCCGGGATTCACGTTCGGCATTCTTGATCGTTTTATTGCAGATTTTTATAAGTACACTCACCTTCAGGATCAATACGTTTTATCATTCATGTAAGATGCACAAAATGCACATTCCAAATTTCAGGACTCTTTGAGTTGTGGCAGGTAAAGATAACAGTGATTTCCAATGGAATTTTATTTATATAAAGTCGCTCCATGTATGAATTTCCCTATATGACCCATCTGGAATATCTATCGAGGGCATCAAGTGTCCAACATTACGATTAAGCCATAATTATATAAGTTCAAACAAAATAAATTTTAAGAAGCATGAATCGCTGAATCTGCTCTATTTCATAGGGTCACAGAGAGTGTAGTTTGCCTAGCATATTGATTCTCTCATTTCCATGACATCATTCAACAATCAAAAAAAAAAAAAGATTGCAAGGAGGACTGGGCTGGTTGTTTAGAAGCATATTAAATATTTTATGAGGACACTGAGAAGATAGGGAAGACTGTGGTCAAAAAGGTTAGTTCAACTCATTTGCTGAGCCCTGGTAGGCCCTCACTCATAGAGGTGGAGAACAATAATTGTTAATGCAACCTGCTTTGTCAACACTGAGAAAATGGTAATGCCTGCACTGGTCACGAGCCAGAGCCATTCACACAGCACAGTGTGCATATTTAATATCCCAACTTCTAATTTTCACCCTAAAGCTGCCACGGCCCAATAAGAATGTACAGTACGTGAAACACTGACTACTTATTACAACTCTTTTATGTGAAGCACATATTTTGCACACTGGAACCTTAATTTTACTGCATTCATGCTGCTTGGTACCATAAGGTACAAAATTACATGCAATAGCATTCAAGCAGCCACACGTGCAGTGTCATCTGAAGAACATTTGCATTAAATGATTATGTAATAATAACCTGACATTAAGGAGGGTTTGGGGAAAATAGCAACAACAATGAAAAACTGCGTAAACATCAGGGCACCTTATAATATATATATATAGTAGTAACAAACCCAAATCCAAGTAAACAAACAGGCAACCAAGCAAGCAAACAAATTTAGTAGATAGATAGATAGATAGATAGATAGATAGATAGATAGATAGATAGATAGATAGATAGATAGATAGATAGATAGATGAATAAATTAATGCAAGCAGACAGACACTAATGAGGATGCTGGGGCAATTTTGTGAGACCATCTCTTTGAACATTAAATGAATGATAAGAATGTGATTAATAATAATACAGAGGTCGAATTCTGCCAGCCAACAGAAAACCCTCAGTGGGTTCCATAATTAAACTACATCAACATTTCAAAAGAAGTGTCAGTGCTATTGTTGCTTTTCAGCCCCACTGTAATTTCAGCAGTCAAACTGTTCATTTGTGTAAACAAGATGAGCAACATGGGTGAAATGGAGACTATTTATTTCCTGGTGAAAAGCCAGAATTCAACAGTATTGTTTCATTTAGTTCTCTGAATCTGCTGTATGCTTGTGATTAGTAGTTTTCATCAGGCTTATGTTTCCTACATGTGTTTTATGAAAGACATTCTTCAATGACCCTTTAGGTTCCTCACCGGAAATGGAAAAACAAACAAACAAACAAACAAACAAACAAACAAACAAACAAACAAAGCTACTCCTTCACCACTGATAACACTGTGGGGTCTGGTTAATATCGCTCCCGGTGTGTGAGGGTTTGTTTTAAGAAAGACATTCTTCAGTGACCCTTTAGGTTCCTCACCGGAAATGGAGAAACAAACAAACAAACAAACAAACAAACAAACAAAGCTACTCCTTCACCACTGATAACACTGTGGGGTCTGGTTGATATCGCTCCCCGTGTGTGAGGGTTTGTTTTAAGAAAGACATTCTTCAATGACCCTTTAGGTTCCTCACTGGAAATGGAGAAACAAACAAACAAACAAATAAATAAACAAACAAACAAAGCTACTCCTTCACTACTGATAACACTGTGGGATCTGGTTGAAATCGCTCCCCGTGTGTGAGGGTTTGTAAGAGGCAGAGCACCTAATCTTACCAGATATTCAAGATGGATCCCATAACATTCACTGGCACATTCATGTTAAAGCTTTGTTCCACTGGGCCACAGAAAGTCAAAGTTTTGACATCTTCTTACATTATAAACCACAAAAGGAGCCTCGTCCATGCATGGATTCCTCACAGGATCTAGACAGTCTCACTCCCGCTGATACTGTTGTGTGCTGTCATTAATATTCCTGCCGTGGCAACGCATGCCGCCTGCAACAGTATCCACTATATCCCATTGCCGTAACTCTGCACTGCAGGCAGACACTGGCTGGGTCAGCAGGCTAGCTGGCTGTTATAAATCTCCAGTATCAACGCCAAAAGTGACAGATCTGGTGTGCAACGAGTTCATCTATATTTTGCACTTTGTGGACAAAGATGGTGCCACTAATCACGTCTTCCGTTTCTGGATCATAAGGAAAGCTGTATACAAACAATTAATCGTCAAATAAGACAAATCATATAGTAATTATAAAAACTGAAGCAGTATTAGTCCTACCCGGCACCCCTCCACTGAGGTCCAGTGAAATTGGCTGGCAAGTCGGTGCCCTACTGTAGGCGACTGCCTATGCTGTCTACAGGACTGACCACTGAAGCATTGATTACTGTACAATCATACATTTAAAATAGTTTCTTCTATTTATACTAAAGATTTAAGAGGACTGACATATTTTCATGTTTTAAAAATGTTATACTTGATAATGGTCCAGGTTTAATATTTCATGCTAAATATCATTAAGTCCATTACCTTGAGGCAATAGATGTCCATTAGCATGAAATGATTATGCTTTCACTGCTCTCCCCTTAATTCAGAGTTGCAGCAAATACATTTTTAAATGGAAACCTTCCAAACTCATCACATTGCAGAAACCCAGATTTTTCCCCAATAAATATTAAAGTGTGCTCTCTATAGCTATGTTAATACTGAACCCATCCTAGAAAGTACAGAGCTAGTCCATCCCAGGTCATCGCATACTTTAAACAGGCGAAATCCAAGGGTAATTTGGTGCTATTAATTCACCTGAAACTCATTTATTTGGACTGTGGCAAAATATTGTAGCACAAGCAGGCAGGAGAAAAATAGAGGAAAACTCATCACACAAAGATCCTTGACTGAATGACACCACCCTGGAGGTGCAAAAGACTGACTGTGTAGCACAGCCTGAATCAACCATTACCCATATTAACAAATGAGTTTGCACCTGAGGAAATTCTGCAAATGTGTCAATTTCCTTGCTGACCTTTTCTGAGTTAAAAATGGCGATGGAACACCTCTGTATCCTATGTAATATTTTAGGAATTGATTTTGATTTTATAGAAATGTAATCTCGTTTTGTCATAAAGCGGGCTAATCAAACATAGCATTGGTTACTTACATTTTTTTGGATTAAAAATCATAACAAGAAAGGGTGAACCAAGTGAATCATAAAGAATTATGGGTAAAAATGTGTGTCTGGATTCTCCTGCCAAGTATATGGTTTGAGTTGTATTTCTCTCTCAAATACTGCACAGTGTGGTTGAATATCCATCTACACTGGTGGAAAAAACAAAAGGTGATGCTACTGCAGAACAGATCAGCCAATACAGTCCTGTGGGGCGAAAGTGTAGCTGAGAGCTTTTATTTTGCAAAGTTACTCTGTGGGGGGATAAAGTGCATCTGAGAGCTTTTATTTTGCAAGGTTACTATGTGGGAGGAAAGTGCAGCTGAGAGCTTTTATTTTGTAAAGGTACTTGCCCCCCCCCCGACTTTCTTTGCTGGTGCAAGAATATGAAACTTAAATTTTGCCATTTCCAACAATTGTTGATGTTGGTTTCTACTTATTGCTGCTGTTTTATACTTCCATATACTCACCACAGTGGTTTGCATTTTTAAGTACAAGATAGACCTAAATAGTCCCCATTGTGTACTTTTGTAAGGGTCCTCTGATGGATTCAGCTCAGGATGCTCCATTCTTTAAAGTGCTTTACACCCCATGCTCAGTGAAATCCTCTACACTACTGGAACACCCTCACTGTGTTTATTTAGAAAGACAAGCCTGGGTCATCTTGACATTCCTGAATTCTTTAGTGCCTGAATGCATGTAGATATTAAGGAGCATGGCCTGGTCAAATCAAGAAACAAATACTTTAGCCCTAGGTAACCGCTAAGTATTAAAAGTGTTTAGTTTTCATTTGTCAGCATAAAAGCATTGTGTGCTTTTATGCTGCATATTCTACTTCACAAATTAGACTTAACAAAAAAGAAAACAAATAAACTGTTATGAAATACGTAACATAATATCTGAAAGAGATCATCTGCATGCAGTTTCTTTTAATAAGCGAGTGTAATGATAAGATGTGGTTTTGACTGAAGCAGAGAAACAATGTAAATTTCAATGGTTCAGGAAATGCTATTTATAAATATAACCATTATTTGCAAACTGGTAGTGCATGTGGTTCATTAAACACTGGGTCTGCGTTTCAAAATAAATAAGAAAATTCATACAAATATATTAAATACGTATTGAGAAGCTTAAAGAGAACCAACAATCAGCACAACACAATGCACACCCTACTTTATGAAAACTGTACTTGCTACATTTTCAAAGGTGTTTACTTTTGGTTCAAAAAAATGGATAGGTGATTGATGAAAACAACTCTTTCCAGATTAAGCTTTTCAATTACACTTGTAGAACATGTTAACGGGCAAACTGTAACTCAATTAAAGCAAAAAATTATCCCAATGGGACTTGAAAATCAACCCAATATATCACATGTAATTAGTAATTTCATGAACTACATTATTGTCAGGCTGAATAAATGTGGGTTCTGTAAGTTCCCTCAATGACTTAAATATTGTAATGCAACTATAACGAACGTGATTTATATCACAGATGTTTAACTTGTGCCTAAATTCTCAGCAAGTAAATGCCTGATGAATAAACAGTCATTCTAATGGGAGCTGATAGCAGCTTTTACATGAAATATAATAAAGGTATGTACTGAAGCGTGCGTAAAGTGAGCAGGAGACACCCTGTCCTTAAAACAAGGGGAAATGCAGGTCTGCTGCCATAAATAACCCTAGTTATCCAGAATAGTCAGTCTCAATGGGAACAACAGAAATGGCAGCTTCAGTTAATCTGTCCACTCATTTGAATAGATACTGCTATCTGTCAGTTATGTTCATAGATGCAAACGGAGAGGGTTTACTGTAGAACGGCCTGTGACGATTGTACGCGGAACATGTCTCGGGCCAAATAGAAGAATTCAGAACACTTAGCTTTTGCAAAAATCATCTAAACAACATTATTTGTTTTGCCATGAAAATTATGTGTTATACACTCATAACTGCATTTATGAGAATTATTAGAGAACATATGGACATACTTTTTTCTAGCATCGTTTCTTTGACCTGCTTTGACTCGAGCTGGTTTACTTTGAAGGTTCTACAGGTATATTTTAATTTGTAGTATTACTGTTTCTTGGAAGGTCTGGAGACACCTCGACATACAGCATGTGACCTGACCATCCTCCATCACTAACCCTCAGTGGCTTTTTGCTTTTCATTAACGTGTTTCAGTGAAATGGTTCACGTGACACTTCTGGATATCTTTTGTTTTTTGTGAATTGCATTTACAGACTAAGTGTATAGTTTCTTTCTAGATCCTCTCCTGAGTAATATTAGTGTGTGTAACATTTCTGAAGCAAGGTGGTCAGTCATTGGTAGCTATGCCTAGCGTGTCACTGGACGCTTAGCTTAGCAGCGCTTGCACCTAAATTGGCTCCCTGACAGTTGTATGCTAATGTATTTTCTTCACTTGCACTTCGCTTTGGACAAAAGCAGCTGCCAAATAAATCAATGTAAATGTCTAAATCTTGTCTGGTGATGTTTTGCCTGTGTAATCTGCAATGTTTAGGCACCCTTAAGCATAGGAATGCTTATTCATTTCTTAAGTTATGTTGAGACCTTTTGGGTTGCTCTGGCGTCGATTTCTTCATCGTAGTTTATGGAACTCACTTCATCGACATAATGAATGGGAGCACGATAATAAAGGTAAAAAAATACAGTTACATTATTGGATTTATTAAACAGACTTAGCTGTTTAAAGATGAATATCAAATGAACCACAGTAATTCTGATAAAGAAACCAGCACAATCTGCATGTTGGAAAGAGCAGAAACGTGTCAAAGTTTAACACTGTAATAGTTGCTTTTCTTTACTTTATAAGAGTGCAGAAATCCATCCATCCATCCATCCATTTTCCAAACCGCTTATCCTTACTGGGTCGCGGGGTGCAGCAATCCATGCGCATGAATTTTCTCTTCGATTAGAACAAATCTAAAATGTCACAATGTGGATTTCAGCATCACAGCAAGACTCTGTTTTCTGATTTGGCATCTGTCAGAAATGTCTTAGGTTTTAAGCCCTTCGCCACTCATTTCTCCATCACAAATTAAACCTGAAGTCCTTGCTATGCTGACATAGGAATACAAAGTGACTTGTATTTGTGTGCGTGTGTGTTTTGTTTTAATTTTGTGCTGCGACACGAGAGAAAGGCCTGGTGCCAGCCATTTGGTGGCTTGAATCAGTTTCCATTGAAACAGTCTTTGTCAGCACAAAGCATAATGCCAGCTGGCAAAATATCCATCTGTTTTACTTCAGTCTGCTGAACTGTACAGTATATTGCAAGACTTCCTCTTCTATTAGGGACAAAAAAATTTAGTTTTTCCTTAAAGGGAGCTCAGTGAAGAATCATGAGCATATTCTGAAATATAAGGTGTTTAAAATCACCATTACCTACAAATATGTGGATCGAAAAACAGTTGTTCAATATATGCATTAATTAGTCCAAGTAACACTAAAATTATCAATGAGTAGCCTGAAGGCAAAACTAATACTTATCAGCAAAATGCATGAGCAGAGAGAGGCAGCACAGTTTCTACTCAAAGCCACTCTGATCTGCTAGAATAATTCATAGAGAAAGGTGGCATGAACTTTCTTTAAACAGATCATACTGTTACATTTATTGCTTCCTGATGTGCATGATTAATCCCACCCACTAAACATGCTGAAGCCTACAAACCTGCCTGAAGGGTTATCATATCATATTATACTATGGGCAGGATGTTAATGTGATTCAGTTTATCTATCAAGGTAATTTAGGGTGTTTAATCTGTTTTTTGTATATACTGAATTTTAAGGCTAATAAAATAGTCATAATTAATGAACAATCATGATTTGGTTCCTTTAATGAAGTAATGTATTGACATTTTATTCAGATTAACTTTCAATTTTTGGAAATAAAAATGAACTGTAAGTTAACTGATGGTCATCTTCATTCTTTTGATGTTTTGCTCCAAGCAAATAAAACCAAAATTCTGCTTGTAGAATAGAATCGCAGTCACAGAATCAGAAAGTGGACAATTAGGGATGCATGCTTACAACTCTAGTATGAGACAAAGTACAGAAATGGTGCTATGAAATAACAATGCATACTGGGACAAAACTGTATCTGTTTATTAAATGGTTAGGCTCCCCTTGTTTCCTGAAACCGGAACTCCAATTGTTAAGATGAAAACAACGGAAAACAAAGAAATATGGAGAAAATGTTTACTGTTGTTTTCTTTTGCTGAGAAGAATTATAATATAATTTTTTGCATTTGAATATGTGTCGGGGCGGCATGGTGGTGCAGTGGTTAGCACTTTCGCCTCACACCTCTGGGACCCAAGTTCGAATCCCCACCTGGGTCACATGTGTGTGGAGTTTGCATGTTCTCCCCATGTTGTCGTGGGGTTTCCTCCGGGTACTCCGGTTTCCCCCCACAGTCCAAAAACATGCTAATTGGAGTTGCTAAATTGCCCATAGGTGTGCATGTGTGAGTGTATGGTGTGTGAGTGTGCCCTGTGATGGGCTGCCCCCCCGTCCTGGGTTGTTCCCTGCCTCGTGCCCATTGTTTCCGGGATAGGCTCCGGACCCCCCATGACCCAGTAAGGATAAGCGGTTTGGAAGATGGATGAATGTGTGTCTGAAGCAGTTTGGGGTATTGGGGTTCATCATTTGTCCTTTTGGTGTCTAAAAAATAACTATTGCGTTTAAATTTTAAAGCTCTAAGTAAAAATGACACATTGTGAGAAATTTTTCTACCTTTGACAACTTTTCTTTAAAAAAGCCAGTAAGCCAGATGAGGAGAACTATTATTTTTGTCCAGTTTTTACATTTAATGTTAAGAACCATAAAAAAAAATGAAAAGAAAGACAAAAACACCCTGCGAAGAATTAAGAATCTAGCGAAAGAAAGCCAATGTTCAGTGGCATATAAAAAGGAACTAATTTAGCTTAGCATGAATCTCTGCACAGCGTCTATGAGGCAAATTTGAAGACCACTGACTGCAAGCCCATTTGCCTTTTCTACTAGCTGAATTATTAATGATAATTATCATGCTAGGGTATTGCATATGATAACAATATATTCATTGGAAGAAGGACTGTATGTTGCACTGCACCCTTACCAGCATGTGCCTTTGAAGATGTGGACTAGACCATAAATGGCATTTAAGGTGAAGGTATGGTGGGTAGTTGTAAAATTGACAGGGAGGCCACAAGTGAGAATGCACATAGAAAAACAGTGTTCAGCATTTGTTTATCAGCAATCCATATAGATACAGTCATGTATCTCATAATGACATTTCAGTCAACGATGGACCGCTGTAAGATTTTGATGGAGCTGAAAAATTCCCATTGCTTAGCGATATCGTAGCTGTCATAACTTTATAGTGTAAAGTATTACTGATACGTTTGTGGCACTGCCAGTCATATAAAACTATAGCAGTTACAATTATGCTCAGTAAATAATACTTGATAATGATCATAAACAACGATGTTTCTGGTTTATGTATTTACTGTACGTTTTAATCATTATTTAGGCTACAACATGTAGCCTAGGTACTGTATGTAGTAGGCTATCCCATCAGGTTTATGTAAGAATGCTCAATGATGTTAGCACAATGGTGAAATCATCTAACAATGCACTTCTTCTTGTCGTTAAGTGACATATGACTGTATTGATTTTGGTATGTGAAACTACACCAATCATACATTATACTTTATATAGGCTGTGTATTTATCATATAATTCCCGCTTTTACTATATGTTATAGTTATTTTAGGTTTTGTGTATAATTCCGTAGCCTATTTTTCAGTCTGGGAATGCTCAACATTTTTTCCCACATAAATAACGGTAATTGCTTCTTCACTTTACGCCATTTCAACCTATAAAGGATTTCATAGTAATGCTCTATTTTCAGATATCAGGGGAAAGCTGATGAGGAGAGCGACAGTGTTGTATCACATGACCTGGCCACCTAACATAAACCTAGTAGAAATGGTTTTGGAGGGGTTTGACCAGAGAGTGAAGGAAAGGCAGTCAGTCGGTGCTCAGCATACATGTAGGACCTCCTTCAGGACAGCTGGAAAAGCATCCTAGGAGGCCACCTCATGGAACTGGCATAGAGGAGACTGCAGGGTCAGCCTGTCCCTGGAGCAGCCACTGGGGCTAAGGGCCTTGCTTGGGGGTCAATAGTGGTATCACTCTACCGACCACAGGATTTGACCCCGCAACCTTTTGAGTACCAGCGCACAAAGCTGCCCCACTTTTCTTGATCAATTCATAACTCCCAATATGTTATATTATTGTCTTGACATCTTTACAATTATTCTAAAACGTGGAGCTTTCTATGGATAGGTCTGTCCAAACTTTTGACTGGTGCTATATAAGCATTCTCACTTGGGGGCATCCTGTCGTTCTTCAGTTGTACTGGGTTTAAGATTAGGAGAGGTCTTAAACTGGCTAACTTTTGACTAATATCGTAGTTTTACATAAACATGAAGATCATTTAAACAATTTTCATTGACTGCAAAACACTTTTTTGCTGCATATATAATAAGTTCAATAAATTTTGTTCTCAGAAAATGAAACACAGCACAGCTTTAGTCTTAGTGTATCTCTAGCCACAATTTAGAGTTGCTCAAAAGGCTTAAATTAAAAGCAAATCCACTTATTTCCGGAAATCTAGTAAATAATTGCCAACAATTAACTAGCAATTAAACATGCATGAATGCATTTGATGTGCATGCAGTTGCTTTTGTTTTGAGAAGAACTGAAATGGTGTTCAAGAGTTAATAATTACATCATCACATTTATTAATTTCTAGATGAATTTTGCAGAATGTTTTACTCCAAAATGATTTCACTACAAATGTGTTCGGGTTAAGGTAAGCTTAGGTGGAAGGCCTGCACCTTTCATTATTTATGTATACATGACATATAAAAATATTGGCAATTGATTTTCCATTCTTTTTTCTGTCAGATTTTATTCCCACCATTTCTAGAGCTGCAGCGAATGACTGAATATCACCCCGTGCATAGCCAGAGGGCAAAGAACTACCTGGTGGTAAAAAAATACCTATCAATTAGACTGGACGTTCTGGGCAGTAGCGGGATTCACCTTTGTCTATAGTGCAATATTGATTAGACCCGGTGTAGTGTCAAGTCAGAGTGAGGCAGCCAGGTGATTTAAAGGCTTTCACTGGAGACGACCTGCTTTCTTGTCAGGTTCCTGAAAATGCTGATGAGCTCTGTTTCTTCAGGACAGCAAGAGGAAACAAAAGTATATTTCACAGGAAAGACTCTGGATGAGAAAGTCCAGCGGACACACTGTCAAAACTGTGATAGCAGAGAATTGACAAGTGCATGTAACACCTTTTTTTTAATCCTATGTAGCAGCACTACAGGGAAACAAACCCACACCACTTTAACATTTTTTAATTTATTTTTTTCCAACTCTAGAAGGATGGAAATTGGTGAGGTTTTGCTGCAGGCATGATTCCTAAAAAACTGACAGGGAAAAGAAGATTCGCTCATGCCAGTCATGTCCAGATATGCTAACTCTCATATAATAATTGTAATTAAACATCTATAGCTGGGTTCTGTAAGGATGCTATCATTCACCCACTGGGAGATACACATGATTTTCTTCATCAGCTAAATAATCCAAAGTGAAAATATTTCATAGATAGATACTAGCCATACATTCTGTGTTCTACAAATATACTCATTCGTTTTGGAACATATTTTTGAAACTCTTTATAAAGTGACTGATTTGTTACATTCCACAATAACCCACGTAAGCATAACAATTCTGGAATGTGATTTATTTCTTGAAAGAAACTATGAATATTCTAACTACTGATCTCTTTTGTCAACACTTAATTAAAGCTAAGTGATTGTCATTATTAATGGCTGGCATGGTAACTGTGTTTGGAGACATGACACAATCATTTTGCTGACAGGTGGCAATAGCTTTGTACTTGGCATACTTGAGTATTATTGAGTATTATACTGTGAAACAGTAACACTAAGGGAAAAAAATGCGAGGGTGGGGTGGGGTGGGGGGCTACGGCAGTAACAACCCCATCTCATACCTTTTCTCCTCTACACAATCCCCCATTCCTGACCAGGGAAAAATGGCTTCCCTTCAACTAGGCTTTATAGCTCAGAACAAAGCCGTTGTGAAGAACAGAAGCCCCCTGTAGTTTTCTCTTCTCCTTTGGTTAAACTGTCTGTTAGAATTCCTTTTAGACAGTCACTTCTGACAGACTCTCAGTACCTCACATTTCTTATTCAATGTTATGGGTAAGAATGTAGCGGTTCACAGGAACAGAGTTTAGAAATGTAATTCAGTTTATTTTTGCTGTGTGCGGCACGCCTGCAGAGTTTGTTTGTGGATGTAAAAACATTTCCCAACACTGCAGTACATGCCTAGTGTTCTTGCGCATATTTACGGTTCATTTTATTATTCCATTTAATTATTTCATATCATTCAAGTATAATATACTAAGTATAGTACTGATATTATATTTCACCACATAATGACATTCTCAAGTGATCTGCCGAGCAAACACGGTTTTGTGTGTGGTAAAGAAGAAAGCAACACTATATTCTGTCCATGGTAAAAATAAATAAATAAATAAATAATAAAAAGGAGGTAGTGCGAAATGACTAAGAAAAGAATGATCAAAGTCTCCAATCCATGTTGCTGAAATATTATTACACATAAACTTGACCCTGGTGCCCGTTTCTCTGTCCCCGTAGACTAGTCTTAAGTTGTCTTCCGCAGGCAAACCTTGCACTCTCAATCCCTCAAATCAATCTCTCACAGGAATGAAGCTGAACAGTGTGCTTGACTGGTTTCATGAAAAACTAATCAGGTATTCATCATGAAGATCAAACACACAATGTGTAATTATGAGAGAAAGCAATCTGATAATCCTTGAAGGGGCAGCAGTCCAGATATAATCACTTCGAGATTAGAAAAACGCCTTTCCTCTTATTTTGTAAAGTTCGCGTAAGGAATAGGAATTTTAATTTGTAATTGCATGGAATGCCTTTAGCAAGCTGTGATCTACTCCTTGTGCACTTTCAAAACAAATCAGTATCGAAAAATGTTACTCAAAAGAACAAATCTAACCTTGTCAGATTTAATTTCTACTATTCTGTGACAATATCAAAAAGAGTTTAAATTCAAAATGATCTTGTTCAGTGGCACTCTGGTCTTTATTACAACTGCAGCAGAATAACCTGGAGATTTCAGAAATTATATTACAACTACAAAGAAACACAGGAATACAAAGCTTTACAATTTACTTTCTTGAGTTTCATTTGCTCTTATTAATTAATGATAGCAATATGGCAGCATAAGGATATTGCATATTATCTTTTGATAGTAGCCATAATAAAATAATAATAATAAAAACAGAACTGCAATAATCCTTATGAAATGTTGAAATATTTCCTTGAAGAGAAATGAATTTCTACAGCATTCAAAACTATTTTAACCTTTCTGTAATTAAACTATATCTTAGCGCAAAGTTGAATTCTTATAGACTTAGTGGCTCTTCTAATTGCACACAGGTGCATGTGGACTTATTCTTCATGCCCACTTGGGTTTTAGTTAAGAGAAAAAAGACTCATTGAAATGTGGAAAAGAATCTGATGATTAATTAATATCATTAGAAAATGGAAACATAAATGAATTACATGCAACATACCAGATGTCAGTTAGGTGAATAAATTGGGAACAAATTGCGGACATGCATTGTTTTGGTCTCGGTGGAACATTTGGAAAATGCCGTACAGCATTCCACAATTGAATTAGGTGTCCCTGAACTCTGTAATGAAGTGCTTGCACAGTTATTGAGAATATGTTGGTATATTATGATACCAAAATACATTGTATACTAACATATAATTCTAATTTCTAGAAAAAAAAATCCACCCATCTATCAGGAATGGCTTCTCTTCAACAAAAGTGACATTAAGATGTACTGTGTGGCTATGTCCTGTCTTTTGGGACCCATTTAACATGATAGGAAACATGAAACTCGCATGTTTGTCCAGATACAGATACAGTCCATGCGTATTAAGTGCCAAACTCCCCTCAAGGGGAACAAAGTAATCGGTGGGAATGCACAGGGGGAAGGGGGGAGCGGGGAAGGGGGAGGTGTCGGGTGGGTGACTTACCATAATTAATACATTGAGGGGAAGATCATCCAGCATGTTGTCTGTATATCTGTATTTGTGTTGAGTGGTGTGTTGCATGTCTTGATTCATGGTGTTAAACAACCAACTGAATTCCTCTGCTATCCTAACCCTTGAAAATAAGAAAAAAAACCGCTGGTATCAGTTTGGGAGGTAGCATAAATGCAAAAGTTCTTACTAAGATACAAGCACTGATCAGCCATAACATTAATACCACCTGCATAATATTGGGTAGGTCCTCCATGTGCCACAAAAACAGCTGTGACCCATCGAGGCCTGGACTCCACAGGACCACTGAAGGGCTCCTGTGGTATGTGGCACCAAGTCATTAGCGGCAGATCCTTTAAGTCCTTTGAGTTGTGAGGTGGGGCCTCCATGGATCGGACTTGTTTGTCCAGCACATCCCACAGAAGTTTGATCGGATTAAGATCTGGGCAATTTGGAGGCTAAGTCAATACCTTGAACCCTATTTCATGTTCTTCAAACCATTCCTGAACAATTTCTGTAGTGTGGCAGGGCACATTATCCTGCCGAAAGAGGCCACTGCCATTGATAAATACCGTTGCCTTGAAAGGGTGTACTTGGTCTGCAACAATGTGTAGGTAGGTG
>JAODJX010000037.1:23634753-23655467 GCA_026776945.1 Isichthys henryi
AGTAACTCAGAGTGATATCAAGCCAGCAGAGGAATTTCTGGAACAGAACGGTCTTGAGGGAGGTGGGGAGGGAATCTGAAGACCGGATATGGTGGAGGGGAATCACACATGGGAACCATCTGGAGTGAAATGTTGTGCATGGTGGAGGAATCTCCAACCGGTACTGGTTTCCCGATGGAAGGAGTCAAGGACCATAGGGCTTGAGTAGCCTTTTGGTGGAGATGGAAGTCTGTCAATTAATGGCTCTGACAGCCAGGAAGAGGGACATAATGTGAGAGAGACAAGGAGGCTACCTAACCGGCATGTACACTGTGTGAGGAGCTGCACCTTAAACCAGTGATAATTCTTGAAAAAAAATGGATACCATGGATGAGGAGGAGGACAGGGTATAACTTCTCAAATTTAAATAAGACCTGAGAAAAGCACCACAGTGGTTGCATTACATGCCCATGGATGGGAGATCGGTTTCCTGATACAGTCCAACAGCAGGAATTCGGGGAACCTCCGCAACCCTTACCAGCATAAGATGGATGTACGGGAAATACTGGCTGAATATTTCAACTAATCTAATTTTGAAAATCCCCCCATTAGTGCAAAACATGATTTCAATATATATTATAACAGATTATATTTATTATTGGAAACATAAGACTGACAGTAAATCCAATTTCAGGAATTGAAATGAAAACGGCTCATTTCAATTTACTTAATTTGAAAACAACTTCATATTACTCGAAGTACAACCCACAAGCGCAGCAAATTTCTGTTGACAGCTATGAACTGCCAGATGGGGTTAGCTAGGGAAAAAGTCAGTGACCTCTATGAAATGAGAGTGTGCTGCAGGACATGCACAATGGAATCAACAGATGGCGCCCTCATGCTGTTCATCAGGTCTACTGAAGCTCAGCACGAAAGACGACTGTTACTGTAAATACAACTCCAAGGTAAAACTACTGCACAGTCTATACAATCAATAATTACTAATCTTTATATTATAATTTATTCACATGCCATGGGCTTATGAAGCAACTTCTTGCATATTTTTTTCCTGACTATTATGAATATGTCACTAATATGAAATTCCATTCTAAGGAATATATGTAAATTACTTGTGAGAGATGTTTATTGGTATTGTAAAAAAAAAGGTTTTTTGAAGGAGATAAGAAAGAATTCCATAATGTCCATTAGTTTCACACATGCGCAAGGTTTACAAAAATAGACACATTAAAAAATCTATATACTGCATACATGCTTCAAAACACTTACAAATTAAAGGGACATTCCTGACATAAAATATTTGCTGTCTTCCTGAATAAACTAAAAAGATACCTGGCAAAGAGGCTGTAACAATGGACCTTTTTAACCAAGATTTTTTTTTTTTTCCAAAAAAAATGTCCTTGAGAGCCTTAAAATTGTCCATTCACTAGAATTCACCTCCTCCTTTAAACATTGAGTTAGAATCACATATTCCAATGTATGACCTTATTCTGTAATGTAGATACACACACATACGCACACACATGGGAACCTTGGAACTCAAACACCTCTTAACTCGACCAACTCTGACCTCGAAGGTGTATGTTGGTTTTTCTATTTGAATCTCGATCATTCCTGCTAAAACTTGTTTGGATCGAGACCCATTCAACTATACCAATATGGACGGGTCTGTCAAGAAAAACCTAACTGCAACTTGACTGAAAACCCAGAACACGATAAAACAAATCGGACCTGCTAAGACTTGGTACAGATCAAGACGCGTCTCTGATGGCTGAAACGAAGGCAGTCAGACCTACTGGGATGTTCATGCCTATGAATCGTTCTTAGTCTTTCGGTACTTTTACACCGAGTTCGACATTCGAAAGCTGTGTTCCTGTGTTTGGTGTGAATTTTTTTGTGCTTTATCTGCAGTATATTTAGTGATACAGTAATCATTTCCCTAAGAAAGTTTTCAGTATTAGCATCAAACCAAAGAGCAAAGTAGTGAAAGTAACTATAGAACTTAAAAAGGAAATTACAGCGAGACTTGAAGGTGGCGCACGAGTGCATGCTCTCGCTTCAGAGTACGGGACTGTCATTTATTTCATGTTCATTGCTTTTGTATCTGTGATTTTTTTTTCATATGTGTATTAGTTTTATATTAATTGTTAATGCTTTTTATCTTTAGTAGGTAGGTAGATAAGTTTAAACAGGCAAACATTTCAGGGTCTGGAACAGATTAAATCCATTGACTTTATTTCTTATGGGAAATTTGACTGGCAAACTCGACTGGCCTTCTGGAACGAATTAAGTTTGTGTTCCAAGGAAACAAGAAGTGTTAGCATAATAGATTATGGTAGTACCCTGTGGTATGATTATGTGATTAATAGAATACACATTCTATTGTCACTTTCAGCTGAAACAAACCATATACAGTATATTCAACAAAATGTTTATTGATTGTTTGATGTGTATAACCAATAAAACAACTGGAATCCAGTGCTGCACTGCTCGGGCACATAATGAACTCATGACGTGCATGAATACGCTCAAAAAATGTACTGCTATTATTTCATTATTTTAAAAGGATTGTCAAGGACACACATAAACAAACCATTTCATTCATTAATAGTTATTAATCTTTTATTTATAATGCACTCTAATTTTTCCATTGATTAAATATATCAAATAGAGTAAGTACATACATTACAGTGTCAGATACATTATTGATACATATCATATGTAATGCATAGTAGGGGATATGTGAACTGAGATATGTGGAAATCCAATTAATCTCTCTTGTATAGTCAGCAGAATATGTCCCATAAAATTCATGAAGAATCTTTTGCTAGTCCATGGTACAGATAAGATCACTCGAGCCTTCACTGTTAGTAACACCAAGGGCCACCAACATTAAATGCTACTATCAGCATCATTATTGCTGTTACTACAACTACAACTGGAATTTTTTTTTTTTAGAATTTTCTTTTGCTTTATCCAGTGATTGCTTCTAAAACTCAGTTAAAAAATTATATAATAAACAGTATTTTACATATGCTTTATTACACACACTTCTATATGTGAAATGCAATTTCATTGTTTCGTTTCACAAATTATGCTAGTACACTACGACTATTACTACTACTGCTACACCCTGGAATTATTTAACCACAGGACACACACACACACACACACACACACACACATTCACAATGAGCATTCAACAACAACAACAATAATAATAAAGAAATAATAATAACAACAACATCGAAAATGACAGAGGTAACGCTGTGACCTCATACCTCAATGATCTCAATTTGATCTTGCTTTCGTCAGTTCAGTCTATGTACAGTTCAGTCTATGCACAGTGCAGTCTATGTACAGTTCAGTCTATGTACAGTTCAGTCTATGTACAGTGCAGTACTCATCCTAATGTGCTTGTGTGTCTCTTTAGCTGTGCAAGTGTCTTATTATGAACAAAAAGCACTATGATCCTTGACTAGTGCCATCTGCTTCCTGGAATAGCCTGTTACCTGAGTGCAACTCTGCACTGAATAACACTGATAGATGGATGGATGGATGGATGGATGGATGGATATTAAAAACAACTCCAAAGACAAAAGGGGGACTCAGCTTTCAGCCACTTAGAAGAAATAAAGAGAGGATTAGAATTGTTTTCTGTATATTACGAATTTGATATCCAAGGAGGCTGAAGGGCATGATGTTGTATGAGACAACAAATTATTAATTACAGCCTGAAGCCAGTGAGGTACTAATCCAATTAGTGAATCCTTTCCTTCAAGGAGACTTTTCCTGCTAATGTGTCACTGCACAAAGGACGCTAGCATGGTAATTGCGGTGTATCAATTTCCATTAGAGACAAATAATTATTTGACTGTATGTTCATTGAAGCAGATTGCGGTATGTGCTAGATATGTACTTAATATGACAAGAAATCCTATTTCAAAAGGGGTACCTCAGCAATTTAATAAAAATTAAATACCTGGAGATTTCTTTGCCTTTTGAGGAAAGATACCAGAAATTAGATCACCTGCTGCAGCTAACAAATAAAGCAAATAGGGAGCATAATATTATACATGTTAGGGAATATGTCTGCTAATTTATAGACTTAGAATTAGAGTGGAGACCCTGTCGCTTCATCGCTGACATTGTGCGGAGGTATTTCATCTCTGTAAGACAGCTGAAAAAAACATGGGAAGGGAAATGATTCTGACAGAATTAGAAACGTTTGGAGAAAATCCAAGGAGACATTTGGAATGTGTTTAGGGCAGGATTTGTGTAAGCATTTCCTCAAGTGTTGTTAAATGGGTCTTCGCACAGATTTAACTCGTCCATAATATTCAACTAGAGACAATAAATCAGAATGTATCCCCAAGCTTCAAGAGCTAAAATAAAACCAGACAGCTACCTTGACATATATTGCAAGTTGTGTTTTGCATGAAGATCATACACTGGCTCACTGCGTAGTGTTAGTCCTCCAGCAGGGCCCTAACTCCCCCCCCCCCTACTGTGCTGGGTTTCCTCCAGGTCCTCTGGTGTCCCTCTACATACATAAATGAAGTGGCAACCATAAAATATCATAGTCTGTGTGCCTTGTAATAGTTTGGCATCATGTTTGTGATGCTTCTGAAGAAATGCCTTTAGGTAAGTGCTTCTCAACGTGATCCTTACAGACACCCAGACAGTCCATGTTTTTGCTCCCTCCCAGCTCCAACAAAAATGTGGACTGTTTGGCAGGGAGCTGGCAGGGAGTAAAAATGTGGACTGTTTGGCAGGGAGCTGGCAGGGAGTAAAAATGTGGACTGTCTTTATGTCTAATCTCATCCTGTATCATTGTATAGTGGGGATAACACATTTGTCGCTATTTTAATTTATTTGTATCAGCGAAAAAAAGGATTATTTTATTGCAATACTTTGAAATTACATGTAAATTGGTTATGGAAAATCCAGCCTTGTTAGCTCAGCCCCTATGGTGAGTGCAGAGACTGTACAATTCCCCATTAACATCCCAGACTGACTGCTGGTTTTGATCTGGCTGTCCAATAGCCTTACGGAATCATTTCAAGTAGATAATGATCAAAACTCTGCAAAACAAACAAACAAACAAACCAAAAATATCTACAGAATCTGGCAGGAAAATCTCTCCTCAGCTGAGGGCTGTGTTGCATGGAATTTTTCCAGGTCAACATTAAGTACACATCAGAGTGTAGGGTGAGAGTATCCAACGACTCTAGCTTTATGACTTATAGCTTGGCGCAGGTAAACTGGAGGTCTAAGTGGCTACCTTATATTCTACAGTGACTAACTTCCGTGCAGCTTCTAAGTTGAGTCAGTCAGGGAAAATATGGCCCCTGATCTACAGTGATCACACAAGCCAAGCCACTGGGCTTACTGGCCAATCCATAGACAAACTGAGCCTCTGAGGTGAATCACTCAGTTAAATTGGGTCACTGAGCTGAACTGAAGACCTGTGCTGACACTGTACCAATTTGTAGGCACCCTGCTGTCCCTTAACTCAGACTAAACTGGTTGTGTGTTGAGTCCATGGATATGGATTTATTGGCCAAAAGAGGATACATTGTGACATCCCAATCTGGAATGACGAAGTTTAGCTAAAAGTAGAAAAAAGCCTATTAGTAATATGAACATTCAAAATTATCTACCTAAAAGCCAAAATATTCTAAAACATTTAATAAAGTATATAAATTGGTGTTGATTTCAAATTTTTGGACCAATAAAGAGCTCAGAAGGACTTACACACAGTCAGAGGTGTCCTATCACATTCCGGTGATGAGCCAATGGGCGGCACCACACACAGTCAGAGGTGTCCTATCACATTCCGGTGATGAGCCAATGGGCGGCACCACACACACTCAGAGGTGTCCTATCACATTCCGGTGATGAGCCAATGGGCGGCACCACACACACTCAGAGCTGTCCTATCACATTCCAGTGATGAGCCAATGGGCGGCACCACACACAGTCAGCATTATTGTTATTATTTCATCAGTCTGAACATGTATGAAGAAAAAATAAATATATAATAGGTCTCGTTCAATGTTCTTTAACACTATGAAATATGACAGTTTTTTCATTAGTGAACAATATTCTTTTATCAAACCCAACCTTTACTGAGACCCTGAACTGGAATTAGCATTGGAGGTAGTACATTAAAATTAAGTGATTCTATTTGATGAATAAAGCCTTTAGCCTATATAGTTATTTTTAAAGACACGACAAAGGGTAAAGGCGACCTATATTTCCTTTAGTGTGTTATATAGCTTTATGTGCATGTAAACGGTCTGCAAAATCTTGAGGTCCAAAGTACACGCCTCTCTCACCACAGAAACCACTCTTCTATCATATGCCTGAAATGCGTTGTTGGATTTCTAGCTTTTACTTCTGTGACAAGGAGAGGTCGCCTCGTAACACAATCCTTATTGGCTGCCTACATACAATGATCTGTGTGCATACTGTAAGACAGTGGCGGAATGATTAGGGAAAGCTGGCCAATCGGGCAAACTAACCAATCAGAGCACACTAGGTTCTAACACAATGAACAGAGATATACAGTATAAGAAAAATAATGTGTTTTTGGAACATTGACGCATGTAAATACATTCTAGGAGTAGACCCCAAAAATACAATAATGAACGGTAAAAATTTGCATAATCAGGCCCCATCTGGGTAAGGAATGGATAAATTCCATGGCGATTGTCATCTAACTGATGTATCTGTGGTTGGTTTGTAGAAAGGCTGAATTTTGATTCGTGTGCATATTATCCTGACAGTTTTACATTTGTGACCCATCACCACGAAATGAGTCTTAAGTCGCACTGGTAGAACTCCACCCATAAGACTCATTTTGTAGTGATGGGTCACATTTACAGTCCATTAGAACGTAGAGAAATACCTAATGTGCCACAACCTTTCTACCTTCTGCTATTCTTCAAGAATCTTCTAACCAATTTTAAGAACAAAAATTCCATCTGCGAGGTAACACTGAAATCAGCTGTAGGGTAGAATTCCAGCCGACATGTAACATCAGTTATAAAGGGGGGTTTATTTTTCCTCTCTTAGGTTTGTAGAAGGTTACGAATTTTTATAATTTTTTCTAATCAGTGGCATAGGGATTTGCCTTGTTGTAGTAGGAATGTAGTCCCAGGTTAAGCTGGATTCTGCAGTTGATCTTTAACTTTTGGAGCCATAATATACAGCTGAATTCATCATGGACTGCAGCTTTGCAGTGAGGCACAGCCTTTATAAGAGCAGTCAGTCCTAGTAGCAAGCTGAGCAATGAGATAAGAACATAAGGACATAAGAAATTTACAAACGAGAGGAGGCCATTCAGCCCATCAAACTTGTCTGGGGAGAACTTAACTAATAGCTCAGAGTTGTTAAAATCTTATCTAGCTCTGACTTATAAGAACCCAGGGTTTTAGCTTGTGCTACACTAGCAGGAAGACTATTCCATACTCTAACTACACGCTGTGTAAAGCAGTGCTTTCTCAAGTACATTTTAAAATGTTCTCCATCTAATTTACACTTATGATGTTATTTTTTAACTCAACCTGTAGACTTAGATACTTCTGCTTTATTATGAAATCATTAATTATTTTCCATTTGTGGAGCAGAGCCCTTTTCCTCCTGACTTTATTCTTAATTTCCTTAGTAAACCACCTTGGTTGTAGTTTCCTAGATTTAGTTTTGCTGGAAACAGGTATGAAGTCCTCTTGCACTTGTGCTTCTAAAAATTTCCCATGCCTCTTCAACAATTTTGCTATTTAACTCCATCCAGTTTATAGTTTCTACTTTCAGTCTCATACCAGATGTTGGGACAGCAGGAGATCTACCTAGCATTCATCTGAATGTTACCAAAGAGGGAGAGGGCTACCTTACACTGAGTATCTGAAGAGGACTGACTTAGATCATCTGCTCTCCTGTTACCCTCATGTCAGCAGGGATCCTGTGTTAGACACAGATCTTTCTTTTCTGTAGAACTGAGACTGTCCGCATTGTGTACATTTCTCCTTTCTGTCTTACAGTATATGGTTTCTGCTATTTACTTGAGGTACTGAATTGTGTGATTGTGAGGGACCTTTTATTCTGTGTCTATCCTTGTGCAAAGTGTCCAGCACAAGATCAATGTCCTCAAACATTATGTGATGGCTTTAGGGTAAGTTTACACAGAAGCGTGTAATATTTCAATAGGCATGATAAATTCTAAATGTGTGACTAATGTTGCAATGTACCATTTTGTTTTGTATAGCTACATAATGTAATAAAAACCTGTTATGTTGAGGTTGTGGAGACCATTTTTCAGGTCCCCACAAAGACCTGTGAATTCAATCAAAAACCTAAAAATGCACAAAGTCTCATAATTAGTTTGGTTACTTACGGTTAAGGTTAAGGGCTGGGTGGGGGTTATGGTCGCCATGTTGAGATGGGAGTTTTCCTCATAGAAATGAATGGAGAGTCCCCACAAAGATATAATTACAAACCTGTGCGTGTGGTTGCACATGTGTCCATTTGTTTTCTTACACAATGGGATGGGTCACTCTAGGGGTGGGCAAGCTGATAATTTTATATTTTGATCGATCTTGAAGACGTTGGTGTTCTACCATTCATGCGGATTGTACATTATGATCTTTTATAACCTCCTACTAATGCTTCCAAAGTTCACATTTACTCGATGGCCAGTAAATTCGTCTCACTACCGTACCACTGTACCACAACTTCCTCATCTGCCATGCCAACAGCTCAGATTGAATTCAGATTGATGTTTTTCCAATACATCACACATGAAAGAGACCCTGTGACAGAGACACGTAATATGACTTTGTCTATCAGCAGAGCCATCTATTAAGAAGTGATTCTGTTTGGTCTGTGAATGTAGCATGGATCCAAGGTGTAACTACCCGATCTATACCACATGTCGATTTGTACCTCACACATCTGCACTACATTCTATTTTCTGGGTCTGTGTTCGAATTCAGGGGCTGCACCATTCTAAGGCTGCAGTTAAAGACCGATTGTATTACAGCAGTGTGACAAGACTGTGCCATTTCGAAGGCTCCTTCAAATGCAGCCTAGAAATACATCCTCCTTCTGCTGAGTCATGAATGATCCACCCGATGTCCAACATATCCCAAGATTCATTGCGCAGTACAGTGGGTGTGTCCCAGCCAGGTGCTTTGTGACTCAAGGGTTAGGGAAGGAACAGCTGGTGATGGCCAGACCCTCCCATTTGATAATGTTGAAGTAAACAGCCTCCAAAGGGTATACATTCATAGACAGTGTCCTTCGCATGATGCAGCCCCCTCTGAATACAGACACTACTTGGCATTCCCCAATCCATTCATCCTGCCATTTTACGTCAAACTATATTTTCAATATTTACAGCAAACTACAGGGGTCGATTTATTCTTTGGCAAGAACTGGTGTTAATGATTCCACTGGCTGAAAAATATCTGTTGTCTTTTGATTGTCATTTTAAGGGTTCATTCTGGTCGTCAATTTACATTTTTTTGGATCAAAACTATTATCTAAGTATCTCATCTCGGAAATATTAGTTATTTTCCATCAGTTGAAATTGCTGCTATCCAGTGACATGGTATTTTGGTATTCTTATAGCTTTGGATCACTCTGAACTGTAGGAACATATACTGTACGGTCACCCCACCATAACAACAACAAGACCCAAAAACACACACTCAGATACAAGCACAGGTGTTATGCAGAACTATTAAACAGACAAAAAAAACAATGTAAAATCAGAATATCTGGCTGGGTTGTGAAAATGTGGAATAAAGTGATACAAATCGGGCTCCCTCGTAAAATATGCCGTACAGAGTAGTGCTGCACATGCACAGATATGCGAGTTACAAATCGGGTATGACAGATGTAGTGCTGCACATGCGTAGATATGCGAGGTTCAAATCGGGCATGACAGATATAGTGCTGCACATGCGCAGACATGCGAGGTTCAAATCGGGCATGACAGATGTAGTGCTGCACATGCGTAGATATGCGAAGTACAAATCGGGCATGACAGATGTAGTGCTGCACATGCGCAGACATGCGAGGTTCAACTCGGGCATGACAGATGTAGTGCTGCACATGCGTAGATATGCGAAGTACAAATCAGGCATGACAGATGTAGTGCTGCACATGCGCAGATATGCGAGGTTCAAATCGGGCATGACAGATGTAGTGCTGCACATGCGCAGATATGCGAAGTACAAATCGGGCATGACAGATGTGCTGTGCATGCGCAGATGTGCGAGGTACAAATCGGGCATGACAGATGTAGTGCTGCACATGCGCAGATATGCGAGGTTCAAATCGGGCATGACAGATGTAGTGTTGCACATGCGTAGATATGCGAAGTACAAATCGGGCATGACAGATGCGCTGTGCATGCGCAGATGTGCGAGGTACAAATTGCGCATGTGCAGATGTGCGAGATACAAATCGAGATTTCACAAAGCTATCTGTACATTTTGTCAGGCCATGTTCGGTATTTGCGGTAATACGACAAATTCATTCAACCACCCGACACAACTTTGTTTAATATTTAAAATAAAGTTTTACTTGGGATTTAATGACCATTTTGTCAATAGTGTCTTTAATGCAAAGTTGTGTTTTAAAAGGTGCTAATAGATAAGTCCTTAGACTCATTTGAGTCTGGGTATTTTTCAAAGTATATTTCAAAACTAGGGAGAAGGTTTGCAATTCAGTTTGTGGATCGCGACTGTGTATTATAAGGATGGCAATGTGTCACTCTACTTAGCACAGGAGGATCTAGGAGCAACGATGAAGTCACTCATATTCTCAGCCACTAGGGTTTCCGTGTGTGTATGATCTCTCAGTATTTGCAACAGAGCATTTAACTCATTTAACTGCTATAAAGAATGTTTCCTGCTAGGCTGACCCCATCCTATGCACCCACCACTATAACTTTTTCTCACAGCTGCGCTTTGCCTGTCACTTTATACAGCTCTTTTCACTATGACATCACTGACAATTGTGTAAAGGTCAGTAGCAGCTCTTTCTTTAACCAACCATTTTGAGATATCACTCCTCAGACAGTGCGCATTTATATCACACTCTAAGGAGCTGAAATTTTGAGCTGTTCCTAAATCTTTTATTTTTAATTATTCACATTTAAAATGGATTTCCTCCATATAGGCCGATATCTGAGTTTTCAGGCCTCTCAGTCACACGTCCATTGTAGTGAAGACTGAGTCCAATCATCTCGATACTGGTTGTATTCTTACTTTTTTTACCTTCACTTTTTCCACTATGCTGAGTCTTCTCATAATAATCCCAAAATAAGAAAGATAACTAAACATTAAATTTGCATGACTAATGAATAACTAATAAAGAATTGATTAATCAGTAATGACAGTTACTAAATAGCTAATAATTAACATTATTCAATCTTTTGCAGTGACAGTCACTGTGCAGATCCTTCAGCTGTAAATCCTCCCCCTTCCCCTGTGATTTTCCGTTTCCAGAGACACTTGTAAAGCTAATAGCCAAAGATAGCGAAATGTGACAATGAGCGGTTTTGCTGTTCGATTTCTTGTATCTTCCAGTATAACATAATTGTTGACATCTATGTGACTTATTGTGTTTGTCCTCTTTTTCCTTATTAGCTAGACTAATAGTTATGTCACAACAGGTGGGACGTGACCTATTTCCTTCTACAAAGTAGGACAGGGTGGGATCTGCCTTCCAGTCCCTCTGTTCTGAACAGACTGGTGTTAAAATACATGTTCTGTTGCGTACGTCTCCTCCTCGTAGTTAGTCCTTCTCTTAAAGGCTGAATTTAATTGTGGCAAACATGAGGGAAGGTCTGATACAGACAACAGCACTTCCAGACTGAGCTGGTCACTTGACTAAATATCTAACAGAAGCGAAGATGCCAGAAGGAGAGACTGTCAGCAAATGTTCAACAGATGGCAGAGTCAGTAAATACATCTGGAGCCATATGACTATGTAAAGAAATATTAGAATAGAAATGAAAGCAGAACGGTGTGAGAGGAATAATAAATAGGTGTCAGAGAGAAATAAAAGAAGGTCACCTCGATTCATAAAAAAATAACAAAAAAGTTTTCAGCAGTGGAAGATAATGGGAGACTTGCTGGGATAATTTTAGTGTAATTTATTATATGACCTTTGGGCAGAAACTCCAGCATTATAATACCGAACAAAACAGTTATCTATTCAACAGTAAATTAGCTTGAAATTATTGTCCATGAATATTGCATTTTGGTGACTTTATTATGTATTCAACGTGCAAAATTGAAACTTTCAAATTTCGGCTGCTTGCCTAAAGGAAACAGGCTCCGCTTGTTTTGCGGTTGTATAAATTATCATACTCATTAGTAGAGATACGTATTTTGGATGGTTCTGGAATTCACCAAACTGCTAAACAGACCTCCGCGATTTTTCAGCTTTAAAAAAAATTTATAAATAAAACTACAATACCATCATACACTGCCTGGATGCAGGCAGCTGGGCAGATTTTTTTCTTTAATAAAAAATCATCTCAGAAACCTGTGCATAATTTAATCAAACCACCTGAATTGCACTTTGCCAAAACACAAGCATTCAACTGTAACCATATTTCCATGTTGTCTAGTTACAGTTGTTTTTCTGAAGACCATGTGTAAGGAGTCATACATAAGGATGTTAACTGAATATTTTTGACAATGTTTTTCTACTTTATTCTTCCCAAAGACTGATGTGGATGCAAATGTAAATAGATGCCCATCCATCTTGCGGCCACTTGCCCTGGTCTGCATCTTACCGGGGCTGGTGCTCTAGAATTCAGTGCTGGAGTAAACCAGGGATGCCAGGTAGTATCAAGGCATAGGAGGCCAAATTTGGGTCAAAGTGTCATATCCAAGGAGCCAGGATACCCACAAAGGAAATTTTACTTTAAGGGAACATAGCAGTGGATAAATCCATATGCGGACCTATGGGGAACTGGAACCAACGTCTGACAATAACCGTACTGGGGCACATGCATGGACAACAAGTGGCAGGTGAAGAGCATCACACACAGTCACACATGAGAAAAAACCGACATTGGGATCAAGCTGTGAGTGAACGACAGGGGAACACACGATGACCAGCAGTGACCTCTGCTGGCCAAACATGAACAGGACAGGGCAGATGGATGCAGATCATGACAGGAATCACCACCGAGTCACAAACTTTCACAGGTGACTTTTCGGCATGCAGGCCTGCTGGCCGCCTTTTCCTTTTCGGCATGCAGGCCTGCTGGCCGCCTTTTCCTTTTCGGCATGCAGGCCTGCTGGCCGCCTTTTCCTTTTTCGGCATGCAGGCCTGCTGGGTGCCTTTTCTGTCTGCAGTTGTGCCAAAAACGGTGCCAAGGGTAAGCCTTCTTCATTCCATATAGGCACATTTTGTAAGACAGGTTCACATACCCAGGGTTAGACCTGAGATCACAGACAACTTAAAAAATTAAAATGGTTAATCCGGGACATTATAGTGGAAGCGCAGATGTGGAAGGAATAGAATCCAATTCCGTATGCCTTAAACAAATGCTGAGTCTGCTGTATTCTAAAGATTTTGGCTTGAACTGGAGTAATTCTATACTGACACTTTATGGAGGGCAGTAAGTTTGAGTTTAATTCCACAGTATCCCCACAGCCTTTGGTTTATTTACTAGATCACAGTGACCTTGGAACACTCACAGAGAGCAAGCAGGAAATAAAGTTTGGAAGCGATCAATACAAGGATAAAGGAAGTGATGTAGCAGAATGCAGCAGGTAAAGTTTTGAGAAGCACTCAAGCGTGGAAACAAACAATATGGAGAATGTACAGGGTGGGAAGAGAAAGGAGGAGAAGATAGCTGAGTCGCAGATGGAGAGAACAGAGAGCACTGGACAGGGAGCAGATGCAGATGGCAAATTTGTTAGCCCAGAAGCTAACAATGTCAATTATATCATGAGCGTGCCCATGTGTCAGTGGATGAGATATTGCAGTATGTAGCATATAGCTTCAGAAGCAAATACTGTAAGTGATGTAGAACATGTCTGAGATATGCAGCCACCAAGGCAACTTAACAAAAGGTCAAAAATAAAAAACAGTCTCAGTTAAATATTTAAATGTAAGCTTAAAATGCAAATGTAAAGATTTTTTTTTTTGGTCTGCTGCCCAGATCCAGAGTGGGGGGGCGGGGGGCGGGGGGGATTATCATTGTCGCTTCATGACAACTGATAAATTCTACAAATGGACTGAAGTAATTCCCGCTCAGAATAACAGAGTGAGCACAGTGGGGGTTGAGATGGGCCCACTGGGCGTGCCAGAGCAAGTCAGCCAGCCCTGTCTCGTCAGAACCGCTTGAAAAACAGCGAAGACCCAAAGGAGGCCAAGAGCTCTGGTTCCTCTGGGGCCAGCAGCCTTAAAATATTGAAGATGGTTGACATCTTTTTATTCTTGGTATTAAAATCTGTGAATTCAAATTAATTTACTTGCCTAGACATCCCGTTACCCCAACAGCATTTTTGGCGAATGAAGCTGATTCCGATTTTGATTACAACGCAGTTATTAACCTACACTTGATGGGGTGCATGAGAAACGACAGGCTACCACACGCCTGGCTGCTAGGCAATTTTGATAACATGACAGATAAATGCCATGCTACTTTCAGTAAATCATTTCTCATTAATGCACACTGCTTAATGAACTGTTTATCGTGTCTCAAGTGATTGAGTTGTGACGCTGTTGAATTCCAAATCCAATGACGTAAGTTACAGAATTTGCAAATGAATTCAGACTCATGTCTGAGTGCTGGGGTCCTACAGCACACACACACACACACAAAGAGCACACTATGAACAATTTAGAGTCATAATTAAGAAACTTGAATGACATCGAGAGAACATGCAAACTTCACACATGCACACGTACAGCATAAATGAAATGAATGAATGACAATTTAATTCAGTTATCATTCTTAGTCCAGTTAACACAAACATCAACATTTCACTCATTCTTAATTTAATTCACAAATGTGCGCGAACTGAACATCCGTTATGCCATAGATTTGGTTTTTATGCAGAGATGCAGGATACAGTCTGGGTGCCTTAAATTACCACGGTGTCTTTGCTGTGCGACTCGCATTTTTTATTAAGGCACAGATGTCTTCTGTTTGTGAGCTGCCATTGTAGGCAGAGTTGTAGAAGAGTTGTTGTCAGGATTTTCTCTTCCAGACCTGGGTAAAGCCAATAGGTTCTGTGCCCTCCCAATGTGCCTTTTCTTTTTACCCTTTTATCCTTGGAAGGCGTCTGAGTCCCTGAATTACTTTTCTTTGTTTCTCGGTTTCAGGGCAGTTTGCTTTTCCTGCTGAGGTGTTATCAAGTCTGGGGTGACTTGCTATTTCATCCTAGACCTGACAGTCACCATTCTGCTGGGACCACTGTGTCTTTCACTTTGACCCATGTGCAGGATTGTCTGACATATACCCACTATCTTTAATCATGCTGGACTCCTTCAACAGCATTTCAGCTACAGGTTTAACACTCTTCTCACTATAAACAAACCAACAGTGCCTTACTCACGGACGCACAGATTGACTGACTGATACTCATTCTTCCACTCACGTTTGACTTCTCTGAAAATAATGTTATTCTTTGAAGGCTTGCAAAATATAGATAGTGGGAAAAAGCGGAAACACATAAAAAATGAATATCAAGGACCAACTAACATATATGATGGAAATGGATGGAAAAATTTATACATTTTTAGATAATATATTAAGTACATTTTGTAAGTAATTAAAACAAATATTCAGCTAACTGTCTACCAGATTTGCAAGATCCTGTTAATCATTTTGTAAGCCACATAATAATCGTGGAAATGGGGCATGCAAAATAGACTATCCATTCATAATTTTTGCTGATTAATCATAATGACAGGATTAGGTTTTTCTCATTGTGGTGCACTGGTGATTCTTTGGGGTCCCAGGCGGAATGTCAGCATCCGGACGCTGTGCCTCAGTTCTCTGTTTCAGCAGATGGTTCTGTCACTGTGCAGTGTCATGAAATCTCCCCTGAAAAGCCACCGAGGGCATCGATACTGCTTAGAGACACTGGAAATTGCCGATATTCTCTGTACCTTCAACCATCTCATTTAAAATAAAGAAATAAAAAAAGAAAAAGACCAAAGATATGGATGCCGAGAATGAATCTTGATGCTTCCAGGTGGTAATTGTGTTTCTATATGTTCTATATAGTTATATTCTATATGATCTCTTTGTCTACGGTGTTTTAAACTTCGCCTGCATGTGGCTGAGTTTGCTGTACTACACTGCTTAACTCTCAGTTTAGTGCCTATGTTGTTCACTATTTTATGGTAATATTTTGTTATACATATTTCCCTCATTGTTATGCAAGAAGATTTTGTTGTTATTTTATTAAACACTCTGCTCTGAATGTTCACATAATTCAGGCAAGGATTGTAAACAAAAGGAAAATGAACATTGTCTGTAGTTAGAACATTATGAAAATGACAGAAAGGTGCTGTGTGTCTGGAAGATTAATGTTTGCACTTCAAGGCGTCTATCAGCACATGTTTAGGCTTCATTGTAAATATTTATATGTGCTGTACAAGTTCCATTGAATTTAAATGTTTTTCTTTTATCACAATAAGACAATGGTTTGTTTTATTATGACTCTTCTTATTCTTCTTCTTCACCTGGAAGTACAGATGGTTACTTTTGCACAACTCTTAAAACCAGTGACCCAAAAAATGCTATTTAAATGCAACAGCCTCGAAAGATCAGCCTGTGACAAATGGCTATGCAGAGTGAAGGTGATTGCAATGCCCTGCAATGTATGTATGTCAGTACTACACATTGTACCTGCTACCGTGGCAAAACCACATTTCTGGTGGTAATACAATTTCAATTACAAAACACAATATTAAAAACAGCCAATCCGAGTAACTGATGCATTAGTTGGCAGCCTGTTAACGGCAGGCAGACAGACAGACAGACAGACTGCTTAGCTGACTAGAATTACTGTCTGATCACAAAGTTTGTGACTTTGTTAGTCAGCTTTTTTCCTAAAGCTCATCTTCGTCCATCAATCCATCACGCATGCTGCTGCAATTTAATGTTCATAGAGCAATATTATCTTAGATGTGTGTAGATTGAGCTGCTGGCTAATTTACCAGAAGGCAATTACATTCGTACAAATTAAATACGATTTAGGGATTTCCCGACATCTAAGAAAATACTGAACCTAATCAGTGGACTAAGGGTGGCAGCACTTTTATTTAGAGTAAAATAATGTTTCCAATACCTCATTTCAAGCGGAATCTGGAGAAGAATGTATCAGAGGCTTGTGGTGGAGAGGGAATATTGAAAAAATACATATTTTTTTTAAAAAAAGCATCAGTATATGCTGCCTCATCTCTTAAAAAGATCAAGCGATGTTTGTCCATTAAATTTTAATTAAAATCAAAGAATAAGAAAATGAAGAGGTCTTTTTTCATCTAAAGATTTGTTTAATCTTCACAAGCATTCGGAATAAAATCTCTTTGATCCGACGCTCATCTTTAATCAGAACATATTCTGTTCCCATTTCTCTTAAGTGTCTCAGTTCAGCCTTGTTCCCTCAGCTGATTTTATTTCTGTTGACATAACATTAGAAAACCCTCATGTCTTATCTGGGCTAATTGGCCCAGGTGGACTAATTTGGCAGCCTAATTACCACATCCTTTATACTGCTATGGGATTCCAGGCCTTTATGTGTCCTTCAGGTAATGTTTTCCCAAGGCTGAACGCTTCTTCAGATTGCGATGAATCACATAAACAATCGTCAATTGTAAAGCAAAATGTACTGAGACATGCTTAAACTTCTGTTAGCACAGATTATGTCTGATCTTCTCATCTGCTAGACCACATTATAGCGGCAGGCAGCACCTGTGAAATCCAATATCTGTGATTGGCCACTGAGCTTCCGTTACACTCTCTCTAAAATTCATTAAAGTAATTTGGGATGGTGGTTAAAAATGGCACTGAATGTTCAGATCAGGGAAATCGGAAACTGCATCAATAAATGTTTTACATGAGTAATAACACACATGATCTCAATGTATTTAACTATAAGATCCTTACGGATGAGATCTGTAAATGTAAGGTGAACAGATTGTTCATGAAATCTTACAAAGAGAAAATTCTGAGAAAATCACTCTTTCTTTGCTACCTATGAGTAAATCCTTTGAATGTTATTTTAGGAACTTCACTTTAACATATAATCGACTGTGCTTATAATGGTGGCACAGTGGCTAGCATTGTTACCTCACACTTCCGGGACTTTCGAGTCTCTGCCATGGTTCCATGTGTGTGGAGTTTGCATGTTCTCCTCGTGTCGTCGTAGGGTTTCCTCAGGGTACTCTGGTTTACCCCCCACATGCCAAAAACATGCTGAGGTTGACTGGACCTATCAAATTGCCCATAGGAGTGAATGGTGTGTGTGTGTGTGTGTGTGCGCGCCCTGCGACGGGTTGACACCCCATCCTGTGTTGTTCCCAGCCTTATGCTCTTAGGCTCTGGACTCCCTGTGACCCTGAGAAGGACAAGTGGTTACAGAAGATGGACGGATGAAGAGCGCCACAGAAACCAGCATTCAGCTAATAAAATATGTGCTTGAAATGTATTGCATAGATCAATGTATCTAGTTGGAGACTGTTTCTTTTTTGTTTGACACAAAGGTAGTGACAGGCATAACTGGCCAACTATAACAAATCTGCTGGAGGTCCATGAGCAGAGAATTTCATGGCCATTTATTCACCAACGTAAAATGCTCTGAGTGTCTTGAAAAGCACTATATAAATGTAACATTCATTCAAAGTGAAAGTAAATCTGAAACTCAATGTCATCAGCAGGAAGCCAGAACAGGACAGGAAAATGGCAGAATCAGAATCTCGATAGAGGAGTCAAGCAGAAGACGGAAGGTCAGACCACAAATGGCAATCAGAGTAACAGGGAAACAGCCTGAACTCACAGTATCTCACACTGAGCAGGCGCAAAGAACCAGTGGAGAAAATGCAGAACAGGTGGACCTAATGAAGAGGTGAGTATGGGAAGTGCAGTAGGCACTGCTGTAGAGGCAGGCTGGATTCCAGGTCTGCGCTTGGATTGCACCGTGGTTTTGGCACCAACAAATCCAAGTACTTTGTTAATTACAGACAGAGAACAAAAGTAAGCTAACAGGACACCCAAACCCAAGTCATCTCACTGTAAGTTGCTGTATTGGTAGCACATATTAGTTTAGATTCAAATGGATAATGTTTTTGAACATTTCCAGCTGCGTGGTTACATAAATATGTTTCACAATTTCAAGTGTGATACTGTGTCACTAATTAATATTATTTTTTTAAAGGTGAATTAACATTGGGGAAAACATTTTTCATTTGGTCAAATGTTCATGATCTTTAAAAGCACTTGCCAAAACAATTGATATAGAAGATGAACGAAGCTCATAGCATCTTTGTCATAACTAAAACGGCTATTCCTAGGTCAGCTTCAAATAAGACTAGTCTGCCCAACCCAGCAGTAAATGAACCCAGCATGAC
The DNA here is from genome assembly GCA_026776945.1 of Isichthys henryi. Classification (NCBI taxonomy): domain Eukaryota; kingdom Metazoa; phylum Chordata; class Actinopteri; order Osteoglossiformes; family Mormyridae; genus Isichthys; species Isichthys henryi. Next base: position 23,654,371 of record JAODJX010000037.1, read on the forward strand.
CCACTCCTGTGTGAGCCTGGTAGGCTAATTTCAGTGGGTGCAGTGCTGGGATGGGACAGTACAGGTGTATGAGTTAAACTGATGTTATCAAACCTGTTAAAGAGATCCTTAAACTCACTGGCCCTCTCCTGACATCCCTCCATTGATTTTGTGGTTGTCTGCTTAAAAGCCATGAGCTTTTTCATTCTTCTCCACATTTCCCAGTCATTTTCATTCTGCCTCAGTTTGTCTTCCAGTTCCTTCCAGTGCTCCTCTTTGGCTTCTGTGACCCTCACTGTGAACTCCCTCTGTTCCCACTTCATTTCTCTCACTTCACTTCATTTCATTGTCTCCAGCCCTGAAGGCTCTTCTTTCGGTTGAGGAGAACTTTCTGATCACTGATGACCCATGGCTTGTTGTTAGGAAAGCAACGAACAGTCTTTTGTAGTATGACAGAGTCGATACAGGATCGATTGTACTCAGTAATACAGTCTATGAATGTCCTCACCATACGGTTTGTAGAGAACAGCCCCTTCTGTAGCAGCAAAAGACCCCTTCAAGGCCTTCAAATGGCACTTCTAGTGACCATTTCCTCAGATGGTAACTGGCTCCTTCTGGACTAGTGGCTTATTCTGTGGCAAAAGGGGAACCAGGTTATGATTGGATCTCCTGAGTGGGGGAGGGTTCTGGAGTTGTCAGTATAGTTTACTCCTTCATCTTATTTGCAAGTCATCCTATAATTTGTGTCTCTGTCTAATTCCTTTTTTTTACATGAGTTCCACTGCCACAGTACAGCCATTGCACCTCATTCTGGATGTCTGCCTTCAGTCGTGCTAAGAGGGGTGAGGGCACTACAGCACACGCAGCTTTTCCATGTACAGTACTACTGCTGTACTTCACTGATGCTGTAGTCATACGTATTATTACAAAAATCAGGAATACAATAAAAAGTTTGCAGAGCAGATAAATCAGCATTGTTGTAATACATAGTTGAAAATCCATACAAGCGCTGCATCCTAAAATCAATTAAACATTGGCAAACATCCATCCATCCATCCATCCATCCATTTTCCAAACCGCTTATCCTTACTGGGTCGCGGGGGGTCCGGAGCCTATCC
>JAODJX010000037.1:23692951-23705547 GCA_026776945.1 Isichthys henryi
TGTACGGTCTCTATATCCATGCAGTGAGAGTTGTGTCGGCATACACTGTACGGTCTCTATATCCATGCAGTGAGAGTTGTGTCGGCATACACTGTACGGTCTCTATATCCATGCAGTGAGAGTTGTGCAGCCATACACTGTACGGTCTCTATATCCATGCAGTGAGAGTTGTGTCGGCATACAATGTACGGTCTCTATATCCATGCAGTGAGAGTTGTGTCGGCATACAATGTACGGTCTCTATATCCATGCAGTGACAGTTGTGTCGGCATACACTGTGAGGTCTCTATATCCATGCAGTGAGAGTTGTGTCGGCATACACTGTACGGTCTCTATATCCATGCAGTGACAGTTGTGTCGGCATACACTGTACGGTCTCTATATCCATGCAGTGAGAGTTGCGTCAGCATCCTTAGCGTAGAATCAAAACTGTTAAGAGTGGATGTTAGCCTCCGACAGCGGTGTACCTTATCTTCACTCCCATTTCTGATTTTCAAAGCACAAGTTGGAAGGACGCCTGATATGGGGGGGGGCGCTAAAATGGTATCCCTGCTATTTTTAGATGGTGTTGCACTTCTAGCCTCATCTGACCAGCATGCAATTGAGTGATTTGATGCTGAGTGACAGAATTACTGCCTTCAAATCTGAAGTCATGGTAATCTCTCAGGGAGTCGATTGCTGCTTTCAGATGAAGGGGGAGAGTGTTCCCTTGGTGAAATAGTTTGTGACATCGTGGTCTTCATGGGTGATGGTAAGAGGGAGTGTAAGATTTACAGGTGGTTCCATTTGGTGACTGCAGTTTTGTAGGCACTGAGGTCTGTGGCGGTTAAGTGGAGTTGGCCAGTCAATCTGCATATGGTCATGAATTGTACGTCATGACTAAAAGAACAAGATTGGAAGTGCAAGCAGTCAAGTTGTTAACTTTGTGTGACAAAGCCAGGGGTTGGGGCCTGTAAGGACCTTGAACTTAGGGCTGAAAGGAGTCAGCTGAGTTGTTTTCAGCATCTGTTTTATCTGATAACATACAAATTATTGTATTGTTCTTGTATGTATTGAACTCATAATTGAAATATTCATAGTGTCGGTTGGGAAAAGTATGTCAGTCCCTGGGTTAATGACTTCAGCAAAGGCTAAACGGAGTCAGGAGTTGGATGTGGAGTCCAGTCAATGAAATTATGTAGGTTACAGGTTTGGGTCACAGCCAGGGCTTAAAGTGGGCTGGAATGATCCAGAACAGCATTCCGACACCTTTGCTAAATACATAAATAAATTTGTTTGGCAAGTTCATGCGTCATAATGTCAAGCAAGTTTATCTTTAATGTGCTGCAGCTTGGCGTTCTTTCCAGCTGACACCATCGAGATGCTCAACAAATCAGAAAGTAATGTCAGCCAACAAACCTGCCGCCACACTCAACACTCATCCTTTTTCTGTTACCATCCCTTCCCTTCAGTGGATTCATGCATGTAGATTGACTTGTGATAACGGTACTAGTTAGCTACAGAAAGGGAGCGAACATGAAATGAGCTGTTTTTTTATGAAGTGACAGGTCATTTTAAATGCAAATTTTTAACAGAGCTCAACAAATATCACCAAGCACACAAGTTGTGTTATGTGCAACTTGGCTTTCTACCTGTATGATATCTATGACAGTTTGGCAAGCACTTTGGTTAGCTTAGCTACAGTGACATTAGGTCCCACTTACAGTAGAAAGCTAGCACGACAGTGAGGGGGGCGACCACTGGAGATGACAGTCAGGAAAGGGCCTTCCTCCATGAGTCTGTCATATGCAAAACACTGAACAAGCATGATAACCATGGCAGGACCATGGCTGTCACAGATGCGGATGGTTTTGGAGTGTGAGCGGGGCATGGTACAGGCAGGAACAGAAATGTGGACGACTCACTTGCAGCACAGGGAACACTGGGGTTTATTAAAAAGGGAAAAATACTGGGGACACAACTAAAACAAATGCAGACCACAAGAGGTCAAAAACAAAAGGAAAATAACAGTAACCAAATAACAAATAGACTAGGACAAAAAACAGCTAAGATAAGGCAGGCAGACAAAATACAACAAGCTTGACTAAACATGAACAACTAACATTCAACGAACCAACAGGAAAATGAACAGAGGCAGGAACTTAAATATTAAGACTAAGAAGACTAACACAGGGCAGGTGAGACTAATTAACATGGGTAGGGAAAATAGGCAACAGATGAAACTAATAATTCAATTAAGGAACTAGGAAAGACAGGATGGCCAGCGACACCTGCTGGCCAAACAGGGAAGGGATATGAAAAACAGAGACAAGACAGGTGCTGACCCTGAGCATGGAAGGATGCCACGGCTTGCCAAAAAGTAACCTTGCTGTATTCCTGGAGTTTGCCAAAGACCAGCTTCACACTCCACACTGCTACTGGGAGAATGTTCTGTGGAATTATGAAAATAAGGTTCAGTTGTTTGAGGAGAGCTTGCAGTGGTACATCCGAAGTAAAAAGGGCACCATATATAAGGATGAAAACATCATCCCAACAGTGGAAGGTCAACATCCCAACATTGGAAGGTCAGCATCCCAACAATGGAAGGTCAACATCCCAACAATGGAAGGTCAACATCCCAACAGTGAAGTTCAGCAGAGGGAGATTTTGGGCTGCTTTGGTGCTTCAGGGTCTGCACAGCCTGCCATCATCAAGGGGAAAATTAATAACCAAAATTATCAAGGTATCCTGCAGGATAATTCCAGGGTGGATGCCCGCTATTCTCAGTGGACGCTGGGTGATGCAGCAGGACAATGACCCCAAACATCAATGAAAGTCTACTACAGAGTGGCTTCAAAAAAGAAAATCTGCATTCTGGAGTGACCCAGTCAGATTCCAGACCTTAACACAAACAGGATGCTGTGGAATGATGTAAATCTCATGCACAGGTAATAGAAGCTTGTCTGAGGCTATTGCTGCCAAAGGAGGTTCAACCAGATATTAAATTCACAGGTTCACTTGCTTTTTCCAACCTATACTATAATGTTTGAATAATGAATTCAATGTGTACGAAAAATAATACAATGATTTGTGTGTTATTAGTTCAGACAGATTGTCTTTGTTCATTATTGTAACGTATATGAATATCAGATTACATACTATGACGAATTAAGGCACGAAACCAGGTAGTTCCAAAGGGTTCACATACTTTTTATTTTGATTGTATACAGGTGTTACCTGGATGGCTCCCATGTTAGCTGTTCTAGGCGTATCCCACTTGTGGGAAGGCCCCCTGAAAGACATATGACACAATGGAAACCCTGAGAACATATAGGGATCCTCCAAAACAAGCCTGAGTCTGTGTCTATGGAAAAGGAGATCTGTGCCCTGTACTGTGAAGCGGGGTTACTGGCTTATCGGGGTAACTTGTCGGATTTAAGGTACCACAGTTTAAATTGACTTCATATTCGTTCACTTACATTTTACCCAGACTACCTTAAATCCGACAAGTTACCCTGATAAGCCAGTAAACCGTTTGTAGTACAGGCCACAGGTCTGACTTAACTGACAAACTGCCATTGCAACTCTCATCGGGAAAAGCAGCACGGAAACAACGATGATGATGACGATGATTCTGTTTCAATCGTTGTTTAATGTGTAACCTGACATTACTGTATAAGCCTTGCTCTGGCATCACCTGCACAGCTACCTTTAGCTGTCAGACGTGGCAAAAGTATCTTCGATACATGTGACTTTATGTTAGTTCTGAAGGCATGGAAATGCAGGGTGAAATGGAATTTTGTTTATAGCCAACTCTGGGATCCTGGACATTTGTTATAGCAGTGTTTAAAAATGGCAAATTGAAAATAAAATTAAAATATGTTTCCTTGAATTGAATTGAGAGATGGAATTGCTCAGTTCATCATTGTGTTCATTGTTTTAATTGCATTTGGTTTAAAAGTTATTTGAGGGATTACAGTACTTCATACACATATGTACTGTGAACATTTATGTGTTGTGTTATTTACCTAAATCAATTAGCAATGCAACGAATTCCAATACATTGTAACTTTTGGGTGATAATAATTATATTAAATAGCATTTATTTGTTAAATAATAATTCTGACTCCCATTTCCCCATTATTTAGGGAGAAGGGAGATAAACATTGTTTGCAATAAATGGGTAGTGATATTCTGGTGTGAATTTTGGACCTTAGGTATTTAATTTAAAATAGACTTGAATGTAATAATCAGTCTATATAAATGCCAAGATTACCATTTAACATTTCGTACTATGCTTGACTGTCAAAATCCTGTATAACCCTACTTTTCCCTGACAGTTTGATAATCACATGGCAAATAAAATGCATTTATTCTGTATGGTAAGTGATCGGGCACAATGGTCCACCAGACCCATGTGCCACATATTCACCACTGTTAATTACCCTTAATGTCAAATTGAGTTTCACATTATGTACTGACCATTGCCTTACTGAATTCCCCACACTCTGGGGAATATGTATACGGTTTTAGCACTGGTCCGTTAAGTAAATGTTAACAAACAAATGGAGTAATGCTGTAATTAATGAAATACTGCAAATTAAACATAAATGAGAAAGATTACGTAAATGAAACACAATGGACTGGCTGAGGACCGTGTGCAGTGGTTTGATGGCTGTGTTGCTGGTGGGGTAGTCATCAAAGATCTATGAATAACAATAAGGACTCAGCATTCAGGTAAAAACACTTATATTTACTCTCCAGTTGATCCATCTGGTCATTCTAGAAATCGTACAAGCTAGTGAGTGTGGGATGAGTACTGCTTAGACAGCCAGACCGAATAACCAGACTGTCCGGGGAATACCATGCTGTCACTTCCCACAGCGCCAAACCCAGTTTCACCAGTTCATCATCACCCCACTGCCTCCTTAACCTGTTTGTTGAAACATACAATGAATGAAAGATGCCATGGTGTTCAGTAGAAATGAGTAAGGAAAGCAACAATAATTTGTATATCTATGATGCATATGACCAATGTCTCACCAGTTTCACTTCAGTCGCAAAATTCTATATCATGTAAAAGCTTTTAACAGGCCCCATGGTAATAAGCCAGTAAATAATTTATCAGCAGCTGATTCAGTGCTGAAAAAAACAAAACACAAAGATATGCATGACATTGCATGAAAGTTAATTCTCACCTTAGTTGGTTCTTATTAGTTAGTTCTCACCTTAGTTAGTTCTCATCTCAGTTAGTTCTCACCTTAGTTAGTTCTCACCTAACACCTGCAGGTTCCTGGATTGAACACTGTCACTGAAGCTGGGGGGAAGTGATATATCAAGAGACAGCATTTTCAGATGCTCTGCTCAAAGTGTTTCTGTGAACTTGCCACACCAGGCAGGAAATGGGCATCTCACTGCACTTAGTATCTGCTGAGAAAACCCAAGGACTGTAAAGTGAAGCAGTAACTTTAATGGCTGCCCTCCATGCCGCCTTCTAATGCTGTGGCACAGACTCGGTCTGTTTCAAATGTTTCAATGATACTTCCTGCTATCTAGCAGTGAATCTTTCAGAAATTTCCAGCAAAGACACTTCAGTGATCTTCCCGGCTCTTTGGGCCTGCATGAATTCACAACAGCTGCCTATTCAAGACAAGCTGAAAGAGTAATATTAATTATTTAGGTTTGTCCACTGCAGTTACAAGGAAAAGTGAGACAGGTCAGATTAAGTGAAAGGAGAGAGCGCTGTTTTGCATCTCTTTGTAAAAAGCAGATAGGTAGCATTGGGGCCTTGGTGGGAATGAGCCTCTGATGATGGCCTGGTGTGACATGAGGAAGGTTTTCAGCTAGCATATGGCTGCTTTTAGAAAAACAGAGGGATTTGCAGAACATTTTCCACGGAGGAAAAGGCCTGAGTCAAGCTCTGAATAACCGAGCGATCCACTAATCTACTGACATGCTACCAATACCATCGAAATATGAAAGTCTGAAATATAATATTGGGGGAAAATGCATTCGCAGCTTAAAACCATTTCAAGGAGTGTTCTGTAGAGAGCATGTTTTTTTAACTATTGACTAATGATTTCACTTCTTTTTCAAACTCTTAGCCTTATATAAACTCGGTCATTTCTGCTGAAAACCAAAGGCTGCAGTATCACGACATCATCCATAACACACACAAAAAATCTGATCAAAATCAATATTTCTGTAAATGAATGTTTTCTTTTTGCCCTCTGATGAATGTTTCCTAACTTTATCACTGGGAAAAACACATGTAAGTAACTATTTATGCATTTATTTTATGTCTATCATTCTTTTAAAGGTAATTCTGCTGTAGCAGCCGTCATGACATTTAATGCCGACATATGAAAACTGCCTTCCTATATTCTGTGTTCTTTGACATTCGGAGGTTAGGAATGACTAGGAATGAATTATCATTGTAAGCAGATGAGAGAAGGCTAATATTAACGGCCATTCCTTAGCTGATGCCAAAAGCAGTGCAAATTGTCACTGGAGACTGAGATCATTTATGCTGACACATGCATAGATAATACTAATAAAGAAGAAAATAAGTAGTCTACAATTACTTGATTATGTTTATAAAACCAGAGACATTAATTAATTCACCAATTAATTCAATTTATAACATGGAAGCTAAATAAAATGGAATTTCATCATTCATTTCTAAACATGAAGTCATGAATAACAACATTATAGCATAAATAACCCAACAATTAGCTTGAAGATGCTTTTTGTGTATTAAAAATATTTTTAAAATGTATTTTTCATAATCGAGGGTTAAGAACTTGTAATTGTAATATTTCCATTCATTAAAAAGGAATTATCTGTAATTATCTTATCACGCCTGATATGTCATCCCCAGTGATATATGTTGAAGGAGACCTGGAAGGTCAATTTCTGTGCATAATGAAACGGCAAGAGCTTAATGAAGGAGGTGAAGGGACAGCAGCTGTGTACGTCTACAAGCTTCATATCGGCGTGGATGTGGCGACATGGTGCTTCTCATAACTGCTGCTGTGTGTTTACGCTCCCTAACCTCCAGGAGGCATTTTTTTGCATTTTTTCTGTATTCATTACCTTAAAAGGAAAGGCCAAAAGTGTGTGCAGATGTGTGTGTAATAGATTAGAGCGATTATAGAAAGATTATAGTCCTGACGAATAAATAAAGCATAATGGCAATTAAAATCTCAAATTTATAGCAAAGAAATATAAGAATGCAGAAATGATATTTGGAAATATCAACAATAACAGTTTTATACAGCATCATTACTGGGACATATCCCTCCGTCCCGCTTCCTACCATTAATCCAGGTACTATTATCTACGGTGATCATATAAATCATCTAGCAGCAAATGATATGAGTGAATATATGGAAGTTCGCAACACGATTTCAGCAAAGGCAGCATGCGTGATACACAAAAATCCCTCACTCAGTGTCACAGGAGACTGGTCATGATGTTTTATCTACACTTCACAGTTACAACACTTCTAATCTACCCTCTGCAGATTGTAAATACAGAGATGTGAAGCAGCGATATTATGAAAATGTCACGAGACAAAGGGAAAAAAAAACTCATGGCCCTTTTATAAGATGACATTTCCCTTTCAAAAGCAAAATGAACCAGCTGCAAATGTGTTTCCCCTAATTCATTGGCTGAGTATCACGGTTGTAATTAAGATGCTCATATCTGTATCCAATAAATTTGCTTTAGCGTGGCGCAAACAGGGAGAGAAATTTAATTTGGAGGATGATTATTGTCATGAGACCTTTTTATGATTTTTTCCCCCTCTTTTCTATAAATTATCAAATCTTTGGAATAGTACATACCTAATCTATCCTATATCAGAATTGTCCGCTTACATTATTTATTATAATTAAGTCTAATTGTAATAAAAATTAATTGGGATAAATTAATTACATGGCACAGTATGGAAAGAATTTCAAGGCGCATCCAAAGGGCAGAGAGGGCTCCAGTTCAGTGGCCTCAGCCTCACATCTTTGCTTTCTGTAGATGATTTGGTCGTCTTGGCTTCATCAAGCAGTGACTCCCAGCATGACTGCGGCAGCTGGCAGTGTGAACCGGTCGGTTTGAGGATTAGCAGCTCCGAATCTGAATTCATCGTTCTTAACTGGAAAAAGGTGGATTGCCCTGTCCTTATGGGGGATGAGTTACTGCGTCAAGCGGAGGAGTTTAAGTGTCTCGGGGTCTTGTTCACAAGTGTGGAGAGAGAGGAGTGAGAGATGGACAGGCAGATCGGTGCAGCGTTGGCAGTAATGCAGAGACTGTACCATTCTATCATAGTCTATCATAGTGAACAAAGAGCTGAGTAGGAAGGCGAAGCTTTCAGTTTACCAGTTGATCTACATTCCTACCCTCACCTATGGTCAAGAGCTTTGGATAGTGACTGAAAGAATGAGATTATGGATACAAGCGGCAGAAATGTGTTTCCTCTGCAGGGTGTCTTGGCTCAGTCTTAGATAGAGGGTGAGTTGCTCAGGCATTTTGGAGGAGCATTGAGTAGAGCGGCAGCTCCTCCACATCAAAAGGGGCCAGCCGAGGTGGTTTGGCCATCTATGTAGGCTGCCTCCCTGGGAAGGTGCCATCAGGGGGAGGCCCTGGGGCAGACCCAGGACACACTGGAGAGATGATGTCTCTCGGCTGGCCTGGGAACGCCTTGGTATTCCCCGGAGGAGCTAGAGGAGGTGGCTGGGGAGAGGGAGGTCTGGACATCCCTGTGTAGACTGCTGCCCCCACGACCAAAAACCAGTGGCCTGTACTATGAAGCCGGGTTACTGGCTTATCGGGGTAACTTGTTAGATTTAAAGTAACCCCGCTTCGTAGTACAGGCCCCAGAAATGTGGAGTTTGTATGTTCTCCCTGTGTAACATGAATATGCACCCATAGTACATAAACGTGCAGTTTATATTTCCTGTAATTGTTTTTGTAGCTGTGTGGATATACCGTATGGACTAGCATTCCACCCAGTCAATCCTAACACAATGCCATACTGTATGGGACAGGCTCCAGGCTCAGTGTGACCCTGCACTGGATATGAGGTTATGGAAATACATGCATAGGTTTTAAAAATTCAGCAGCCATAATGGACAAGAGTAATCAGGATGTTTGTCCTGCCCAACCTACTACAGATGAAGCTGCTTTTGATCTGCCTGGTCATTGTCTGCCTGTTTCATTGTCTGCCTGTTCCATTGTTTGCCTGTTCCATTGTCTGGAATCTAGTTCAGTCTATCTGAATGAAATACATTAGCCGACAATTAAATGAACAAGATACAAGCCAATTACATGAAGCAGAAATGCTTGCTTCTTAAGTGTCTTAATGTCATAAAGGGCATCTCATCCAAAATAAGACTTTTCTGACCAATGGACAAAGTGAATAACATGCTAGATGACTATTTGGCAAATTAAAAACATTTTTTTGCTCCCCACACACATATCCTTTAGCCCGAGGTCTGATCCAAACATTACTTGTGATAAGTAAAAGTAAATGATCCACTGAAACACAAAGTACTACATATGTGAAATGCCAGTTTGTGCCTGTTTTGACTTGTACACAACCTTTATGTGATGAAGGACCCTGAGAAAGACTAGTGCACCAAACTTGGGAGGCATAAGTGGTTTTCAGTGGAAGAGGCCAACTGCCTTATCCTCCATGAGTAAGTACATCGCCTGTAAAATATCCCTCTGAATAATTAATAACTATAATCCGCTTCAGATAAAAGTATTGCCTAAGTAGATAAATAAAACATCATAATAATAATTATGACTTCAAACCATTAAAACAATTCTGTCATTTACTTACAGCAAGGGCATATTTTTTTCTGGTTATGACAAGATAATGTATAATAATTACTAAAAAAAAACAGTAGTCAAGACAATGAACTTAATAGTATTATGAATTACGTATGTTGTAATAATTTGATCAACTAATATTAGCTTCTATTAAGAACCAGAACATTAAGAAAACTTATTTTGTTGTACAGTAGATTTTTATTGTATTATATTATTTGTATGATATTTAACATCTAACTGACCTGCATACATAAGACAAAAGAGTTCTACAGTATACGTTTCATTTTGCCAGGCCATCATGATAAAATGTATTCATTTACTTTTTACTAGTTGCTGTCATGATTAGAAAATGAATGATCATTTAATCATTTTTGTTTTGTCTGTGTTTTGTCTGCTCATTTCAACAATCGACTGCTACAAATACAGACAAGACAAAAATAATTAGCAAAATTAAGGGAAATTAATGAGTCTTTCAGATGAAAGAAAAAACAAGCAAAACATCGAAATCAGCCAAGAACTCCTGTAAGTTGCTGTAAGAACTCCTCCTGTGCCCACAAAAATGAAAATAAACAACAAAAATCACCATCAAAATAAATCACACAAATATACAAAAGCTGCCTATTTCAGGGCTGTTATAATAATGAAAACGATTCAGTAAGAAACCTTATTCATAGTTAATGCACTTAAATTCAATAAGAATTCAGAAGTGTAAGCACCCATATCTGACATCTTTGCATGCTGTAGATTTTAAACAAGGTATCAGGCTGCACTGTAGCTAATGACACAAATTTGTGAGCTGAAGGTGTGTGGATGGGGCCACGCTACAGTGGCCTTGACAAAGGTATATAAGCTCAACCCATCCAGTGAGATTTCCACCTATATAAAAGTCTCCATTGTACTGAATTACAGCCGTAGCTAAAATTGTAACTTTGCATTTTTTGCATCTATTTCTTATTTTTTATTATGACAAAGGAGAACTGTTATTTACTCAAAACAGTCAGGTTGACTTGTAAATATCCCACTATTATTGTCCATGCTTTCACCCCTGAGCCATTTTCCTGAGCAGGGTCATGGGGGGTCCTGGAGTCTATGCCAGGCCACACAGCACACAAAGCAAGGGCACACCCTGGGCAGGATGCCAGTTCATCCAGGGCACGTAGATACACACACTATCAGCAATTCAGAGATGCCATTTAGTCAAGCTGCATGTCTTTGCACTATGAAAGGAAACCGAAACACCCAGAACAGAACATACGAACTGCACATGCCCCGAGTGGAAGTGATTCCACACGCCCTGCCAATGTCAGGTGACAGTGTCACAGTGGCACCGTGTCACAGTGGCACCGTGTCACAGTGGCACCGTGTCACAGTGGCACCGTGTCACTGCTTACTATAATAATACAGCACAAGCATAAAAACAGCAGTTTAACTTCTCCTATTGCAACACAATTTTAATTCAGTTTTTCTTGAAGTTTTTATTTGTGATACACATATACTGGCCAAGAAAAAATGTCTTCATTAGCTTTCACGTGATATTTGCTTATTTTTGTGGTATGTAGTGATTACTTTCTTCTCTTATTTGTGTTAAACTAAATGGCAAAAAGATTTTTCAGCCTTCAGATGTTAACTGAACTTTTCCGTAACAAAGACAAAAAAAACTGCTCACGTATTCATACGTATCTTTAACTAAAAATGTATAAATGGAAATGGAGATTATATATCACCCTTGAAAAGGTCGTTAAGAAAAGGAATCTTTTGTTAATTAATTAATCAATCAATCTTTTAATTAATTCATTTTTGGGTGATGAGTCTATGAAGCACTAAGTGACATTTCTAAATTATTTCTGGATCCCAGTGACTTCTGTAATAATACTGAAAATAAAGTTTCAAAGATTTCATTTAGGAGAATGTATTATTAGAAATGTTTTAGTCAATAAAGCAGGACTAGTTATGGAACAATGGCGACTTAAAATTGCATGTTAATTGTGATTGTATACCCATGTCAATGAATAGAATAAACTAAATTATTTACTATTCATCTGGCTCTGACCATAACTGCCTAAAACAAATGTAGCTATAGATGCTGTGAAGCTTGTGTGTTACCCTGCTTGAGCTGTTTGATTATGATAATTATATGTTTGAACAAAATGGGAGCATTTTTATTCCATGTTTTCTTGGATATTACATCTGCTGGTACCTGCTGTAGTCTGAAAGCCCCCAGAATAACAGTGAATTCTTTGGTATTGCTGGATGAGGCAGTTGGGTCTTTGATTTAGAAGAAGACTATTTAATTGGCTTTGATTGACAGGTAAGGACATTGTGTGCAGAAGATATTGGATTCTTGTAGAAAACGACAACAAATGTGAAAAGAAATGTACTGTTGGTTTAGAATATGTCAGGACAAGCGGTTCAACTTGTCTGGCTGATAACACTGTCATTATGAAGAGTGACATTGTGTTTCTATAATGATGGATGACGATCAATTTAATTCAGCAAGCGATCAGGAAATATCCATTTCCTGGTTTATCTTATCTGCAAAAGACTATAACTTGCCACTTGGCTGTTCACAGTTATTTGTTATTTCAAAATAGACGTCAGATCAAGATAAATACTCTATGGTCATATCAATTTGATTGATTTATCCTGCTGTGTGTGTGTGTGTCAGTCTGTGTATCTGTGTGTGTGTGTGTGTGTGTGTGTGTGGGGGGGTGTGGGTGAGTGAGAGAGTTACATTTTGTATAAAAAATTCAAAATAATTTTATAAAAAAACATATAGATTATAAATAGAG
>JAODJX010000037.1:23708521-23730798 GCA_026776945.1 Isichthys henryi
TACACACACACACACACACACACACACACACACACAGGCTCCCTGGCCACCCCCGAGCACCGCATCTCTCTCTCCGATGGATCACCGCGTATTTCTCCAGCCCGACACGCTGCACTTGCGCTCGCTTTGCTTTTTTCCTGTGGCCGCTGCTTGCGGAGACCGAAATCCGGGGGAATGATGTGCGGCTGCGGCGCCTGGGAAGCTGCTCTGCAGCCGAACCCTCGCTGACGGTCCCTCTTTATAAGCGGTAAGAAAATGCGCATTATACTGTAACTATCAATTTTTCAAAATCTATTTATTTTTCTCTTGTTAGTGTACAAGTGTGTGATTCTCTGTTGAGTGAAATATGACTATTAATACTGTTTTGGAAACGACGTGCTGTTTTCCGTAAGTTTATCCAGTGTTTGAAAGGTCGCCCGGAGACTAGTTTTGTATTTTATTGTATTGCATCTTGGAAGATGACGCTGAGAACTTGAATGGTTACTCGGGGTGATTTGGCATTACCTTGGGGAATGGAACTGACTTAAAGGGGCTATTTTCCGAGGATGATGCTAAAAAACAGCATATATTATGGAGGAAAACAGTTACTGGATCGTTTGTATTGCTTTATGTTAATCGAATGTTCTGATGATTATGACATTTAAAATTGCAATTCGATGAATATTAGTGTACAGAGCCATGCATTTTACCGTCATGTTTTCAACAGTGCGGTTGCTTTACAAGTAATAAGTAACATTGCTATTATCGTTTATTTATAGGGCTGTCTGGCAGCGGCTCCTTCAAATTCAGGGTTTGGTGAATCTTGGTTTCTAGCACAGCTGTGCATGAAAGCAGACAACAAACGTTTGAAATAACAACTGGAAGACCATTAAGCAGTTGCTATGGACCCTAAGGATTTTTACCTGTTGGCCACCATGGTCACATTCTGTTGGCTAGATCCAGCTATTGCCCAAGAATTAATCTACCCTATTAGAGAGGAATTGCAGGAGAATACTCTCATTGGAAACATACCAAAGGATCTGAACATTTCACATACGAATGCTGTCACGGGAGTGAGTGCTAATCTGGTTTACAGGCTGGTTTCTAAAGCCGGGGACAACCCCTTGCTCAGAGTTTTGAGCAGTACAGGAGAGATCTTTACAACTTCCAACCGCATCGATAGAGAGAAGCTCTGTCCCAGCCCATCCAATGAAGAAAATGAATGTTCTTTTGAAATTGAGGTGGTCATCCTTCCAAATGATTATTTTAGGCTGATTAAAATCAAAATAATTGTGAAGGATACAAATGACAATGCTCCCATGTTTCCTTCTCCTGTTATAAACATCTCCATCCCGGAGAATACGCTGATTAACAGCCGGTTTGCAATCCCTTCCGCCACTGATCCGGACACCGGCTTCAACAGCGTGCAGCATTATGAGCTTATAAATGGGCAAAATGCCTTTGGCTTGGATATCGTGGAGACGCCTGAGGGGGAGAAGTGGCCACAGCTGATCGTGCAGCAGAACTTAGACAGGGAGCAGAAGGACACCTATGTGATGAAGATCAAGGTTGAAGATGGGGGGAGTCCCCGCAAATCCAGCACGGCCATCCTTCAGGTCACTGTGACGGATGTGAATGACAACCGGCCGGTTTTCAAAGAAAGTCAGATGGAGGTCTATATACCGGAGAATTCCCCAGTGGGCACTTCTGTGGTGCAACTGCAAGCCACAGATGCAGATATCGGGCCCAATGCTGAGATCAGATACGTTTATGGAACCCAGGTTTCATCAGCCACTAAAAGGCTTTTTACATTGAACTCCACCACAGGCCTTATAACGGTGCAAAGGCTACTGGACAGAGAGGAAAGCGGAATCCACAAAATTGCAGTGCTGGCCAGCGACGGGAGCTCTAGTCCAGCTAGGGCCAGCGTTATTATTAATGTAACGGATGTTAATGATAATCCTCCAACGATAGATCTGAGGTATATTATCAGTCCAATTAATGGCACAGTTTTCCTGTCTGAGAAGGACCCCATTAATACCAAAATCGCTCTCATTTCAGTGTCCGATAAGGACACAGATGTCAATGGAAAAGTAATTTGCTTTATTGAAAAGGATGTCCCTTTCCACCTTAAAGCGGTCTATGACAACCAATATTTGTTAGAGACGTCCTCATTGCTCGATTATGAGAGCACCAAAGAATATAACTTTAAAATTGTAGCTTCTGATTCTGGCAAGCCGAGCTTAAATCAGACAGCTTTAGTCAGAGTGAGGTTAGAGGATGAGAATGACAACCCCCCCATTTTCACTCAGCCCGTAATCGAGCTGGCAGTCATGGAAAACAATAAAAGGGGCTTGTTCCTCACCACCATCAGCGCAATGGATGAGGACAGCGGAAAGAATGCAGAGATTGTTTACCAACTCGGACCCAATGCCTCCTTCTTCGACCTTGACCGAAAAACGGGGATTTTGACAGCTTCGCGGGTTTTCAACAGAGAGGACCAGGAACGCTTTCTGTTTACAGTGACGGCGAGAGACAATGGGACACCCCCGCTTCAAAGCCAAGCCGCTGTCATCGTCACCGTGCAGGACGAGAACGACAACAGTCCCAAGTTCACCCATAACCACTTCCAGTTCTTCGTGTCAGAGAACCTGCCCAAGTACAGCACAGTTGGGGTGATCACGGTCACTGATGCCGACGCTGGAGAGAATGCGGCCGTGACTCTCTCCATACTGAATGACGATGAAAACTTCATCTTAGACCCCTTTTCTGGAGTTATAAAGTCCAATGTGTCTTTTGACAGAGAACAGCAGAGTTCTTACACCTTTGATGTCAGGGCAATGGATGGTGGGAGGCCGCCTTGCTCCTCGGCAGCCAAGGTGACCATAAATGTCATTGATGTCAATGATAACACCCCCATTGTTATTTATCCCCCATCAAATACTTCGTTCAAGTTGGTGCCCCTGTCTTCTATCCCTGGGTCAGTTGTGGCTGAGGTCTTCGCAGTGGATGGGGACACGGGCATGAATGCGGAGCTGAAATACACCATTGTAAGTGGCAACAACAATGGTTTGTTTAGAATCGACCCCGTAACGGGAAACATTACCCTGGAGGAGAAACCTTCAGTCGCTGACATTGGTCTCCATCGGCTGGTGGTTAACATAAGCGATCTTGGTTACCCAAAGTCACTCCACACACTGGTTCTGGTCTTTCTATATGTGAATGACACTGTGGGCAATGCCACGTATATTTACGACCTCATTCGCCGAACCATGGAGACCCCCTTGGATAAGAACATAGGGGACGGCAGTGAGACTTACTCCAATGGAGACTACTTGACGATTATGATTGCTATTATGACGGGGGCTATGGTTGTGATTGTGGTGATATTCGTCACCGTTTTGCTTCGCTGTCGCCATGCGACGCGATTCAAGGCGGCGCAGCGGAAAAAGCAGGGTGCGGAATGGATGTCCCCCAATCAGGAAAACAAACAAAACAAGAAGAAGAAGCGAAAGAAAAGAAAGTCTCCCAAAAATTCCCTGCTGAACTTCGTCACCATTGAAGAAACCAAGCCCGATGACCCAATGCGCAAACCTATTAATGGCACTATCAGTCTTCCAGCGGAGCTGGAGGAACAGGGTATGGGACGCTTCGACTGGCGCACGACACCCACGTCCACCTTTAAACCCAGCAGCCCCGACCTAGCCCGGCACTACAAGTCGGCCTCACCACCTTCGGCCTTCCACCTCAAAGCCGACACGCCCGTGACGGTGAAGAAGCACCACGTGGTTCAGGAGCTCCCCCTGGACAACACCTTTGTTGGGGGCTGCGATACCCTCTCCAAGCGTTCCTCCACTAGCTCAGACCACTTCAGTGCCTCTGAATGCAGTTCCCAGGGAGGATTCAAGACAAAGGGGCCACTGCACGGGAAACAGGTAAAAGAGCACATTTACTGGTCTATAAGCTCAGCATACAGTTACTCCATGCAGCCGCACTAAAGTGCTAGTGTGTGCTGTTTGCTCTGCTTTCTACGAAGATCTGCCTCTTACAGCCCCGTTCATATACATGCAAGCCAAAACATGACAGTAATGAGGCGATTCAAATGCTTCTGTACATTGTCTTGAAAATGGATGAAAATGTACACATTTTGCTGTTAGGAAGACCAAACATTTTCATTTATTATTATTGCTGAGCTATTTTGTATTATGGTTTAAATTTTGAGCTTATGTTGTAAATACACAGACAAACCAGTTGCTGGTTATGAAGCGACACATTGGGCTGTTTTAGTGACTGGAAGAATGAGAAACTTAATGGCAAACTATTCGGTGACCCAGAGCGACAAAAACCATGTAAAGGAAACATTTTTTTCTGGCCTTTTTGCATTTGTTTTCTGTAGGAATTCGCATAACATAAAACAGCTGCTCAGAAATTCATGTATCTATGTATACCTGCTTGTGTGTGTCAGTGATAGAGACGTATTCCTTTCTGTTTATTACATTTTAACGTTTCCTTTTGGCATCTAAATCAGCAGTGCCAGAACATGTACGTATGTCTGTGTGGTCAGATTTCACAAAAAACTTAATCTAGAGAAACAATTATGATAATGAATACTATGAAATAATTTAAACTTAACAGTTGCATCAAAGCAGTGAATGATTAAACGTGTTTTAGAATTAATGAAGAAAAAAGAATAGAAACTCTTAGAATGTTCATTTTTATCTACTTCATGATTCTCCATCATGATTTTGCAAAACCACTATTAATTTGAAGATTTTACAATATAGCGATAGAACACACAGGGAGGAATATTAAGATGACCCATAGATGGCAGTGTTGCTCTTCAAGGGGTGAGCTGGCGCAGTGCCAACATGCAGTAAGCTTGCTCTGTAATGGGAGCAACAGAAGGTGCTGGCAGCTCTGAGCGCTCAGACATTCTGATGTCTAACGACAGAGCAAACCCACAGCAGATAAACAGTTACCCCCATGAGTGATAATACCTGGCCGTTATAATGGAGGACTGTGCAGCTTTTTGCTTAAGTGGACTAAAGTTGATGCCAATGGCCATATTTGATGTTGATATTGTTTTTTAATTGTGAAAGACAAGAAAAAAAAATAACGTCTAGACAAATGGCATTGTGGGTTGGAGAATCGCTATAAAGGGTATCGCACAAGAGGTGACACTGACCTTTTTGTTTGTAGAGAATGGAATACAAGGGGACACATTTTATAAACGTCCTCGGCAATCTTATAAAAGTATGTTTTATCTATGCGTTAACAGTTCATTTTGACAAGGCTATTAGTTTATTTGTGGGCTGTTGGAGTGGAAGTTTTTCATATATACTGTATGCACAGACTTGTCAAGGGTACAGAACTATTCCTTAGTGTTATTTTAAAACTTTACAATGCAATACGAAAGACGTGAGAAATATACAATATTGACTGGCCTTAAAATCATTGTGCGTTTTCTCAAGGTTGTAACATTATTTAGTTCAAACTGCTGAAAGTGATTGATTGTGCTTTGCTTTCTGTATAAAGAAACATTAGTAACAGCAGTTTGAGGAATGAAACATTGTCCTTGTTTAAGTCAGTAACATATTTGGGTTTGAGTCTGTAAAACCCCTGGGGATTATAAACTCCTATTATTATGATTATTATGATAATTATTATTATTACAGTTATTATTAAATAACTGAAATCAGAAAACAGACTATGTGTAATACTTTAAGGCAAAAACCTGAAGGAAAAAAACATTCATTTATTGGAGAAATCTGTAATTTGTAGCTGTAATTTGTAGAAACTGACAGGATTGTTTCTGTTCACATTGATTGAGGGAACTGATTTAGTCACTAAAATGGCTGTTTCTTTAAAGCCTGACTGCACCTCTGGGGTTGACTGCCTCGCATTTCCCGGACGCAGTCTTACCATCGCCCTCATTGGCTTAATGGTGCTTAAAAATGGTTTCATGTTTTAAAAAATAAATTTCAAAGTGTAGCTTGAAAGCCTGCCAGAGCTGTTTTTTGCTGACAGAATTCCTGTAAGGCCACTTTGCCTTACCTGGTCGCCTCACAGTTTGCCTTTATTACGGCTCCTTTTGTTACACTTTGGCCATCTCACTTCTGCACACTTGTTGTGTGCTTCTAGGAAAGGTTTGTTTTTTGACCTAATGAATAGGGAAGGATATTAGGCTGTTAACTGGGGATAGCATATATCCACAAGTGCAACTGTAAAATACAATGTCATGCTCTGTATGTAAATGAAAATGCGGAATTATAACAGTACAATATGATAAACTTAGACAAGCATTCTCAAGGTCAGATTTAATTGTTCAACATTGCAGTACAGAAACTGTCGACTTCCTAAATATTGCATATAATTATTACATGTTTTTGAAACCCTCTGTGAAATTTGCAGTGGTTCATGAATTAGTCTGTTGATGGTACATGCCTAGCATGCTGGGGAAGCAGGCTTGAAATAGTTATTGAAGGCATATTTTAGGTCAATAAATTAAGCTATTGCACTGAACAGCATGAATGACATTGAATTGCAGTGTCTATCTTAAGTCAGCCCGAGCATTAGACATTAAATCTAATGAAAAACCATGTTATACAAAACAGAGCTATCTGGGACGGTTTAGTAGATAATAGTGATATAATTTATTTTCTGTTTTTCCAAAGGTTAATTTTACTTGCTAATAAGAGATCTGGGTAGATGGCACATACATTGTTGTAAAAGATATTTGTTTTTTAATTAATGGACTATAACAGTGCTGATGTTTCAGTTTCCCTCGAGTGTCACTCATCTGGGCTTCAGTGATGCTTGTTGGGTGTGTCCTTTGCAGGATGTTATCAGTAGGGTACTTTTGGTTTGTTATCAGGTTACGAGTAGTAATACAGGACTGACCCTCACTAGTGTTTTTTTTGTAAATGTGTAATTGAACAAACTGAAGTCCAAAACTGAAGGTATTATTTTATTACCCTAAAATAATTTCAGTCATTCTCCTAAATTATGAATTATGATAATAGAGATGCAGTCACTTTTGAATAATCTACAGGTATTTAGATTTAAGGGTCCCTTCCCTTTAATGCATAGAGTGACCAAAGAGTCTGTTTTTAATTTACATTACTATAGTACATGAATGATAGTGTTTGTATTCAAGTAAGTTAATATGCAACGTGAAACAGTATATCTTTGTTACTGCACCTGACCTTATTTACACGACCTAGATACAGTCACTGTCTATAATAGATTATCTTATGAAAGGGCTATACTTTATTTTGAAATGGGAAACTTTTCCCCATAATACAGAGGAGATTTCAGCATTAATTCATCGATCTTTTCACCGTTTTAAACAATGCAGACAAATGAAGCAACTTAACGCTCAACAACAACTTTTTGTATTTTCACGCATCTTAATTTGGAGCGAGAACGTTCCTGATGTTACCTGCAATTCTAGCCCTCTTCTGTTAATTTTACGGGTATTTTCTTCTTGTTTAAATGTCAGTCTCTCATTTATGTGGCTTGTTAGGGGTGTGCAGTGGCTCAGTGGGTAACCCCGATGCCACATACCTCTAGGGTTGGGGGTTACCAACCTGACTCTGCTCTATGTGTCAGTTGGCATGTTCTCGTCATGCTGGTTTAATTGGGGGACTCTGGTTTCCTCTGCAATCTAAAGATATGCAGTCAGGCTAATTGGTGCCTGTAAATCGTCTGTAGCATTGGCCTGCGATGGACTTGCGTGCCGTCCAGGGTGTGGCCTGTGCTGCCCGGGGCTCCCAGCTGTCTGAGGATGGATGGAGAGGTGATTACACTGATTTTGTTGATAGTACCATGTAACCATTTGCACATGTTCAAGCATCCCAATGAAAACTAAGTCTATGGGCTAAAGTGCAGTAATTTTCTAAGCATATCAGGTTGGCTGTCGTATAGTGTTTCTGCTTTAAAGGATTTAAGGGAGACTTAAGAAAATCCACATTTCCTTACTAAAGCTGAAAAAAAATGCTTTGATTTCCAGCTGTAGTTAGTTATCTGGTCGGTGGTCATTGCTGTTGAATATCTTTCATTTTCTTGGGATCGGTGAAGCAGAGATCACACAAATATAGGAGTTAATCATTTATATACTCACTGACATCTCAGTCCTTTAATTTTCTTTCCGTGATCCACATTTGACTCTTTGTAGGTTACTTGACCAAGTCATATCACAAAAATTTCCCCAAAAAAATTATTTGTTTATTATCCAAACACGCCTCCTTGCAAGGAAGCTGTTCTGCATCCATCCTGAACTAAGAGGCTTGAAGAAAATGTTTCTGAAACAAAGGGGAAGAAATGGAAATGCTGTATTATGTATAATTTTATTGCAGTTCAGCTCTATGCTGCTTTTTTGTTGTTAGTCGTCATTGGATGGGCTTTCTAAACCACGAAGGCTTTGATTTTCCAAATCTGTCATTATGTTTCATAATTTCACCCTCTGTAGACCCATTCAAAGTCTAGGTATTAGGTAATGTGTTATGTGCCTAGGGACCTTGTCCTAGATAGGGTCATTGTGTCAGAAGCACTTACATTATTATTGCCATAGTCTGGTGATTCAGAAAATACTTGTATTATTAGTTAGGGTACAAGCTATATCCTAATTTGACAAGTAACAAAATTGCATTGAGCCTTAGTAAAAAATATTAAATTCAATCTGTATTATACATTGTATAAAAGCTGCTTTATTTTGCCGGGTAACCATGCCTCATGTGTTGTGATCTTCTGTTATTGATCTGCTTCTATTCCTGTAATCAATCTGAAGTTTGTGTTGGGCTAAAATGCGGTAATCTACAAGTATAGATTCAAAGCAAAAAATAAACAACTTGAAAAGCATTGCTTGAATAAGTGTTTACACCATTACGATTTCATAATAAATGTTTCCAAATTGTTGTTTTGTTCATCCTCATTTTGTTCAAATTTTCCTTCTAGTTGAAATATCTCCACAGGTTACTCTAGTCAAGTATCCAATTTACACACTATGTACTGAAAAATGAAGTAAAATACATTTAACTGCGTAAACTCCCTGAATGTTCTTTTTGGATCCGACTGTGTACATTAAGCACCAGTCCTGTCGAGCCCATTAGGCTACCCAAAACCGGACCAGAACAAAGTACAATTCAGAGCAGCTAACTGACCCAACAATACCCTTCAGAACCTGCCTTCGTCCATAGCGGCAAACTGAGTGTCCAGTGACTGGAGGGCATCCGTGTAGTTTCCAACCTCCCTGAAGCTTTCTGGGAAATAAAAAAGTTAGTTCTGAGGTACTCAGGCAGAGCACATGACGAAGTAGTCCACTCGTTTCAATGGCTTGGCACCTTTTCAGGTAATTGCTGTGGAGATGGAAAGATGGGAAAATAATTAGATGACCTTCAGTTTAGCGTCTCAGTGTAAGGGACTGACTGCTGGATCTGGCAGTTGCTGCCAGAAGGTTCTAACACTTCCCCTGTCAGATATTTGACTGTGAGGGTAAAATCCAATGAGCTCTAAATAACCCTCCCCAGAAGTGTTAGGGTGACCAGTAACCACTTGCTTTCACTGCCACTTGTAGGTGGCATCCGAGGGATTCATTAATCCTTTTCCAGTTCAGTGGGCAGGATTTCTACTGATTTTTATATCAAGGCCAGTAAATTACTCATCATTTTATTTACAGTGTTATATAACTACCTTTGTCGGTAGCACAATGCAGCACATACTTAATGGTTGTGTGATAGAAGTCAAGAAAGATTCTCTCAAATAATGGAAAACTGAGGATCATTTCTGCCTGCTGTCATCAGGCATCACAATATTTCCTCCGGACAAACTGGACCCAACCTCTAGCCATAACACATCTGGACAGCATCTCATCTGAAAGACACAGGACTTTCACTATGTAAATTGTGCATACAGCATTTGTTTGTTTGTTTGTTTGTTTCCCTGCACAGTATTCTATTTGCACAGTATTCTGTTTGTGTACTGTGTACTGTTTGCATGTCTGCTGTTTTGTACTGTGTACTGTTTGCATGTCTGCTGTTTTGTACTGTGTACTGTCTTTGCAGTTTGTCTTTGTTATGCACTATATGTATCTATGCACTTTATGTACCTCCTGTTTATGCAAAAAAATCTCCTTGAGGTCAATGAAGTTACCTTATACATAGATACATTTTAGCAGACAAAATTAGTTGTAACAATTAGGAAGTAAAATGCAGAAAAAAAGCACAATGACAAATATTTACCTTTTCTGGGGAAAACAGGGGTCACTTATAATAGACACATAAGCTCTGACATAAAGCAGTGTTCATGGAATATATGGTAGCTAAGCATGCCTCCATAATAAGATGTCAATGTTTTGAACAGCCGAGTACTTAAATCCATCCGCATACTGGACTCAGAGTGATGGGTCTGGTTTGTTTGTTTGTTTGTTTGTTTGTTTGTTGTGGTTTCTGTTTGTGTTTTTATGGTTGTGAACAAACCATCCACTGTTTAACACACTTTTCTGTGTCCCCTTCATCATTTATTTTTCATCTTGTACTTCACTGAATCATCTTCAGGTTGACTGACCATTTTGTATTTTGCGAAGGGTTAAAAAGTCCATTATTTTTCTGTAAATAATTTTTAATGAAACCAAAGGGGAATCAGAAGTAACCTTATTTAATTTGGGAAAACTGGACTCCTGCTAAAAACATTGTTCTTGCATAATAATCTAGCACTAAACATCAATATGTGCAGTGATGTGCTTTACAAAGTAATGTGTGCAGTAAAGTACAAGTAGTCAGAGCTACTAAGAAAGAAGAAAAAAGGCTGTAAGCCTGAAAGATCTGCACCCTAGTACTGCTTGGTCTGCTTGACATGGTCATTTTTCTAACTCACCTTTCCTGAGCGTCCCAGAGCCCCCGTAAGGACAGAAAGGCTTCTCTTATCAGTGCAGGAGAGCTGATATTCCACGCATGAGGTCATTTCAGCCTTTCCAGTCCTTTCTCATTCTTCTTCCTATGTCTTCGATATGGTCAGTAACCTGGGCTATAGGTATTCAGTTATTTACTTGCTTGTTTTTCCGCACCAAAATAATGTGTTAAATTATTACGTACTGTGTGCATGTGATCTTCACAAGGTGAGGGAGCTGCTATGTTGAAGGTGTTCATCAACGTATAAATGACACTGTGAGTGCATCTGTACATTCATCAAACAGCAATGGTCACTCCAGGTGTTGTGGTCCTTACACAGTATAACCTTGAATATCCCAACTTGGCAGGACAGCTAATAAGTTTTATAAGAAGTAGAATCATGTGGTTCTCTGCACGTCCTGCTTGAGCCCGAAAATCATAACCCTAGTTCCCACCCACAAGAACCCCTGGGTGATCTATCACTGGTTCGAGGAGTTTCAGCTCTAGTACCCACTTCTTGCATTCCACTGTTACAGTTTGGCAACTGTGAAAGGAAATGGAGAAGAGGAAAGAAAAATAGTAAGAAAAGACGTTCCCAATAATGTCTAAATGTGTGGGCTGCTTGTGTCAAAGAGATTTTAAAATCTTTTGTTGCCTTTAGGCGGAATTTAGGAGTCTCTGATTGAAGTGTTGTGGTTGCCAGCGGAGTCTGTAGTGTTTCAGCTTACACTGGGGGTGATAAGGAAGAAGCACAGGTTACGTTTCAGATGTTTATGACCAACAGGCAGCTCTTGCAGGCAAACCGACCTTCTGCCAACGCAACTCCCGCCACACTTAATAGGCAGAAGGTCTGTCAGGTAATTGCTGTCAGCTGCAAAGATAACAAGACAAACCTTCAATTATATTTCTCAAAGTAGAGATGTCCCACGGTTGTCAACAGAGGGGGCTGGAACTACCTCAACCAGATTCAAAATGATGGGAGCAGCACTGTTCGATGCAAAACAAAGTATTATTTTTGACATGCTATACTACGCTACTACTTTAATATATCTTCCAAATGCAAGTTTCACGTACAAAATATCGACTGAGTGCCTTGTGCTTTTGCTCCACCACATACAATTTAATGTTCATGGTTTTAGGCAATTTCTGTGAAGGTAAATGCCGTATCTTTGTGAATATATACACCGCAATATGAACGCAAAGAAATGTCAAACAGGGATCGATCGAAGATTTTGTTTTAGTGTGTCTGTGTGTGTGGTAGCAACATATTTTCTGGATTTACTTCAAATTGAGCTAGCTGATTCAAAATAAGTATGCAGGACTGTTGTAATTTACACTCTTTTTAAGGTATCACTTTGATCTGCTAGATAATCGCCATGGATAACTACATTTGTTAACCAAATCAATCTATGATAATGATAATGGATTTTAAAACAGTCCAAAGCTCTTAGTCATATCTCTGGTGGCTGCAGTTATTAGCAGATCTATAATTTGGGATTTGCTTGTGGGTGTAGGGTGTATCTAGTGTAAGGATGTTTGGTAGCATTTACTGTTAGTATTAAAAAAGATAATTCTATTCTGCTGATTAATATCTTTTATTTTGAGTATAAAATACACTGCAAAATGTCTTGTCGACAAAGAGAGAAGCGCAGTTAATTCATACTGACATAATATAATGCAGACACACTGCATGTAATGTATCTGTTGGCTGCCTAACCTGTTACTGTTTGAGCTGACGTTCATAATGATAGCGTTATAAGATAAATCGAGCAATCTGAAGCACACAGCTGGCTGCTCATTTCAGAGTGACTTTGCTGCAGTTTTCTGCATCTCACAAGACAGAAGCTCCACAAAAGTGTCATATTATTGTTCCCTAATGGATTTGCATCAGCACCATCTACGTGGCCTTTGAGGATTAACACATATTTCAATCTATAATACAGCAGAAGTATGGAAGGACGCCGTTTTTCAAGACATGCATATACAGGACATTGAAAATTGTTACTAAAGTTTTAATTCTAAATTCTTGCAACAGTTAACAGTTTCGCGAAGCAAATGCACGTGGGACTTCTATTGTTTATTCAATTCTGCAGCTCGGAGATCCTCCTTCACAGTTCCCTTAACATTTTGTACTATGCAGATAATCTGTATTGGCATTACTCATGGCTCTGTTTTGTTTATTTAATATTATATTTCATCAGAAATGCTAGCTTTAATGTTATATTTCATCAGAAATGCTAGCTTGCTGGCAGCCTCATGGCTCTGTGAGCAGCACTGCGGTTTCACACCTCCAGGGTTATGTTTGATTCTTGCCAGGCTCTGAGTTGGAGTTTTCATGTTCTCTCCATGTTCCTCCGGGCTCTGAAGATTCCTCCCACAGTCCAAAACCATCCAACATGCGAGGACCCGAGTCCCTAAATGCCCCGTAATGTGTGTGTGTGTGTGTGTGTGTGTGTATGTGTGTCGGCATGCCATCCTGTCCCAGGTCTTCCTTACCTTGTGACCTGTGCCTTCTGGGTTCAGCCCCAGGATCACAGCAAAATTGCAGTGCATCAGCAGTGATGCAACCCGAATGGGTGCTAGATTGCTGAGGCTGAGGCTGCTGTTAATGTTATCCCATCATAATATTGTTACTAAAAGAACCTGAATCCCATTAATGAAAGTTTCTAAACTATTGCATTGCGATGCAAATATCAATAAACAATCCATTACCAGCCATGCATTGTTTTACACTGTACATATTTCTTTTAACTCGTAAATTCCTGTTTCCTACATCTTCAGTAAAAGAAAATTCAAACAACTGATTAATGCATGAAACTGAATGGAAAGCCATGCCAAGGAGAATTTTGGATGCCTTACCATGAAAGGATGAATACAGATAGTAGAATCATAATAGAGGCATCTGCACAATACAGTCCATGGAATATAATGTGTCTGATGTTCTGCATTATCAAATTATCATTTTCTAATGCTGGTGGAGGAAAGTGGGGCAGAGAAACTGGGAAGCTTTACCAAGATGATGTCGTATACCAAATACTTTTTATTCCCAAAGTCTGTACATACCATTGGAGAATGGCTGCAGGTCTGGGATGTGAAAGAGCCCCCTACCCTACTTCAGACTAAATCAGTACTTTACATTGATCCTGCTTCGCCTTGTTTTGTGCTTCTAAGAGGAAATTGCACTTATTTCATGGTGAGATGGAGGATTGATTCTCTCTGTACACTTGTTGATGAGATCTGTTGAAAGAGATTTTTTTTGTTGCCGCTGTGTTGAAATTCAGTTAAACAATAGTAAGATTCAAATCATATATGTCGTTCATGTAAATATCTAATCTGCCAATGATGGTGCAGCAGCTCAATTTGTAAATGAATGAAGAACTTCAGATATTCATCGATTCAAACACCAGAATGGGAAACAAAATGGGATCTAAGTGTCTTTGACCATCGCATGCTTATTGGTGCCAGACAGAGTAGTTGCAGTGTTTCAGATACTGTAGATTTCCTGGGATTTTCATAGACGGCAGCCTCTAGAGTTTTCACATAACGATGAACAAAAACATTCACTGAGTGGAAGTTCTTGTTGATGAGAGAGGTCAGAAACGAATGGCCAGATTGGTTCAAGCTGGCAAGAAGGGTATAGTAACTCTTATCACTACTCTTTAAACCAATGGTGAACACGATAGAATCCCTTAATGCACAAGACTCTGAACATTAGTTCAGCAGTAGAAGACCATACTGGGTTCCACTCCTGTCAGCTAGTAACAGGCAACTGAAGCTGCAGAGGCCAAAGGCTCACTGAAAGCGAGAAGCCGGACATTAGAGAGAGATCTGATGGAACTCAATTTCTGCATCAACGTGCAGATGGTTGGATCTGAATTTGGAGTAAACAGCATGAATACATGCACTCAACCGGCATTGTGCCGACAGTTCAGGCTGGTGATGGCGGTGTCATGATGTGGGGAATGTTTTCATGGCACACCAGTCAAAAAATGTTTAAATACCACAGTACAGACGTCCACCATTTACCCATCTTCTAATGGATTCTTCCAGCAGAGTAATGCACCGTGTCACAAAACACAAGTTCAATGGAAATGATAACAATGTTTAATATGTATAACAGTCCATAGTGTTCAGTGTTTAATCACCCTACACAATTGTTTCTTGTAGATTTAGCATATTAAGTTACACAGCCATTTATCTGGGGAAAAGAGAGAGAGGGAAGATGGTGAAAAATATTTATAAACCTACAATAGGAATATATACAGTGACACATATTCAACATTATGGGTATAGGTCACTTGGATATTTCTCTCAGAAAATAAAAAATACATTTGTAGTTAATTAAATTCACTGGGTAATGCGTGAATCCAAATCCAATATTCAAAAAAAAAAAATGAGTGAAAAAGACAGAAATAAATTTTTAAAAATAAATCAAATAAATTACTGTTATATGCCTCTGCAGTTTTCAAATGTCCTCTTTTACAGTCTGACATCATTAGATTACTTACTTGAAAGCCTATGTGCCCGAGATATTTTTACAGATAAATACTGCATATGAAAATTGAAAAAGACGTCAGAACCACACATCAAATAATATAGTTGACACAAGAGCATTTCATTTTTAAGCAGCTGCTTGCTGTATGTGGCGCTGAATTCTTAACAGTTCCTGCTTTTAGCATTTTATTGTTGACTGAGTTTATTGTTTTATTTGCAGAACTGTGTCAGGTTCGCTTGGCACAGGTCAAAATATTTATTTCTGTTTTTATTTTTTTAATTCCTGTTTGTCAAAAAAGGTTTTGTAAAGTAATAGAATATTTCAGTGTGGTGTTGATATAGTCAGTGTTACCGTGTTTACTCTAGTTTGATTATGTCCTTGACGTTGCTCTTTTACTCCAGGCCCACATTTATCACTTACATTGATTAAGAGTTTTGGTCGTCTGGGTCAACAAGGGCATGATATATCTGTTTCAGGTGAAAGTGTCCTCTGAAGTACATCCCAAGGGAACATTTAGAACGTACATAAAATATGGTTTGACGTTCATTTCACTGTCACTGCCATAACAAATTGTTCGGAATAATAGCTTCCTTGCAGACTTCAGTTACTGTGATGTTTTCCCTTTCACTGGGTCAAATTTAGACTGGAAAACTTGGGCCATTATCTAGTCTTAAACATATGAAAACATGTTCAATATTCGTATTCTTATTCATTAAGGTTAAACAAATTTTATTATTCTCTGATTTTAACATGATTGCCTGTGGGCAAATTGGGTTTCCCATGGATTACAGCAAGTTTACAAGTTTAGTTTTGCAGGATGCAAGTGATAAGATTAACATTAACATTTATTATGTAAGGCTTTTTTGTTTGCTCATTGACATTGCAATCAGGGACACCAAATGCAAATTTCTTGGCTCACGAAGAGCAGTAGCAAGACATTGTGAGGGTAGCCCAGCACGTGCATTTCATTTAATGTGAAGCAAGCCCTTCAAAAAGACAATCAGATGGCCCATGCACGACAAGTGAAAAATGGATGCATATATCATTCCAGACAGAATATTGCTTATGAAGAGCAAAGGCTACTCTGGACAGAACGGAAGCTCCTGCCAGGAAGAGTGGAGATAATGTGACTGGCGTTGACTTCAAGCATTTAGCTGAGGTCTCCCATTGAAACAGCCTGCTCTGTGAATCATGTGACCTCTTGTCGATAGCACATTCCTTTAATGGGTATGTCTGTGATTCTGCACAATGATAGCCCTTTAAAGTGTATATGTGAATGTCTCTCCGGGCTAAGATCACAGGATCTGTGCATGAATAAGGGTGGCACATTACACAGCCTTCAAACAAGTGAGTGGTTATTCCAAAATACTGAAGTCACTGTCCTCCTTGTTCTTGTGGATTGCCTACAGAGGTCATCCGTCAACATATGAAGAATTTCCTGTTTGAAAGCACTGATAAACAGTACATGGTATTGGAATACATTTAAAAGGATGCTTGCTTTTGTGCAGTTATCTGGCTAAGCAAGATCCAAAAGTATGACATGTGTCAGACATATTTGAAAAGAGTACATTCTGTCTTTAAAGATATATATCCACAGCACCTTCACCTGAATATGATTTTTCATTGAATGTTCATATGATTAGGACAGACTGTCAGACTTACATTGTTGTTTTACACAAAGGAACTGTAAGTCCATGCTTACAATAATTATTTTGATGTACTGCAATGCACTAAAATGTTAATTGTAGCTAAAAAGAACAATATGTAATATTTAAATATCAGAAATCCTCCCAGAGAAAGGCCAGACAACAATATGACACAAATGGTAACAAATAGACTATTTCATTCAACCATATTACTATCTCAACTGTGATGTTGATTACTCTTACTGCATGGTACAAAGTGTAAAAACCAAATAGCAGTAAGCCTAAGCTCTGTAAATCTAGCCCTCCTTAAAGTGAGAGTTGCTATTAACATTCAAAAACCAGCCAATGTCCTGAAGCTTAGTGTTTTGAATTAATTTGCTAATATCACTAGATAAATCTCCTACCACCATTCATTGTTCAGTTAACAATACAGGTTCATATTTAATTCACCAATTCCTACATTCAGCATTGGTTCTCTTCTCTACAGTAATATGGAATACAATTATTTGAAATTATTCTTCTGTGACTCTGAGAGAGCTGCCTAATTATGTTTGTTTGTTTCCCATACCTATCTATCTTGTGTGTGTGTGTGTGTGTGTGTCTGTGTGAGTTTGTGTGTATATATATATATATATATATATATATATATACACGTGCATGTACACTAACACCCTCCCTGCTCTAGGGGGGTCCTGCTCTAAAATAAGGATAGTTTTTTCCACTGATTGTATGTAGCTACACCTATGAAAATGTTATTTTGGCTAAATATTACAGTTGTGATTGTATATATATTCCTCCTATATCGTTAAGTACTGTATGTACAATAGAATAGAAAAAAAATACATTTATTGACACAGGCAGCACATAAATTCACAAGTCAGTGTTTCACATATAAATTGGCTGTGCATTAGGGACAATGCTGATGTCTTGGTCCCACCTCCTCTAGTTGATTGGACCCTCCTACTCTACAATCTAATTGGTTAATCTCTGAACCAATCTTTTTTCGATCTGCCATTCGGACATTTTTGTGCAAGTAAAACTCCCACTAGCACACAGTTCGTTTGATTCGTTTGATGTTTACCTAAAAGATTCATTCTGATTTGTTCACCAACTTGTTCAATGGTTACTTCCTCTTTGCAAGAATAGCCTGTTCTTTAGGCTAAGTGCTAAAGAGTAAGCTAAGTACCACCAACAGGTCATGGTCATATAAGTCTATCAATATTGTACCTTAGCTACTCATGTTTGTTAAAAACGCATACCTAAAAGCTCATCACATCAGTCAGCTAACTAGTCAAGATGCTAACAAATCTTGGTGAAAATCTAAATCTAAATCATGAAAATGTTGCATCTCTAAAATCCAACTGCAGCATAAGGGAAGTCACTGCACATGTAGGCTATACACTACACCAGTAGATGGTGTATTTCAAACATGACCAAGGTGCAAGAGACACAAAGAAGTGGATAAACTCTCTAGTTCATCAACTTATTCACCAACTTAGCCGTTTGCTCACTGCAGGCGTGTATGTATGGTCCCAGGTTTAGTTTCCAGCCAATCGTATGCTCGCTTACGTCACACCCTTACATGTGTCACTGGCTCTGACTGGCCTTACTAATGGAGGGAAGTAGCATTCACTTCATATTTCTGAGGACAAGCGGAAGAATGAAAAGAACAAATCTTTGCAAGAACATGAATGTGAGTGCATAGTTCCCCTAATGGCCTCTTTTCCCACAAACGACATTAGAATTCAGGGGTTACATCCTTCCCAGAAAGGTGCCATCTTCCATTGCTAAAGACCAGTCACAATACTGAAGAACGGAAGTCCGGAGGATGGTAAAAATCCCTGAATGTCGCTAAAGAGTGTGATGCAGTACAGTGGCCCAGAAAGTTGGAATATTAAAAGTCTGAAAGAAACAGAAATGAAACAATGTAGGGACGTAATTTACAGAAGCGATAAAATCGTTACAGATATTCACAGTTTACAGTTAATAGAGCAGTATATATTTTGTTGTACTGTGTGGCCACGCTACCATTTGGCACTAACTAGTCTGGAACATCGTACTATAAATTGTCAGCGATCAGTGAGTTGTTATTCTTCGTTATACAGTCATACACTGCATAACGACATTTCACTCACCAGCAGGCCACATATATTAGCTGAAAAATCACCTAGTGAAGTGGTGGAGCAACACATTACAAACCTACGGCACTGTCAGTCTTATAAAAGTATATCACATGCAATTATGTACGGTACATAATACTTGATAATACACAACTGGGTAACTGGTTTATTTATTTACTGTACTTTTAAGTTATTTTTAGTCTTTCTACTTACACACACACATAAGTACATAAACACACGTGTGAATATACAGTTTACTGTAGCCTAGGTTACAGTAAGTACACTATAAGTACATGTAATATTGGCACAATTACGAATTTGCGTAGTGACGCATTTCTCAGAACCAGTCCCCATCGTTAAGTGTCATGTGACTCTGTAGTTGCATCTGTATCACAGTGACCAAGCAGTTGCAGACAACATTGGTGTCCATTACTTGGTTTATTTTGGCCTCAGCTGGGGCCCCGAATAATTGGGCCTGCCCTGGGCCCCGCCCCTCCTCAGAGACGGGCTTGCACATGATCATCTTACCCATCTAATTTGTGTTTATGCATTGGGGAGATTCAATAAGATGAGGTGTATTATGTTAAGGACATTGTTGTAATATATTCTTGCACATTATTATTATTATTATTATGAACAGTAATAATAATAGTACAAATACTACTACTACTAATAATAATAACAACCTGTTTCAATTAATTTAACAATTTAAATAACCAAAAAAACCAGGATATTAACCTCTAAATACTGAAATTGCTATGTAAATATACTTCATGTAAATTCTTGGTGACTAGCTGCTTAGATAATAACGGCAAATGAGAACAACTGGCCTTTGATTTGCTTAATTCTTTTTGTTTCAGTTTATCTTGCGCAATAACAAATCAGGAAAGAGGAAGCAACTGATTTAATTGCAGCTTCGAGAAGACTACACCTATGATGTGATGGCGGTCAAAGTTTCACTCAGAACGATAACAGCATAGTCATGTATCTGTGCTTGATTAATGATAAGAAATGTGGGTGCAAATGCAACATTGCACGTCGCTATCTTTTGCGCCGAGAGGGAAGAATACGAAAGCTGCACCTGTTACAGTACATTGTAGTTTCAGTCTCGTAAATTTAACATGACACTCTCGCACCCAGCTGAAAGGGATATTAAGCAGAACGGAAAATGGCAAACTAAACAAGAAGCACAACTTGTATTTTGCTCACAGGAAAGCTGTCCCTGTAACCTAGTTTACCACATCATTGTTTGTTTCATATTACAATTTAACACACTGACATGAGTCAGGATGTTTATATATTTCTAGGTCATGGTACAAAGCAGCCACTGCTGTATCCTAATATATTTTGAGTATGCAATAGAGGGGTAACAGGTATGGAAATACTCAAAGCACTGGAAGGTGTAACCCTGCTGGATTGATTCTGAACATGTCCTCTAGGAATTGTTAGCCCAGTTTGTTTATTTGAAAAATAGAACGAAACAGAATACAAGGGAAAAAATTCTAAGAAATGCAATATCTTAAAATGTAAAAGGAAAACCAGAGGTTACCTATGAGTGCAGATTGATTCGGTCACAGTCACTTTAAAGCATGATTGCTGTGATACCATGCATTGGACACTGAGCTGCATATTGAAGAATTTATCTATTATATAAGTGCTCATGTAAGATACACTGGCAGCCTTTTCCCCAATGTGCAGAGAGGCATAAAAACACATGACAATTTAATTGCAGGTCCTCCATGAGGAAATAACAGGAAGTCATTGGGGACACTTAACTGAGCATATTAGTCCGTATTAGGTGGTCACTGTAGTGTGCATGTGACTATTTTTTCTTCTCACAAAGGACACCAATTAAAGAATGAATTAAAAAAAAATAATAATTTCATATTAGCCACACACGTCATTGTCTTCAATCTATTTTTATGCACTGTGGAAAACATGAAACATTCTTCGGTGTTTGAGGAAAGTTCGAGAGATTTAAGCTGGCATATTGCATTAATGTTTTATATTATTTTGTTGTTTTTATCTAATGACATGCATAGTATATGGTTTGACCTTTGCTCATGCACATGCAGTAGCTATATATTTTCCTAAAGCAATTTAGATTAAAGTACTTTTGCTCAAGGGTGTGATTACTGGTCGCACATTTGGGTCTTTATGTGCCCGACACAATTACTAGACTTTTCTTGGCAGAAAATATACCTGTTCAAGTTAGACTTTCAGAGATACTTAAAATGAGCTCTAAGCTTTTTATCTTTCTCAGTTCAAAGACACGGCACAGCGATGCTTGTTCGTTCAAAAACAAAAAGACTGTCTGATGCCGGTTCACATTATTTATATAGTGCCTGCCTTCTGTTTTGCTAATGCAGAATCACATGATTGATTTGGCGTGTGCTTTCTGAGGACCTTGGAGAAAAACGAATCGTCTTACAGCACTCATGCTGCTTCTGTTTGTTAGACAAAGATCTCCTCTAGTTTTGTTTTTGGTTCACTTGGCCAAAATATGGAAGAAAAAGATTAAATGTGCTTCTGCTTATCATAGCTTGGTGCTTATATAACTGCAGTGATTTCTGTTGATTTTTTTGGGTGCAGACAAGTTGACTGCTGCATAGGTATCACTCTGGAAAATATTGAGACCACAGCACCAGTTTTTGTTTCAGTCACTTCTCAATTGATGGGTGCATCAGTGACTAATATTTTTTTTTCTTGCAAGCTGCAGCCTGGTTCTTCTCTGTTTCTCATTAATGAAGGGCTACTTCCTTGCTTTATGGGACTTCAGTCCTGCTTCTAGGAGCCTGATATGAACTGTCCTAGCAGTTCACCTCACACCCGTTTCCCATTCCATTTGAAGGTCACTTGATGTTATCCTCCAATTCGTCAGAAGCTGTCGGATAATTTGATGGTCATCTCTGCCATTATAAAGTCACTTCAACCCTCTTCCTGGCTGGTTTTTGGTTGTTCCCAGTGTCTTCTGTTCTACCTTATTCTTGCGTATTGCTGTCTTAGAAATTTTGAGCCTGGAAGCAGCCTGCTGCTCAGAGTAGCCTCTGCCAGTAGAGCCATGATTAAACCAGACTTTAAAATGCGGATTTTTTTTTTTTTTATATGGAGTTCTCTCTTAATTTTTCCAGAGCTGTATGTATGTATGCAT
>JAODJX010000037.1:23751699-23765457 GCA_026776945.1 Isichthys henryi
CATCTACCTGGATTTGTTTCTTGTTCTGTTGGCGGTGCTGTTGGTGCCCCCCCCCCCCCCCCAAGGCCTCGCAAGGGGAATGTGCCTTTTTTTATCTCACTTTGATGGATGGGCTTGGCTATTGCCTGCAAGTGGCACTGCCTGCCAAATACATAAGTCTTAAAATCTTTGTCTCTGACAGAAAGGGCATTGGAGAGAGAGAGTATTTATGATGGAGGCAAGCTCAATAGTAATGTTTTTCGATCTGGCCAAGTGCACCAACCATAACAGCCCACATTAACGCTTTTCGTGCAAATGCAATTATTACCCTGACAGTTTTCCAAATTGCACCACCAAAACGGGCCGACATTAAATTAATATATTTATTTCATTTCGTTATACTAAAGTCAGCAAACAGAGGAGATGAATATTGCTGATATAGGGTTTATTTGTTTACTGTTTAAACTTAATAGCTGTCGAAGAGAATAATTGAGATATAAATGTGACGAAATGTGATCACTGGGAATCTATTTCTGGGCAGTAGCCTGGGGTTTGCGGCGTTTTTGCTTCTATCTACAGTGCCTAAGGTAGCATAGTGTACGAGAGCTCGTCACTGAAAGGTTCCTCACAAAGCCTTTGTCTTTGCTGTGGGTGTCTATATTCTCCTGCTGATCATTCTTTATCAGCCGTGTCCAACCCTCCCAACTTCATTCTCTCAGTTTTGTCCTTCACACTGCCTGTATCTTCCTTCTGATTAGAGAACAAAGGCCTTTTTAGTCCATGACTGTCTTCAGCTACATAATTCTTTTGTATCGTTTTCTGCACAAAAACATGTGACACACTGTGAGTTTCTGGTTACCCAGAATTCATAATCACTGGTCCATAAGAACACTGAGTATCCATCCATCCATCCATCCATCCATCTTCTAACTGCTTATTCTGGCCGGGGTCATTGGGGAACACACATTTTCAATTATTTATGCTGGAACTTCATTTTAATAGCATTCCAATACAGTCAATCCTTTCATCCGCCATACTGCTTATTCTTTACAGGGTTGTAGTGAATGGAATTATGTTGCCATTACATTGCATTATTTGGACTTTTTATTATATAAATTCTAATAACTCAAATTTATTTTGGATAATTCTTTGACAATACAGCTGTGTTTTTCTTATGAGTAAATTATTACAATTGAATGGGCTACAGATGCAGTTGTCTGAAGATCACAGATGTCGCTCGATCGATTTAGGTTTCGGTGTGCATTAGATTTGCTTGACCTTATTATAATAAAAGGGATTTTAATAAGATGTTTTTCAGTGTGCCTATTATTCCAGCTTAAAATCATCAAATAATATTAATTCTGATAAACTTGGTCAGACTCATGTAAAAAGACAATAAACTTAATATTATACAAAGCAGGAAAATCACACAACAAATGGTAGAATGACAAAATGAGATTTTTTTTCCCTGTTTAATAATACTTCAGTACAATAGGTTTCCAGTATTTCCTGAGGGGTCTGTGTCATTATTTATTTTATTTTACCTTGGCTGCTACTTGATGCTTTGAAGATTGAATATTCTAGCAATAGTTTTTGAGTTTTTACTTGAGCAATGTTCAGTGTAATAGAGCATTTGACTGCTTAAAACAATTGTGTGGCATTTTGACTGTGATTTGGTAAGGCATTTAACAATTACTTGCAAGCTTGTGACACTTCTTCTTCTGTATCATGTTGTTACTGTTTGCCTGACAAGGAAAATAATGATGAATTTCAAAATGAAGCATGCTTATTTTTAATCTTAATTTCAAAAGGAATTATGAAGATAAATGACATAAGTCCTCTGAGCACCCTAGCATTATAATTTGATTTCTGAAAGAACAGTTTCTTGGCTAGATCTTGGAGTGCATTGAAATGCGTGACATAATCCATGCTTTTAAAAATGCAGTGGAATTGAATATCAAAATTAGGTTTTTCGATTTTTTTTTTTATCACACATAGGATCCCAAGGCAAATTGGTCCTAGGTGAGCGGCCAGAGTCACTGCGATTAAGAGGACCCCATGATGACTAATATAACGGACCTTGTTACCTCGCCCAGATTGCGGAGACTAGGGCCTCGCCTGGAGCCAGGCCTGGGCTGGGAGCTTGAAGGCGAGCACCTGCTAGCCAGGCCTCCACCTATGGGGCCCGGGTCAACATAGCCGAAGGGGTAACATTGGTCCACTCTGCAGGGGGTGCTGTGGAGGTCAGGTGCAATATTGATCGGGTGGCAGTCGAAGTCAGGGGCCTCAATGAACCAATCGCCGGCTATCAAATCTTGCTCTTGGCACATGGAACATAACCTCTCTGGTGGGAATGGAGCCTGAGCTGGTGTGGGAGGTAGAGAGTTACAAGTTAAATATAGTCGAGCTCACCTCAACACACAGCTCGGAATCTGGAACCAAACTCCTGGAGAGGGTCTGGAGTTTATTACAGTCTCTCCTTAGGGAGAGGCAGGGGTGGGTCTACTTATGCCCCCCAGTTTTGTGGCAATATGTTGGAGTTCACTCTGGGGAACGGGCTCTGACTGTCTGTATGTGCCGAACACCAGTTCAGAGCATCCAGGTTTCTTGGAGACCTTGGAAGGGGTGCTGGAAGGTGCCCCATTGTTCTGCTGGGGGGACTTTAACATCCACATGAGCAATGAGAGTGACACCTGGAAAGGTGTGACTGGGACGAATGGCCTGCCTGATCGGAATCTGTGTGGTGATCAGTTATTGGATTTCTGTGCTGACCACAGTATGTGAATAGTGAACAGCACGTTTGAATGTAAGGGTGTTTATATTGTAAGTGCACCTGGCACCAGAGCACCCAAGGCTGCAGTTCCATGATCAATTTTATAATCGCATTGTCGGATCTGTGTCCGCATGTTTTGGACACTCAAATGAAGAGAGGCGTCAAGCTGGCAATTGATCACCACCTGGTAAAATGGCAGATAGACCTGGTAGACCCAGTCGCATAGTGACAGTGTGCTGGGAGCATCGGGCAGAGGCCCCTGTCTAGGAGATCTTCAACTCGCACCTACTGCAGAACTTCTTTTGCATCCCGAGAGAATCAGGGCATATTGAGCCTGAATGGGCCATGTTCCGGGACTCCATTGCTGAGGTGACATTGTGGCTGTAAAGTTGTTGGTGCCTGACGCAGTGGCAATCCCCAAAGCCGGTGGTGGAGACCAGTGGTAAAGGGAGCTGTCAGATTGAAGGCGAGGCCTTCTGAGTTTGGTTAGCATTGGGGACTCCTGAAGCAGCTGAGAGGTACTGGCAGTCTAAGCAGAAATCGGCTCTGGCAGTTACTGAAGCAAAAACTCTGGTGTGGGAGGACCTTGGTGAGGACATGGAGAAGAACTTTCGGTCAGCCTCAAAAGGATTCTGGCAAACTGTCAGACAACTCAGGGATGGAGGAACAGGGCTAGAGAAAGAATATCCCGAGGACCTCCTGAGGTGGTGGTTCCAATCTTTAAGAATGAGGACCAGAGTGTGTGTTTCAGCTTTAGAGGGATCATACACCTCAGCCTCCCTGTGAAGGTCTATGCCAGGGTTCTAGAATGGAGGGTCTGCCCACTGGTCAAAGCTCATATCCAGGAGGAACAATACATATTCCATCCTAGTTGCAGAACACTGGATTAGATCTTGGATACTGAAGGTTTTGTGGGAATCTTCCCAACTAGTCGACATGTGTTTTATGAACTTGGAAAAGACATATAATGCAATGATTCTGTTTATAACTGTTCATAACCATTCTGTTGTGGTAAAGAAGGAGCTGAGCTGCAAGGCAAAGCGTTCAGTTTATCAGTCGATCTACATTTCTACCCTCAACTATGGTCATGAGCTTTGGGTAGTGACCAAAAGAATGAGATTATGGATGCAAGCGGCAGAAATGAGTTTCCTCTACATGGTGTCTGGAGTATGGAGCTCGGACATGCGGGAGCAGCTGAAACAGAGCCGCTGCTCCTCCACATCGAAAGGAACCAGCTGAGATGGTTCAGGTATCTGTCAAGGATGCCTCCTG
Organism: Isichthys henryi; assembly: GCA_026776945.1. Classification (NCBI taxonomy): domain Eukaryota; kingdom Metazoa; phylum Chordata; class Actinopteri; order Osteoglossiformes; family Mormyridae; genus Isichthys; species Isichthys henryi. The sequence continues at coordinate 23,755,724 of JAODJX010000037.1, forward strand.
GACGGCTCCCTGGAGAGATGTTTTGAGCATGTCCAACCAGGAGGAGACTCCGGGATTGATGGATGGATATACAGTACATACAGACTTTTGGTTGAAACAAGATAAGTCTTAACCCCCTTAACTAAATATGAGTTCAGGTTCTCAGCGTGTATTGTTTCTTCACGACTGTGAGTAACTGGCAAGCATCACTTCCAATGATGTCTCGTTTCCGGTCTTGGAATTAGCATTGTAAAGTGCAGGGGTGGCAAATTGTGAAGTGATGTGTCTGCAGCTGTATGGAATGTTAATATTCTGTAGGAGTGAGGCAGTTGTAAAGAAGCACTAGGGAAATTGAATTGAGCAATAGCTACTCAACTACACACACACAATGAAAACCGTTGTTCATATCGTAGACTGCTTTATGTTTATAGCGTGACATGGATAACGGTCAGCAAACCACTAGTTAAATATTTCTCAGTTTGTGGTTAGCAGTAATCATTTGCAGTCTAAGAAACTTTGCAGGAGATGGTGAATAAGCTGCTGATTCCTTCAGTAATCAGTCCAGAATAGTAAATGAAAAGGCCCACAGATTAATAAGGCTACATGGGTAAATTAATAAATAATGAGAGTCTATAAAGAAAAGCGCAGTCTCTTGTGGTCAGCCTTAGCAGACCTGGTGGTCTTTGAAGGCATCATTATCCGCTTCCATTGGTTTATTGACCTAGAACTTGCACCTGAGGGGATGTAATGTGTAGCTGTGGAAGGCTTAACATATAACTATGAACGGCTGAAATAAGACTTTGAAGTTTTGATTCTGTTTCAACATTCTTTCTGTTAAGATTTTTAACAAATTTTAGCCTTCGAAGCTGTGCCTCGATAACGACTGTCCACATCAACAGCGTCCACAGTGTAATCGAAGTGGACATGCATTGTAGTCAGGGCTTTTTGCCCAATAATTCTCATTCTGGAAGACCTTAGAATGGCAAGCCCTCCCAATGATTCATAATTGAGATCAAGCTGCTATTTATCATTTCTTCCTCGAAGATTTCGACCATTATGAATTAATTTTCATTAAAAGGTAATGGCTGTGGCTGTGTGCTGTCTTCTTTGAGAAAAGAATACAATATTGTCTTGGTTTGGAACCAGAGAGGATAAATGAAACCAAATTGAAGCACACTGACTTTTGAAAACAATTCCGTAATAAATACAAAATTATTCCATCAGGTTTTTTTCTTTTGTTTGTTTTTTGGCAGATTTGCTCATAAAACTTTTCAGCTTAAGAGGAGTTTAGCTGGAAAGAATGGCAGTAATATAATATTTCTGGCATAACCTAATGAAAATGACCTCCTTCTTCCACTCATCCATCTCATTGTGGAAATGGGACTTTACTCCATAATAGGTGTCTCATCCTTCAGCACGGTTTCACTCAGATTTGCATAGATGAGTAGAAAAAAGATGGACATAGATTTGCACTGCAGATCAAAGCTATATAAACTCCCACATTCTGTGTCTGTGTGTAATTAGTATACTTTGCTATAACTGACACAATAGGGGTTGAAATTAATAATCACTGTGTGGCCTTTGAAAGCTTATAAGATCCATAGATATGAAGAAATAAACATATTATGAATATTTAACATTTTTACCCTCTTATCAGCAGTGCTCTCGAATAATTATTGTGATTCTTATTGCAGCAGTTCTTACTAAATGATATGCTGCTCGAATGCTCTTACATTAGGCTACACTAGATCTAAACATTTTGGGTATTTTGGGCATTTTAATATTGGAATAGTTTTCTCTATTTGTGATGCGCAGACTGAAGCTGTAGGCCCTATTGACTAACCTGCCATAAGCTCAGCTGCCGTGTAATTCTCCTGAATATTTTACTTAAATTATGTACTAGGCACTTGCTTATATTGTACTTTTGGTGACAAGTGCTTCACCTATAATAAACAATGCTTTGTTATGCTGATTAAGATGCCACTAACAAATAATCTACTGTGAAATTTCCTAGGTGGAATCCTGCCTAGTCATCCTTCTGAAAAGCAGATTTCAACAGTGTGGCTTGTGTCCCACACATGTGCCTCTTTCTGGGTCTCCTGAAGTTGTTACATGTAGTTTTGGCTTATCCCACAAAACGTTTAAAAGGATGAATCTGTCTGGCAGTTGGGCCAGCTGGGGCACAGCAGTGACATACTTGGCGTGGCATGTGCCTGGTTCCGCTGAGACTCCTGAAACAGGCAGTGAAAAAGTGCAGATGGGGTTTCAGCCTGAATCGGAGGCCATGCTCTCAAGTAATCAGTCATTACACACACTTCTGTAGTTATTAGAAACTCCTGACCGCATCACCCTTGTACTCGACTATAAATTAATCTGTTGTATACATCAATTAGCATACTGTTCAGGAGATGTGCATCGCACTGACTTTCAGCATGGTGGTCTGTCATGACTTAAGCAGTCCTACCAGCCTCTTAAAAGGCTGAACCAGGTAAAGGTTGCCCAAGTGGGCACAGGGTATCGCTGGAGCAGCATGTTCATTTCTGACCGGATTTCCACAGAGATTGCAAACAGCATCGTTCTGCTACAGGAAGAAGGCGTTGAAGCAGGCCAGGCTGTGCTAGAGGGGAGCATGCCTCAGAGTAACCTTTCCTGTGAAAGGAAAGCGACTGGGCTTGGTGCAAGGTACTAGGACTTTGGCTTGAGGCCACTGGGCAAGACAGGGTACAGAAGAGACTTTTTGTACTTTATAATTTAAAGCAAGAAGCGTTGCTTTGTTTGTAGGACGTTTTTTTCCCTGAAGTGCTTTGGCTTTGATACCATCTTCAGTTCACTGAGCCCTGCACCTTTGCGGTTTCACCTGACCTGCAAGGAACAACTGCATAGACATTTTCTCTGTTGAGTTACTGATGTACAGATTGAGGTGACAGAATTTTGGGTGCGGTGAAACTGCCACTTCAGAAAAGGAAGACAAAGGCAGAGGACAATAGTGCATCTGTCTTGGCACAACATTGTGGCTATCAGTGGCAGAGACTGTCTTCTAAATCTGATTCATTTAGCTTGATTATAACGATGTGCCAGTACTGGAAATTATTAGCTCTGCGTTTGCTTTATTGCAACATTTTTTAAAGGGGCAGTTCACCCCAAAACTGGAAACCATACGTTTTAGAGGGGTTTTAGTGCTATCTATCCAGGTAGGTTATTCTGCTGGGAGTTGCCTAGTGTTGGAGATATCAGCTGTGGAAATTTTGGTCTTCTCTCAAATATAATATGACTGAATAGCATTCTTTCTGTGGTGATAAAAGTGCCAAAAAATACATTAGAAAAATTTTACTGCAACCTGAAATCATGACCCGGTTACTCATGCTAACTCACAGATTTTCCGAGCAGCTTGTGAGAAGCTTAATGTAGGATCTATTTCCTTTGACTGTTTCCTTCCACTCCGGCGATGCTAAAAAGCTTTGCCTCAGTGCTACTTATAAGAAGATGACAAAGACCCATCCTGGGTTTAAATGACAGCAAACAGAATTCAGTTTAAAGCAGCCCTTTCCCCCTCACACTACATAGTGAATTCTATTACATGAAATAAAGTGGCAGCATAAGTATGAAATATTTGATGTATATCTTAGTTAGACACACAGATGCAGTTCCTCAAAAGGAGATTGTTTAGAAAGAGTTACTAAGGTTTAGAAATTTGTGATTTTTATATAACATTTTAAATAATATTTTGCATAATATTTGTATATATCATATTTTATATGATATATTGTACAGTACAGCACTATTGCTATGAATATATAATCTGATAATAAATATCAAGGTCTTTCCCAGACAGCAGGGGAGACGCATAGGAAAGGTGCCATCGAATCACAAGGCATGAACACATACACACGCATGTCTTTGTGGGGACTCTCTATTCATTTTTATGGGGAAAACTCTAATCCCAGCATGACAACCTTAACCCCAAACCAGGCCTAACCTTAACCATAAGTAACCAAACAAACTATAAGACTTTTGGCATTTTCAGTTTTTTCAGTGCAGTCATGGATTTTTGCAAAATAGAGTTTTCTCATATAGGGACCAGGAAACTGGTCCCCATAAGGTAAAAAAAAACAGGTATTCATCACGTTGAGGGGACATTTGGTCCCCACAAGGTAAGGTATACCTGGACCACACACACACACACATACTGATGTACTGAGAAAGAATGGTATGAATATTTTCCTATTTTTTACTGAAGAAAAAGCATTTGCAATCACAGGACTTTATGCTAATTTGAGTAAATGCTGACGTCACAATAAAGCTTTAACAGTGAATTCAAGCGCAGTTTATTTTCAACATAGTGTAGTGTTTCATGCATTTGGATCAAGAAAAGGTTCCTTAAAAAGTCTTATTGAACTGAAGTCTTAAAGAACTGGAATCTTTGTTCATTTTAAAATATCTTGCAGAGTAGAACTTTGTGCGGCAGTGTTTGGGCTACGGGCGGTGGAGGACATGTTTGATGCATGCTGATGATATGTGTCCATTATTAAAAACCAGAGGACAAATACAGGGATTGGGGGGTGATATCTGTGAGAACCTGGCACATTGCAGTCTGTATATACACAGAGACCCATTAGGATGGTAAATATGTAAATTAGGCCTGTACATTTGGTCCCCACAATGCAATATAACCCTAATACACACACACACACACACACACACACACACACACAATTTGGCAACTCTAGTTAGTCTAACTGCATGGCTTTGGACTGCTGGAGGGGGACCCCACATGACATGGGGGAAGCTTGCATTCTGCACCCTTGGTGATGTCTGGGTTCATCCTCAGCTTGTGCTCTGTTCTGCCTGGAACAGCCTCCAGACAGCTCTCATAAGCCCGAGCAGGGTTAGGGTAAGAACAGGGCTCATGGATGCATTTATTTAAATGGTTTATTATTAATATTGACATATTGTAAATCCTAGCTATTAAGTAATACATTTTAATATTCCTTTAATATTACTTTTTTAATATTACTATTCATTTCAAAATGAAATGTCCCTCATACAGTTTGAAGGATAATAACTGTAATGTTTAACTGTTCTTATAAAAAGTAAATCTTTTAATATGACCTAAATTAAAAATGATGTGGTTTTCACATCAGAGCACAAGCTCACATGATAAAGATATTTTCAAAACTTCTGTCATTATTCAATACTAGGAGCAAACTGTCTATTGTTTTTGCACTTAATCTTACAACCGAAGTGCAGCTTATTGTCCAACAAACAGCTTTGTACTATATACATTCAAATAGTTGTGGAAATTTCAGATTCTTTTTTTCAAAGTAACACAGATGCATGTTATATTGAGTCTGTAGAATAATTCATTATAATGATTCCAATCACAAATGAAAACGATGTTCAGAAATAAACCTGGAATAAAATCAAACAACCATCCATCCGTTCATCCATCCGTCCATCTAGCTACCAATCATTCATCTTCCACACTGCTTATCCAATAGCTAGTCATGATGACCCTCTCCCAGGAAACACATGCTACTGACAGGAGGTACTGCATATGGAATCCAATTTATGGAGCGTTTCTACTGGCATACAGAAACCAAGCTACACCAGAGTGGGACTGTGAAGAGAGACTAGTTACAGTGCAGTTCCCGATCGCTTCGGTTTTCCACTGCAGAAGGGTCGGCTCGGTAAAGGCGGTGCCCAGTTTGGGGAGAGACAGTAACATAAAGCAGAGACGCTTATTTCTTATCTTATTTACTGTTCACATGGTGTCACCGACACCCGTTTACCTGTCTGTAAGGATTAATTGGGGGTCATTAAAACTCTAAATAAGTTAACAATTTAATCAACACAGTAGAGATTTCAATTCTGAAATTGTTTCAAGTAAGTCTAAAACCCAATGTCAATGGTCAATAAAACATTTGAACCGTTGATTTAGGGTAAGTACGCTTTTCAGAAGAAATATCGCTAAAATAATCAAGGTCATGTGCAGATAATGAGATTCCAGAAGGAGCATAAACAGTTATACTGGATGGTCCAGCGCTAGATTTTATAGTGTAATTTCTGAATGACTGTGTGGCTGTTGTTGACTAAAGCAGAGGATTAGACAGGATTCCCTTCCTGAATTTCTTCCCGTAATGTTGCAGATGTGGTGAGCATTTTCTGTGTGGGTGTCAGGTGAATGTCGTTATTAATCTGTTTTGGTACTAATTGTCTGTCAGTTATGCTAAAAGAAACTGACGTGTGGGACCAAGAAACTGGGTTGAAAAAAAGCATGAATGAAAGGAAAAAAGAATCAGTGTTAACACCGATATCTCATTATTCATCACAGCTAATCGCGGCACAGTGTACACGGGGGTGGGGGGTACTTTTCCATCATGTTTTCATCTTTATCCCAATTTCTTGTGTCACAGGAATCCATCTTCCCGAGTCAGTAAAACGTGAAGCGTCATCACCGCTCCACTACTGCTGAACCCCAACCAACTGCATCACGCCATTGTGCTGCTAACCTTTCACCCAGTTGGCTGCATGTAGACTCCGTGAACACACCCATTGACACTAAGCATTAACGGTACCACTATACATTTTGCCTCCCCTTGGAGAGAGACAGAAAAGAGAGTGAATTGTGTTTAGCAGCAGACCTTAGCTTCCCGGCTGTCGTCCATAATTCTTCACACAATTTCCTTCATTAGATTCACATACATCAATTATACACATATTTCCTGCCTGTCTAGAACCAAACTCTAACAGATAATTGCATTGTATATATTATTTTTCTTCTCAACATACTTGCTGTCATTGTTATTTTATTATATTGATTTTAAAAAGTAGTCATAAATACTTTATTTCATCAGTTAACTGATAGTGCTGGATAAAGTCTTTTTTTTCTGCTGGAAACTGAATTATGGAAGTCATGTTAGAGATAAGCTGCAGATCAGAGAATATAATATGCATTCAGCACAGCTGTGGTTTTCAATATATTTAGAATTTATAAATCGCTAGCTGTTGAGGGGGCAGGCAAGTAGAAAAATACTGTCCATCAGAAGTGTGAAGTTTCACTCACATGTCAAGCAGAGACCCATATATTCAAGGATGCATTTTCCCAGTGCGTTCTCAACCGTTTGAGCAATTTCAAGACTTTATGGCACAAAAAAGAAACATTCTGTGTCAGCTCCTAAAAAGTGTGGACTGTTGAGATACACCAACCAAGTACAATTCTTAGCTATCAGGGACATTGATTCTCCATCGTACATTTTTTTTCCCCAAGAAATATAAAGCTTGGGCAAATATTTCCTGTGCAAAATAAAATCTGGTTATATTTAAACAATATATTACAGTGATGTACTATAAATTCAGCAGAGATACATATTTTTTATTTCATCAGATAACTGATACAATAACTTCATTTTAAACCTGAAAGTTAGAGAAAGGAAATACAAAGTTATTCATTTAATATTATGAAATGAAAGAAGCATATTGTATTTGTTAAGGTATTACAGAGGTGTAAAGTTTTTATTTTCGGAACTTTTGCCTTCACTTTGCTACATTACTGAGCCAAATAGCAACTCTATACTGCGAAACTTAACGCACAACCACCGCGACTGGTCCAGTTACAATTTGGTCAAGGTCCAAGTTGAATTTCCCCAATGAATTTCTATTTAAACTTATCTACCTAATTAACTATGATAAAAGCATTAACAATATAAAACTAACACACATATGAAAAAGCACACATAGAAAAAAGCAGTAAATGTGAAGTAAATAACAATCCCGTACGTGAGGGCAGATGCACGTGCATCACCTTCAAGTCTCCCTATAATTTCCTTTTTAAGTTCTACAGTTACTCTCAGTACTTTCCTCTTTGGTTTGCTGCTATCACTGCTCACTTTCTTAGGGGCATGATTACTGTGTCACTACATGTACGGCAGATAAAGCACAGAAAACTCAGTCGAGAGGCACCGTGAGACTGAGAGTGGTTCATAGGCACCAGCATCCCAGTAGGTCTGTGTGCCTTTGTTTCAGCCATCAGAGACGCGTCTCGATCTATACAAGTCTTAGCAGGTCTGTTTTGTTTTGTTTTCTCATGTCTGGGTTTTCGGTTGAGTTGCGGTTAGGTTTTTCTCGACCGACCAGCTCGAGGTCCAAGCATTTGAGTTCCAAGGTTCGACTATAATTTAATTTATTCATGTCAGTCTTTTGCATTTTTTTTCCTGTTTAAAGCAATAATGAACAATGAAGTATGACTAAGCAACATATATTTTGATCTTAATTTAATAGAAAAATTGCTATTTTGTTCTGGTTTTACATACATAATGTTCCTCCACTATGACACTGCATGTGCTTGTTTGCTTTACCTCCTATGGAATTCAATTAGAAGTTTATATTTTGAGAAAATGAAAATTCGTCTATGATATCTGAAATATGCACTGGACCATTTTGGATTGCATTTCATTTTCATACAGTGGAATATCAAGGACACCGTCCTGAAAATCTGAATTGTAAAATAACATTACACAGATTATAAAGTGTACATCTCTACAGACCATGAATGGTTAAAGGGAATTTGGGAAAAGCTGTCAGTAGCTGTGAATGTTGAGGGGCTGAGACTGAAGCCAGGGCGGTCACTAGAGATTTTGGGCCCCCAACCCAGACTAATCCAATTATCTTCCAATTAACTGTAATCGTCCTAACTTGCCCCCCCCCCCCCACTGCGTCCCTGGTTAAAGGTACCATTATTTGAAATAGTAATACTTTATTAATTCCCATGGGGAAATTCTCTCTTTGCTTACTCTTTTACTCTCTCTTGCTCTCCATAAGACACACAGATAGGTAAGAGTAAGCTTTGGGGTCACAGTACAGGGTCGACCACCATACTGCCCCCCAGGGAGCTGGGGGTAAAGGCCTTGCTCAGGGGCCCGCAGGCATGTGCCTGTACCACCGAGGTCAGGGTTCCGATGAAAGATGCAGCCCCCCGAGCCCCACAGCCCCTCCTGAACGGTCAGTGTTCATGGTTATATTCTAATTCTGCATCTGGGTACTGTATATGTGCTTGTCAATAGCAGATGCGTTCATTCATGAGAGGTGGGTCCATTACCTTCAGCCGATATGTTTCCCATATCATGATGCATTCAGTGCCCAGCTAGTCCCCAAGTAAGAACATAAGATGCATGTATTTCTGTGTGTGTGAGTCTGTGTGTGTCTGTGTGTGTGAGTCTGTGTGTGTGTGTCTGTCTGCATGAGTTAAAGAGAAAAAACGTGCTAGTTTCTGCATAGTGACACTTCCTAGGATCAGCTGAAGCCCTTCACCCATGTGGTGCACAAAAGGCATCACTGGCTGTGGAAAACACTTGGATATTGCCCCACTGTAGGTCACTACCAGCTCTTCAAGTCAAGTGTCAGGACCTCATTGCACCTCCCCCTGCCTTCTGTGGTGGAATGCATGGTGGCGTGCATTTCCTGCATCACTCCCACTGCCTTCTGTGGTGGAATGCATGGTGGCGTGCATTTCCTGCATCACTCCCACTGCCTTCTGTGGTGGAATGCATGGTGGCGTGCATTTCCTGCATCACTCCCACTGCCTTCTGTGGTGGAATGCATGGTGGCGTGCATTTCCTGCATCACTCCCACTGCCTTCTGTGGTGGAATGCATGGTGGCGTGCATTTCCTGCATCACTCCCACTGCCTTCTGTGGTGGAATGCATGGTGGCGTGCATTTCCTGCATCACTCCCACTGCCTTCTGTGGTGGAATGCATGG
>JAODJX010000037.1:23778661-23790277 GCA_026776945.1 Isichthys henryi
GTTTTTTTTCCCTTATGGGGACCGGTTTCCTGGTCCCCATAAGGGAAAACTCTATTTTATAAAAATCAGTGACTGCTGAAAAAACTAAAAATGCAAAAACTCTTGTATTTTGCTTGGTTACTTATGATTATGGTTAGAGCAGGGTGGGGGTTAAGGTTGTCATAGTCAGTGTCAGCATTTTCCCCATACAGTAGGTGTGTGTGTGTGTGTGTGTGTGTGTCTGTATACACGTGTATGTGTCTGTCATAGTAGGGCAAAATGGGAAAAGGGAAAACTAAAATTTGTTGTAATTGATTCCTGTAAAATGGCCATATAGTATTTGTGATGTATTATCTATAAAGATATATATATATATATATATATATATATATATGTATATATATATACACACACACACACACACAGACACATACACACATGACCGCCCATACACACATACGTATATAAAGAATTTCACACCTCAAGCCATGTTGAACCAATTCGCAAACAGGTTTCATTAGTCTTTGAAGCTGACACATCACAACTTTGCAAAAATGAAAGTGGATTCATGAACTGTAATGCTGGTAAGGAGGAATACACTGCTACATTAGGCAGATGTGGAGCAATCCTATCATCTGTGGATGGATTTCCAGAAATAAATACCAACGGGAGTAAATGCTTTACTGCTTACTACAGAAATGATTCAAAGTCGAAGCAATGCAATCACACAAATGACTCATCCACATATAGAAAAATGCTGCAGGAGTGTTGAAGGCTTGAATAATTTGGATCCATCACAGGTTTCCTAACAGCAAATTAACACATAAAGATGCATAAGATGACATACATAATAGACTTGCAGTGTCCAGTATCGAATTTCAATTTTAGTATTTGTCTATAGAGGAATGCTTTTATTTGAAGTGTTGTGATGTACACTATAGATATGGCTTTGAAGAGCCCAGGCATCTTTTGAAGTCTTTGAAAAGAAATGGACTGACTCACCCCTCATTATACTCCAAGTGACATGAAAGGACTTCATTAGCTATTTCCAAGCAGGTAAAAGTTTACACCGATACAGGAAGGAATGTTCTAGGAGATATAAGCAGAAATGGATGTCATAGGTCAAGAGGGAAAAAATCATTCTTGTCATGAGCAGTCAGTGTGTATTGAACAGCAGACTAAGCTATACCATTTCATGGAAGAAGTAAAGGTGAAAATAAAAAAAATACCCAGACTCTGATATTAAGTGGGCAATAATTAATTATATATGCAACATTTAGGAACAATACAAACTTTATGGATTATTTTTTTCCCTTTAAAACATTTTCTGGCTATTTTATGTCATGCTCTTAGGTAATGTTAGTAATGCATGTGCTTCTACAGTCTTCATTTTCATGGGAGGTGGGGTTGTATACTTTCAAGAACGTAAAGTTCTTGAAATGGGGTGGAGATTAAAACCATTATTTATTTAAGCACAGTATCTTTGGCCCGCTTCCTAGCAGTGTCGTACAGGTACAGTTTTAAAATAAAATTTTGCGACAATTTGTGATAATTATTATTTTATTCAACACGAAAGATGTGCTGAATGGTGTCCTGTCACTGTAAAAATTCTCATGTGCTTTTCAAATGGCAGAGATTCCTTTTAGGTTCCTGTCTGGAATAATCATCGTCAATCATCTTTACACTGACTCAATAGCAAGAGGAACAGGTTGAAATTTTAAATAAATTACACATTTATTCTCACTATTCATAGTCCTTTGAATTTCTGGTACCTGATTAAGTGGACACATTGTACACTTGAAAGGATATCAACTTTTTTTTAAATTTCACTTAGTAAAATCAGTGGCTTTTAATATATGACAATTCATGAGGGAAAAAACATAGGTAAGATCAGGAGGAAGGAAAGCTATTCGGATGACGAAGAATGAAACATTGCCCCTGTCTCAATTGGCAGAATACGTTACATACTTTCTTACCGTACTCTTATAGTTATGCCATTTCCTTTCAGCAGATGTGCACGTCCCTGTATCATAAAAGCCATTGTGGGCTCACCTGTACAAAGAATGAATGGAGATAATTACTGCCTTAGGAAACAGGCTATTAATGAATTTGTTTTCACTTGTTAATGTCTACTGCTTGTCCATAACATCTGGTCCACAGCACAAGGTTTCACGAGGTTGTTGTTCCATTTTTTCTGAGTAATAAGGTTATATCTTGTACATGTACTGTATATCAGGTAATCTTTTGTAATGTTTTGCAAAAGAAAAAATGAACCCACCTAACAGTATTAACATTAACATTGAGGACCTGTTAATGAGTATTGCCACCCTTTGCCTTGAGAAAAGCTACAATCATTTTTAAAATAGTGTTACACAATCCTGAACTGTGCAGAGTGCAAGAAAAGCCTTGAAACAGGCATGCGTGATATAGGCCTTATTGAAATAAGCCTTCTTCGCACTCTTTACACTTTAACCTCCTAAAAAGGCTCAATTAACTTCTGATCTGGTGATTGGTGGAGGCTTTGGAAACTATTTTACTTCATTTCGATGTTAATGAATCCATTCTTGAATGTGTTTGGGAACAGGGTGCAGCTTCCCAAAATCAGATTAACGCTACGTCGGTAGTAAGTTCTACCTTAACTTGTCTCTTAACGCTCCAAAGCTAAGTATTTTCTTTCGTAAGTACGAAAGTATATTCTTTTGTAAGTCTCTCTTAGCTGTCTCTTATCGCTCTTATTGGCTCATACTGCTCATTGAAAATAAGACTAACATCATTAAGGGTACAGTTTCATAACGAAGCACCGCTTAACTAAAAAAAAATAACGATCCATATGATAAAATAATTTTGTCTGATACATGACTACAATCTCCATTAGGTTTCATCCTTTCTCTCCGAATGCGCGGTGACTTGGCCTCAGTAATAGGCAGATTGACAATGAAAGATAAAAAAACACATTGTTGATTATGTATTTATTTATTAACGGGGAAGGTAGTGGGCGGTATTGGGGTGGATGCAATTTCTGACGCACCTAGAATTTACACACCTCTCTAAATGTGCCAGGGTTACAGTATATCAAAACTTTGGTTCGAGAGGTTGATGAGAGTCGACACCGTAGGATCATTTACATGTTAGTCTAATATAATTTCCCCCCAAAAAGCACCCTGGAATAGTCCTTATTAGGCAACACTGAAGCAGATAAGACATTCTCTTATGTTTAGACAGTTCAGACTTTCTTCAAACTTAAACCCATTTAGCAACAGAGTGAAAGAATGAAAGAGTGAAAGATGGCTCATCACGCCATTTATCTTTTTCTGTTGCTTAGGGGTCCAGGTTCTTTGCTCCCTACACCAGCTTCTGCATCTTTGATCATCGGCCTTAGATATAATCGATTTGCCCTGCCATAAATCTCAGCTTTGTGATGCTTGATGATGTACAGTCTTTGTTGCCAGAAGTGCCGCTTCAAATTTTTATGTCCTGCAAGCACTGCTTCTCTATGCTGTTGCAATCTGTCCATGTTAAGTACCTCATGCTGATTTGAAAACTCACATATCAGTTTTGCTGCTTGTCTCTTTTATACTCCCATGCATTTAAAGTCCATTTCAAATACATTAATAAATAAATAAATAGAAAAATCAGCTAATGATTGAACAAGCAAACAAACAAGCAAATAAATAAACAGATGCTTGCCATGTGTCCGCACCCCATCCTTGGTTATTCTCTGCCTTGTGGTTAGTGATTCTCAGATGGACTGCAGACCCTGCACAGGAACACGTGGGCAGGGAAAATGAATGAATGAATATAGAAATAAAATGATATTAAAGCATAACCCTAAGCATTTGTGTACTGTTTTGATTGAACATAGTCAAATATTAAACATACAGTACAGATACTGATTTATCCAGAGTGACTGGGACTTCAAAGTTGTATTTGCACAGCTCATTTTTTTCTGTTAATGTTGCTAAAGTCACATTATTGCAAAACTACAACTGTCTGCCACTAATTTTCTTCTGCCCAACCATCTGCTGACTCTTGAGGAACTAATGATTTTAGTTAAAAGAGACAGAAAAGCAGCAGCATTTTCAAAGTACTCGCTGTGATCTGATAAGTGTTAATGCTTTATGTCAGCATCACATTTCCCGAATTTCGACAACTGAAGTTGTTCCAAGTCACACTTGCAGTGAGATGCGAGGGGTGCTGAAGGCGGGTGGGGTGGTTTCATGATCAAACTCGTTGATGCCAGTGTAAAGTGACTTATTTATATCTGTACCATGTCATCCTGTTGAGGGGCTGCTTCCCATTTCTCTGTGATATCACTCATTCTTTTTTATGAAACATTGACAGCACTAGGAAATGCACATTCCATTCCACAAATTCTGTGAAAACCGAAAAGCTGTTTGGCAATCCCACCTTCCCCAGCAAGAACATGTGCTACATAAAAACACTGAACCTTCTTAGGTTTCAAGCATCACACACTATTTCCAGCACTCCTTAAATATAAAAAAATGTTTTTGTGTGATGGCATAAAAATTCCATTTTTATGGCAGAGATAATCTGCAGGTGCCTTTGCCTTTTGCAGTGAACTACCCTCTCTTTTAATGCTTTGTTTTTTATCTTTTGTGTCATGTTATTTCCTCATGAGTGTCGTAGTGGCAGCCAGTTTAGCCAGTCAGATGATACCTCTCACACCAAGGCTAAGGTCTTTCTTCCTTTTGGGGATCCCCAGATGCTCATTGGCCACCTGGGAGATATATTCCCTCAAGCGTTTCCTGAGTCTGCCCTGGGGCCTCCGCCCAGTGGGACGTGCCTGAAACGGCTTCCTTGGGAGACACCCAGCTGGCATCCTTATAAGATGGTCAGACCACTTCAGCGAGCTCTTCCTGATCTAAAGGAGCAAGGGCTGTTCTGGATCTCATGTCATACACCCGTTCTCCTGACCTTCTTTTTCTGGCAGTTACCCATGGCTGCTGACCTTAGATGTGGATCAGGACTGACAGATAAACCTTAAGTGTCGTCTCATGACTTAGCTGCAGCTTCTCCTATCCTAGACTTTCTCAGTGTTCATAAAGAGGATTCCAAGTGAGCTAAACTCACTATGGGCATGCACATCACTATGGGCATGCACATTACTATGGGCATGCACATCACTATAGACATGCATATCACTATGGGCATGCATATCACTATGGGCATGCACATCACTATGACCATGCACATCACTATGGGCATGCACATCACTATGACCATGCACATCACCATGGGCATGCACATCACTATGGGCATGCATATCACTATGACCATGCACATCACTATGGGCATGCACATCACTATGGGCATGCACATTACTATAGGCATGCACATCACTATGACCATGCATATCACTATGACCATGCACATCACTATGGGCATGCACATTACTATAGGCATGCATATTACTATGGGCATGCACATCAGTATGGGCATGCACATCTCCTACATCTGAAAAGCGCCGTCTGTTCTTTTCCAGAGACAGCAGCATAGTCCCTGATTTGCAGGTGCTTATTCAAATCCCCTCTGCATCACATCTGCATTGAACCGCTCAGTTATATGCAGGACTTCTTGGTTGGATGAGGCCAGAAGCAGAACCGCATCTGCAAAAAGTGTGGATGTCGCCTGTAGCCCTTCAGATTTGTTATCTTGTCCATGAAAATCACAAACCTTTGCCTTCATGCCAACACCCACTCCGAGGGATGCAGACGTGACTCTGATTACATTCATACATGGACTGAATAGCCCGCAGTGGTGGCCCTGCTTCCCCATATTCCGATAGTACCTCCCACAGAATTAGCATGGAACTCTTATGAACCTTCTCCAATCCACAAATGATTCGTAAGCTGTGGAGTATGAATGGAGTATGAATGGAGTATGGATTATCTGAAGGAGAAGAATTGGTCCACCGTACTAAATATAGTATATTATAGATATTACACACACATACACACATACACGCACACACAAATACAATATGCACATATTTTACTTGTACGGTGGACCAGTATGTGTGTGTGTGTGTGTGTGTGTGTATATATATATATGTGTGATCTTCTCCCGGTAACTGGAACACACAGTTTGGTGTCCCTTTAAGATCTGTAAAGCCAGTCTCTTATATCATGCGTGCCTATGAGCATCCTTGTATTTAAACATGCTGTTTGTCATAGACAGTCAATGTCCTGCACAGACGTTCAATAACAATTCAGGTTAAAATCTGGGAGACTATTCTTCCCAGCCGTCCTCCTGGTATCTTCATTGTCCCCATGTGTTTATTGAAGTCTTCTATCCACAAGTTGCAGTCACACAGAAGAAACCCTTCTGTCCTCTGGCCCCTAAGCTGAAGTCTTTCACGGTTTTACAAGTACTCAGTTTTACAAGTACTCAGTTTTACAAGTACTCAGTGTACATTAGCCACGTCAGGTTCCACTCTGTATTTGCCAACAAAATGGCTGAAAACTCAAGCCCTACCTTCTACCGCATCGTCAAGTACATGGGAGGCCTGGCCACCAGGCCTTAGCTTACAAATATCTACCCAAGGTCAGGCCCTTGGGGTGGGTCCTGGTACCCATATTCTGGACAGGGTGCTCTGCTTCATTTTTGGCACCTTTGATCTCAGTTTGTCTGGCTTCCCCCCCACAGACCTGCTTAAAAAGGGAGGTCCTACCCTGAGGTCCTACCCTGAGGTCATACGCCAGCTCTTTGGATTGGTAAAGCACGCAAAAACCCAATGGGGTCTCTGCCTTTTTAAATAAGAATAAATATAAAGTTTTAACACACATATGAACAATTTTTTGTTTGGATATACAGAGTGTAATGGTCCCACTTTATGCCAAAGCTGCATGTTTTTTATTATTCACATTGTGTGGCTCCCAGTCCCACAGACGCTTGTCTCCATCACAAAAGGCTGAAGTTGATGTGCGTGGCTGGTGATGTCAGTGGCGGCTGGCAGTTTTATAGACAGTGCTGAATCGCACTGTGCCATGGGCTTTTGCTAATTAGTTCTTAGGAGAGACTCCATTTTATTCAGAGGCAGAAGCCTCTCAAAGAAAGCGAAATAAATAAAACAAAAACCACAACGCCTTCCCAGTTCACCACGGTAGGTACCATGCTACCTTTTTTGGGCATTAAGGAAGGAAATAATGACATTCCAGCAATTTAAAATAATATTAGTGTATATATTGGGATAAATAGCCCTGCAAAACGACGAATGGATGAATGAATGAATGAATGAATGAATGATAAATAGATAGATAGATAGATAGATGATAGATAGATAGATAGAGACAGAGAGAGATAATTTGTATTAGTACAGGAATCTGTATTATATAAGGCTATTACATTACAGATTTTATTATATTTAATGCAGTGTGTTTTATACATGCATGCATAATAACAAATAATAACAAAGAAAAGAAAAATCTTTGATTTTCAAGGCATTGGATTCCCATACATAATTAAAAGGGTACAAAGACTTTATTTGACTTTTTTTTGTTTAGAAGATGTTATGGATGAAGTGGAAGAACGTCAAATTGCCAGTTTATCACTTTGCTTCTCTGAAAGTTGTAGTCTTAGATACACTTTCAGTTTGTTTATATGCTTCTAAGTGTGGCAACAAACCAGAACCTTCTCCAAGAGGACAACAGGAAAACATTTCCAAATGCTACCATAGGGAAACATTGTTTTAATTGTAGCCTCTGGTAGCTTTAGCACTACAGATGTAATGAACAGACTACACCACTCTTATTTTTGGGTGGGGGGGGGATGTACTATACTAATCAAAAAAGGGGTCACGCACTGTCACTCAAATAAACATATGGAGGCTGATGTTCAATTAAAAAAAATGTACATAGTGTTATAATGTATACAGTGGACTATTTGGTGATTCTCAACCAGTGATTCTCAACCAAATCTTCTGGGACACATCAAACATTTTACTCCCTCCCAGGTCCCAGAGCATATGAACCAAGTGATCAAGCAGTTACATTGAATACCTGGTGTGCTGGGAGGTGGGAAGGAGCAGAGACGTGCCTGGGACAGTCTGGGGTTCCCCGACGACTGGGCTGACAAACACTGCCATAGAAGGCGCCATAGACAGACTGAAAGAGGATCGCCATCAAGCATTTAGAAGATGTGGATAAAATGGAAATTGAGCATTTCAATGTATATTTAACAGCGTCTGTTGCATGCCTGACCAAACATAGTATTAATCTTATAAGATGAGCTGACTAGGGTACATTGATAGACACAAAATTCACCTTGAATCATCAACAATAAAAATCACACAAAAAATTTGCAAATACAAAAATAATAAGAAAACTAAGAGACAATAATAGCATTTCACACCCAGAGCAGCAGATGGTGTGTGTCTCACTGTCATATACATGGTCCATCCTATTATTCTAGAATTTCACTTCCTGTTGTGGGAGTTACACTGTGACCAAAGAATTGAGCAGTCAGATGAGAAAAGTAAATGATAAAGAATCTTTACCATGGCTGTCTTCCAGTCACCCTGCCTGCCGCCTGTTGACAGGTCCACCCCTGTGCTCACATCTGTTACGAGTTACAATACTGCAGGCAATCAGTAACCCCCGTGGCCTGGGGTACTCCCTCGGAGAACGGCTTTTTAAAATCATCTGTTTTGTGTGAGTGTGTGAGCATCCCATGACCTGTACTGGATAAGCAGCCATGCAAGGGGGATGGATGGATGGATGGATGGATGGATACATTTATGCAGTAATGCTTGACTTTAACTGCACCTTCATAATGCATCCATAGAACATTCAGTCCACCTGCATAATGTGTGATATACTTACATGCCGCTTATGAATGCTCTATGAATGCATAATGAAGGTGCAGTTAATGTGATGGTTACCACTTATTCTTAAGATTGTAGCCAAATTGTCTATGCCTAGATTTAATTTTATGTCTGATTTTAAGTTGAAGCGATCAGGAATAAAATGATAAATTTATGTTGTTCTTTTCTAAAACTTGCAGACATTTTTTTAAATATCAGGACTCAAAGAAATACATTTTGGGTTTATATATATATGCATTTTAGGGTGGGAGGATTAACATAACAATGGGTTCTTGAGAAATTCAAGAGTGTCAACGTTTTAGGATCGAATAACACAGGTTCTCTAACCATAATACTGCTGGACACCAGCATTCCATGTATTTTTCTGCATATTATATGACATTTGGAAGAAATGAGCAGGACAGCTAAAGGTGAGTAACTTTAGCAGCTTATGGAGCCCTTAGCCAAATTCAAATCACATGCCTAGGAAGAAACCCAATCTTCCTGAGAAGCATGTTGCGCTGTCAGTGTGCAGCAGTCCCCATCTTCTGAGGAAATGACCATCCAGACCAATCAAGGCACATTACCATGACATTGGCATTATGACAGTCTTTCGTTCCTGGAGACAAGCCCTGTGGGCTGTACAGCCCAACATGCAAACATACATTTTTCAAGAGCAAGTTTAAGGAAACCGTATTAGGTATTGGACATGCAGTTAACAGTGCTTCCCCTGCAAGTAGGCATTGAACAGAGGATTTATGCCTGGGCGTTTTCAGTGGCATGGGACTCACTGTTTGAATGTCACACGTCTGCAGATTGGTTGCCCTGTAATTCAGCTATATGTGACTCAGCCAGAATTATTTACCTTAAGTTTAACCCAGTGACATTATGTTCAACATAACTGAATGTGGTAGCGCTTTACATTAACTGCACATTCATAATGCATTCATAGAACATTCATAGAGCATGTGGTGCACCTTCATAATGCATTCATAGAACATTCATAGAGCATGTGGTGCACCTTCATAATGCATTCATAGAACATTCATAAGCAGCATGCAACATGTATTACAGCAGTGCATTCATAATATTTTCAATGAACTAGACATGACAGCGGTAATATACTTTGATAACAGACATAAAAATAATATTATCACATAATGTTTGTTATTAATGTATATTAAACCATTAATGTATGTTAGGACGTTCTGGTATACTTACATGCTGCTTATTAATGTACTTTGAATGCATTATAAAGGCATTATGAAGGTGCAGCTAATTTAGGCCTCTAATGCTAAATTCTATCTATATATAACTCTCAGATGTTGATGTCATAAATGGTTCTATGTTTGCCAGAATTATTATCAAAATAAATTCAGTTTCGAACTTCTGACCAGTGTTAGTCCTACAGCTCTCTTCCAGGTGGCTGGAATGGAGATTAAAAAATAGAAATAGCAGCAGTGAAAACTAATTCTGAGCACATTCCATCCACTTGTATTTGTTAGAAGAAAAAACAGCTGACATGTTGTTAGAACACCTTTCCTAATTAGATTTCACTACACTTATAATACATGCACTACTACTGTAGCATAGACAACAAGGAACAAAACACTGGATAATGAATAAGAGGAAGCCGTAAAGCAGTTCTTACTCTAAATGAGAGTCCCTATTCATTTAAAAATCACCATATGCAGTATATATTTGTTAGGTAGTCTGTCCATCTCAGTGTGACAATATCATTGCAATATACAACAAGCTAAGAGAGAAAAAGTTCCGTGCTTAGAAACTTCACAGAATGTACAGAATAATCTTGCCCATAACTGCATTTTATTGAAGTGGTCAGTAAATTGTTTTAATAAATTACAGTCTACCTCTTCTGTGCCGATTTTCCCTACTTTAAAGCAGCTTGAAATGTACTGGTTGAATGGTTTATGAGAAGAATATTGTAAATTCATATATTCAAAAGTCAAAAATATATTTGTACTTTGGTATTTGTATATCCTGCCTACTGTATGTGGAATAAGTCAAATCCATTCAAGTTTTGGTAATCAGAGACATACTGAATGTAAATAGAATATAGGATCCACATCTTTTGATTGAAGATAACGATACATAAGTTATGAAACTGCCTTATATTTACTCCAAAATGCACCATGGTATCTGAGTATTGCATTTTCTTCCGATACCATTCGTGTTCATGAGTTTTTGATTTTATATTGATCTTTGCGGTTCTTCGTCGGCACAATGTTACATGTGGCTGACAGTATAGCAAGGGGATAAGATAAGGGACCAAACATCAACTAGGTAACCGTGTAGCTGTATTTATACTTATTTAGTCGACACTTTTGTCCCAAATCACATGCAGCTGAGGAAAGCCTGGGATCAGAGATTAAGCTGCGCCAGCATCCCTGGAGTATGTAGAGTTCATGGTGGCCTGGAAATCCTCTGTCACAGGATCCAAACCCATGATCTTCAGATCACTTACATTTATCTTTACATTTACTGTATTTACCAGATACATTTGTTGAAAGCTATGTACAAGTGAGGCAAATTACACATTACAAAGATAGACACTGTCAAGGAGACCAGGCATGAGTGCAGCTAGGCTGAGCTTCCTGTGAATGCTGAGGTACAAGAGTGAAGAGCATCAGAACAGGAGCTACACAAGATCTGCCGAACAAAGCAGGAACCTTAAAAGGCTACGATTCAATCAGCATGACGTGCAGCATTAACATTCAGAGTAACTCAGAGTGATATCAAGCCAGCAGAGGAATTTCTGGAACAGAACGGTCTTGAGGGAGGTGGGGAGGGAATCT
>JAODJX010000037.1:23802169-23812348 GCA_026776945.1 Isichthys henryi
CATGTGACCCAGGTGGGGATTTGAACCCAGGTCCCAGAGGTGTGAGGCGACAGTGCTAACCACTGCACCACCATGCCACCCCTGTTACGATTCAATAATGATGAAATCAGTATTTCACTTTTTGTGTTATTCATTATTTATTCCTTCAGTAGTTCACAAAATTTATATAATCAAAAAACTTAGCAAGAAATATAGTGACGGCTTGAAATAAATGATCTGCGACGATTAATGATGAAGGAACATGAGATTGATATAAATGTAGATTAATTAATACTAATAGATAAGTAGTGGTAAGTTCCCATGTCTCTTTTTTACTTGAGCAAACCCACTTATTCGCTTCATACTTACCAATATCTAGTAGGTACTGTAGATAGTGATTATGTGCGCTATAAAATGATGATTACTAAGCTGTATGTTAACACAAAGCTCAATGACTTGCTGCTAAGTATATAATCAGTAATTTGCTTGTGAATTAGACTTAGTTTGTGGCTAATTTGTACATTAAGAGTTGGTTTGCGACTAATTAAGAACATAATAGTATAAAGTGAAGTGTTACCATTTAGTCCTTTTGTACAATAAAATAACTGATCAGCTTGGTCCTTTCACTTAGAGTGAACCAGTTCTTTGCTCATAAACAACAAGGAATATTGGTGAACAAGTGACTTTATCTTCCCAGGTGGCTGAAATCACAATCTGAATGGTTAAACATGATTAATCATCTCCCTCTCTTTCTCGCTCTCTCTCTCTCACACACACACATTGGTGTACCAATATAAATGTAGACCATTTATTCTACCAATTCCATTTATTCTATGGGAATATATAGTGTGTATATATATGACCCTGTTCACAAGGATAAGCCTCTACTTAAGTCATCCCTCTCTTTGCTGTCACTAAGTGTGTCGCTTCATCCAATGTGCCTGCAAAGTTTGGAAAAGCTTGAACAAATAATTTTTGATTTGTCATGTTTGCAGTTTGAAGTGCCTGAGCTGCTTTTACCTATGCTGTCACTATGTGGTGTTGCCTGAGTTTTATTGCAATTTGATCAGTTCCAATACTTCACCAATACAATCTGATGCCAAAAAGATCCATAGAATATTTTTAGAGTTACTGTGTTCAAAAGACAAAGTATTTTCCATAGCTGCCGTTTGCTTCCTTTGTTGCCACACACCGCTGCTGCTTCATTTTCTGGGCAATGTATCTAAAAATGAAATCAGGCATCGATCTTCATCCTTATGGTGTTTGACATCACTTTCAGAAGGTCAAATGCACTTAAATCAATGGGAAAATACGCCTACGTCAAAATACTGTACAAAATGCGCAGCTACGTACTTTTTGACTTAAGGGCATGGGAGAACTGACCCCTTTGCGAAGCAGTCATATGATCCATGATCCATCAAGTACTTTTTGATTAATACATTCAAAATAAAAAATAAAAAAAATTTATATATATATATATATATATATATATATACACACACACGCACAACTTGCAGTAGTGAAACAATTCTGGGAGATAGTGACAGGATTGGCACTCCAGCCACCGTAAAACACTTCACAGCAGCTCAGTCTAAACTGGCATGACACCCTACTGCTCTTCACGGGAGCAGCTCTGCTGTAGCCGCCCACAGGAAGGCTGCATGCATCTTGAAGGGGATGGAGGAAAAGCCCTCGGCAGCCTCATCCCTGGAAGAGTTGAGACCGTCGGAGAGCTAATAGGGTCAGACCTGTTGGGGATCGGGGCTGGTGTGGTGCTGAGGCGTCGCCTGCGGCATGGCAGCACTTGGGTCCCAATCTGAGGTTGCCTATCCACGTAGGCACATGGAACGTCTTGTCTCTCTGGCAAGATGACCATCTTCCTCTTCATAAACTCAGCATTTCGGAGAGTTTCACTCTCTGAGGTACACAGACCCAGTTGATTCTGAGGTTGCTCCTAATTTGTTCAATGCTTGCATGGACTGGGTGTTGGGCAGGACTTTAATGACTTCTTAGGCATAGCCATCAGTAGCGTGTCTGCAGGGAAGGTGTTGACCTCATAATAATAATAAAATAATTAAGTTGAAGGTGACTTACCTCGGCAGCAACATTCATGTCTTTAGTGATTCTTTCTATGAAATCAGCAGATGTATTGGGAGAGCATGGGGGGTCATGAGGTCACTGGAAAGGGGTGCGTGATGCTCCCGACATCTTTGCAAGAGGATGAGGGTCCAAGTCTTTAGAGTCCTGATGCTCCCTGTCTTGCTGTATGGCTGTGAGACATGGAAACTGTTCAGAGAGCTTAGATGAAGACCTCCTCCGGTACTCTGTCTCTTCAGAGAATCCTTGGGTACAGCTGGTTTGACTTTGTGTCAAATGAGAGGTTTCTGGACGAGTCCCGAATGAGGCACATGACCTGCATTTTGAGGGAGTATCAGCTACGGCACTATGACTATGTGGCGTGTTTCCTTGAGGGTAACCCTGCCTGCAGGATCCTCGTTGCTGAGGACCCAAGGGGCTGGACCAGACTGAGGGGACACCCACGTAACACCTGGCTACTGCAGATGGATGCCCATTTCCAGAGGGTGGGACTGGACTGTGTGTGTCTGCCTGGGGGGGTCGCCAGCCGGGATGCGGAGGAGTTTCGTCATGCGGTGGGTGCAGCAACGTGCTGCATTAGCGCATGCTCCCCAACCTGACCTGACCTGACATTCAAAAATGATCAAATGTCGCCTGCTTTCACCGTTCCCTTTGTTCCCACTAAGCAGTGGTCCTTCAACATTTCCTGATGTGTGTCAAAAATATTTTTTTTTCTTTCTTGAAAAAGCTTAAACATGCACTACAAACAAACACCAGCAAGCTTTACTATCAAACAGTGCAACTTATAAACTAAATTATTTCAATTTGTTACTAAACTATGGCCAGTAAAATTCAAACGACATACTTCAATTTGAATACATTTAGCCTTCAGTTGTGATATTTCCTTTTGTTATGCGTTAATGCTTTACACACCAGACATAAACAAGCCTATTGCACTTGTGCTTTTTGCAACTTGCACCTTGAGAAACCCTTTTTATACGATACTCCACACATTTTTACAGAACTGTATGGAACTATTTAGATATTTTATCTTGTGCGCCGGTCTCTCTGTTCCCATTTCTGAAACCATCCAGGAACTGCACACCTTGACAAGTTGCATTTGGCATGCATTTCAAAGCATAGCTTGTATGCTGCATATCCAATCCCATCAAAAAGCAGAAAAGCAAAGTCTGTCATGCCAAAAACTCAGAAATCTGTTTTTTTTTCCCCCTCCATACTCTTGAACAAATGCCAACTGAATTTGTAATTTATTCCATTTGGTGCTGACGATTAGGCCACATGTTCTTATCAACATCAGACTAGATGGAGATAATCCCTCCTTACATTGCATATCCCTCCTGATACTGTTCTCTTCATATGGACTGCCATTTACTGCTTCCAAGAGAGACATTTGGATATGCTGCAGGTGATAATACACTATACATCTAAAAGCAATTCCTTAACACGCTGAGAGTGGTGGAAGATGACATTGCCCTAAATAATGACAAACTGAGACACGCCAGGCCCGAAAAGCCCTCTTTCCTCTGGTAAAACTAATATTTTCATAGAGTGCATCGGGAAATCTGCGGGGTGCTCTGTGGCATAAGGGCCAGTGCTTGATATTTGGAAAAGGACGCCATTACTGGAGACAGCCACACACAAGGTGATGTTAGCAAACTTCTGACCTGCCGTTGTGGCCATCACTCTCTGACCAATGATATTTCCTCCTTGTTTCTTTACTTTAGATAACAGGTGATGCCATTTTATGTACTTTGTGGGTGGTTGAGTACCATTTAGCAAATTAACAATCGTGAGCATGCAGTCTCAGACTGGTATTGCTGGTATTTGTTTTTACGACAGTACTGTCTATCATCTGATTTCGTTATGTTACGTGTGCATACAGTTACCCAACGAAGTCTGTGCTTTTCAGTGAGATGTGTTAACTGTTTTGAATGGGTGTGTGGAAAATGAGTGAAATCAATGAGAAAAGCGCAAACACATTAGCAAAACAAAACATCTGTTGTGCTACTAAGTGGACTGCAAAGATTAAGTCGTACAATAATAATAATGATGATGATGATGATGATGATGTCATTATTGTTGTTATGTTATATAATAAGCTGTTTGTAGAGGTTGGTGTGATTATAAAATGTTATAGCTCTTTGGTTCTCAGCAGCTATACAGATCTAATCATGACACTCCGGTCTTTAATGATTTGACATGTAGGCTGATTTAATAAGCAAACAATAATATCCTAAAATAATTCAATCATTCTGGGAAATGTTATTGGTGTCCAGTAGGAAATATGGTAATTAATTTCATTAGACATGACTCATCCATCTTATCACACAGATCGGTCATTTAAAATGCATCTGAAATTATTTGTGAGGGGAAGTTTTCACACTATATTAAAACTGATAACTGGGGTTTCGTGAATATTTTGGCCATGGCCCAGATCTGTTAAGAGTGATGCTTACACATAATGCCAGGAACACAAGTGTAGACCACCATGAGAATAGCCATTGAATTTATTAATTGGATTTAGTGGTTACAAATAACAGAAAAAATGCCCAATCTGTTTCTTTTAAGCAAGTTCAGTGTTAGTAGATTGATGTTATATATTACTCTGAAATAATCACGATTTTCTAGTTAAATGAACAAAGAAAATATATGCTTATGGATAACACATGTCATATATGTATACTACAATAATATTTTTTTATTATTTAATTGGATCTTTATTTATTTCAGTGTACAGCTATCTCGGTATAATAGAGAACACATAAAATATGCAACAACTACTTTAGGTACATTTTCTTTGCGAGCTGACTGCTATTCAGCTTGAGAGCCACACAGCATAAAAATCGCAATCCAGCTGGATGGTATGTCTGCGATGTTATTTAACATTGTTGCACTGAATAATGTGGATGAAGCTAAATTGTGTTATTAAGGGACACAAGCTTCAATAGAAGGTGCATCTTGAATCTGATGAATGTGGGTCTATCAGCAGTGGTAATAAATGGCACATCACTGTGCAACTTGGAGCTTAGTGTGTTTCAGGGGGCGAGGAGGTAAGAGGTGCCGGGACACCAAAACTACAGACTGACTCTTTAGAACAGATCATCACACAGTTTAAACTGCCACTGGTTATGTAGTGGAAAGTCCCACAGGTATATTAAAGTTAAAGCACTGATCTCTGCATATGTTTTACATTTCAAAGAACGGAACACACACACATTTATAAAAAAAAAAAAAGAAAAGGCTCAAAGGTTGTGAAATATTTCTGAGACATTTCGTAATAAGTGGAATCTTATAGTGGGTAAAATGAGTGTGACTGTCCTTTATTAGGATTGATTAGTCACATTTTCAGACATTGCACATTTGCGGTGTTGCCTGTGTCAATTTCAATAGATTTTCCTCCAAATGATGTTCATATTTATATAATTTTTAAATATAAAAAATTCAGAACATTCAAATAAAACTTATTCATATCCCTTCGCAGTTCATTTTTGTTATGTTTCAACAAGGAGCCAGCAACCATATCCCAGAGCAGGAACTACGCTCATTTAAATGTTGAACCTTATAATTCACTGTAATTCTTCTTTAACTGCCCTCATTTCTGTTGTTGGTCAAATCTTGGATTAACTGCTTAAATTAATATTTATGCAGCCATATTAAGAGTATCATTTGTCTTCAAAGCCACAGAGAAAAGGAAATAGAAATAGGTTAATTAAATAACTTCTTTTTTCAGAACATCTTCAAATCTCGGTATTTCCAAACTTCTTATAGCATGGCCTATTAACACTTAGGAAATTAGGTCAATCTGTGTTTTGGCCAAGTCCCTGTGGACCATTTTTGAATGTTACAACTGTCTGTAGTGAGTCCACAAATACTATTAAATATACAAGCTCGATGGCCCTCGGCTTCATGCTCTTTTGAATGTAGAAAGACCTTTGTGAATAAGATATTGGTATCTATCTTGTCGATTATAACCCTTTGCCCAAAATTATTCCTCCCGTCTTCATTTCAAGCTTGGTGGGACAAAAATATCTACAGAAGTATGAAGGATGCTGAGTAACAAAATAAAAGGGCTGCGATCATTCTTATTTTCCAAATGATTAGCTTGCACAGAAGTAAGATCATTGGCCATGAAACTGATTAATAAGGCTGAAATTAATAGCATATTTATAACCTTTATGTTCTTAATGAATGTTTGATGCCCGTTCTAAGAAAAGGGCCAATTATCATTTGAGCTCATCATTATATTGTAGAATTATAATATAGTCTGTAATTAACCAGTCTGCCGCTTTCCTTTAAATTCTGTATTTATTGTGATCTTTTTAACATGATATTATGCATTTTTGTATACAACTGCCATGGTATCCGTTCATTATCCATTATTGATGAACTATTAGATAAGCAGTTACTGTCAATTAGTTTCAGCTAAATTATGTATACAGATACACAAATGCTATATGCGTGGTTTTAAAGTTTCTTTAGTTGTGGGAATACATTTTCCCAAATTATTATTAAAATAACCCTAATAAATGAGAGTAGTTACAAGTATAGCAAATATTGCTGTAGGATATAATGAAAATCCCATTACTTCCAATTCAGTGCTTCAGGATTGATAAATGGATTCTGTTTGTGGAGCCACTAGGGCTTGTAGACACACTGTTTGGTTTTATATGTCCATCCATCTTCCATACTGTTTATCCAATACAGGGCATAGTGAGACTGCAGCTTATCCAAGCAGTGGAACCCTGTGCACACACTCACATACTGATGGCAGTTTGCAGACACTAATTCACCTTGCATGGTTTTAGAGTGTGGGAGCAGAGCATGGTGCTTCGAGGAATTCCACGTGAACATGTGAACGATGACGTGAAAACATAACACTGGGAGTGCGATACCACAAATTGTGTCAATCTACCATTTAATCACCAGGGGATACTTTAGTGTCCTTTTTGTTATATGCACTGACTCTGAAAGAGAAGCTTTTGCTCTTTGTTGTGTCCCTCCTTGAGAGATGAATGATCTATATCGGCTTAAACAAATGAAGTGATTTCGTTCCCAAATTAAAAGCAATTTCCCTTTTTTGTTGATTACCTATGTTTATCTATGTGCTCTACACTGTAATCTGTGCAAAACACTGGAGTTGTGAAAACTAAAAGACATGCTTAAAAGTTATCTCAAAGTAAGAATTCCTGTATTTGGTTTTATCAATGTAGCACCATGCTGCAGCTAAATAAGAGAACGATGCAGTTTCTTGCGTGCATGTCAGCTTGCGACTTGCGGGCCAAACTGTCAGTTCATGAGAAAATAAGTACAAGCTTATGCAAATCCTACATTTTATAGACCTCATTAAGGTTCCACAATTTAAAGGAACATCGGGTACTAGGGGATATCAGAGATTTTTAATGAGATCTGAGGGTGAGAGGCAATGAAATTCTCAATGACAATTTAAAAAAGTTTTTAAGATATCAGTGAGGCCTGGCTGTGCCTGTCCACACCTCAGCTGTGTGTGTCACTGGTGATATTCTGTTACATAAAAACGTGCTGTGTATGTTACCAAGCATGACTAGCAAAAGGACACTGAAGCTGTGTTAAATCTCAGCAGACCTTTATATGTTGGAAAGGATTTCAGTTAATCTCATGAGGAAGCACCCGGAAAAAAAATGCATTTTTGCTATACTCACAAGCTAATCCTGATCCATGATGCTCTAACAGCCAGTTTATAACTTTAAATCCTTGTAATTGTTTTTCCCCCCCTCCCCCCACTGCTGATTGAGACCTTTCTGCTGAAAACTGGTCAGTAGTGATTATTTCAGTGACACGTCTTACACTCGTCAGGTTTAATGACAAAGTTCACCACGATGCTGTTTTTGAGCTTTTTATCTAGTAGGTAATGCACAGCTCAGCTGTCTCCGTTGTCAGCGTTTTGTTTTTCGTTGCAGTGAGGGCTGCCATGCAATGCAGGCACCTCCTTCCTTGTGGCCTCGGACGGGCCCCAGGCTTCCTCCAAGATCCAGCACACAATACATATTTATAGAAAACAGTGATGGATTTCTGCAGGTTTTAGAAGAAGTGTACCCCACACTTCTAGAAATATTTGCAAAGTATAACAAAAAGCATTGGGGGCATAGGTGACCTTTTAGTACTGTAAAATACCTTTCAGATGTGAACAATTTGTTCATATCCGCAAGTTGACATCTTGTCTCTGTGGCCTGCAGCAGCCATTCCAGTACAGTAGGCTTATCATAGATCTTGCTTATTTGACTTCCTCTGCTGCCCCTGGAGGACAGGCTCCCCCTTTGGGTCTGGTTAGGGTTAGGGCTTCCTCTGCTGCCCCTGGAGGACAGGCTCCCCCTTTGGGTCTGGTTAGGGTTAGGGCTTCTTCTGCTGCCCCCTGGAGGACAGGCTCCCCCTTTGGGTCTGGTTAGGGTTAGGGCTTCCTCTGCTGCCCCCTGGAGGATGGGCTCCCCCTTTGGGTATGGTTAGGGTTTGGGCTTCCTCTGCTGCCCACTGGAGGATGGGCTCCCCCTTTGGGTATGGTTAGGGTTTGGGCTTCCTCTGCTGCCCCCTGGAGGATGGGCTCCCCCTTTGGGTCTGGTTAGGGTTTGGGCTTCCTCTGCTGCCCCCTGGAGGATGGGCTCCCCCTTTGGGTATGGTTAGGGTTTGGGCTTCCTCTGCTGCCCCCTGGAGGATGGGCTCCCCCTTTGGGTATGGTTCCCCTCAAGGTATTTCCTTGCCACTGTCGCCTTTGGCTTGCTAACTGGGGGCTTTGGGTGGGGATTCTGCAAAGTGCTTTGAGACGATGTAATGTTGTGAAAACGCACTATACAAATAAAATTATTGAATTATCATGAGCAGTCCCATATGTACAACTCAAAAAAATTGAAATCTGGACATGAAACATTTAAGACTTAAAGTATCACATAATATTGTCTTCATTGTCAGAAAACACAGTCACTGTTAAAAGCAAGTGCATGTATTATGTAACATTGAGTACTAGCATTTAACATAAACTCAAAATACACAATAAAACCTGAATTGTTCTCGTTATATTGCAGCTTTTCAGTTTACTTTATTTTCTTAAGGACAACATTTCAATGAACTCTAGCAACGGATAGTGTTTCTGATAGATCCTCAAAGGAAAAAAAATAACATAAAATATTTTAGTTAAAAGCTCAGACAGTCTTTGAGGTCTCAGCAGAAAGAAGCATCTGCAGCGGCAAGAACGTGGTCCCTTTGCTTTCATTTGGTGTCCTGATGAGTGTAAAGGTTATGAGGTGAATCTTATTGAATCACTAAGTGAATCTTCCGAACATCATAAGATGTCTTTGTCTGGTGCATTAGCACAGCTCATTTAATTCATTTTCCAGCCAGTTAATTGGTTAGATATTTGCAGAGTTTTACTAGCGGTATGACTTTTCTAACCCTTTGACTTCCCAAGGGTATCAATATGAGCAAAGGGAACAGCTTGCTAGTTTACTTACTGCCTACTGAGGCAGTGATATGTGGGGTAAATTATGTTGATTTTAATGCCTCTGTGGTCAACTTGTGTCTCTGAAGCCTGATTTGGACTATTTTCCAATTAAAATTCTGACAACGAGCAGCGTTGTGGCCTCACACCCAAAGGGACGGGCTTTCAGTTTCCACGCTGGTGTCTCTATGTGCCGTTTGCATGAGTTCTTTTGCTTTGCTTTTACTACGATTTCTTCCCACAGTCGAACAATATGTAGTTAGGAAAATCTGTGTCTGAAAATCCGCCATAAAGTATGTCCTGTAATGAACTGGCATCCCATGGGGATGTGCCCTGTAATTCTATGATTTTTTTAATTTATTATTCTTCATGTTACATTATGTAAGGGGTGATAATATTATACAATAATCAGAAAAATTCTGTTGATCTCCATAACTGAATGACGGGTTTGTTGAGTTTATGCTGCTCTTTGTCCACAAGGATCCAAAGCACTGGTAGTGTATCAAAAGGACATGAGCAGACACCCAAGCACTGCTAGAGTATCAGTGTGGAGAAAGGATTCAAAGGACATGAGCAGACACCCAAGCACTGCTAGAGTATCAGTGTGGAGAAAGGATCCAAAGGACATGAGCAGACAC
>JAODJX010000037.1:23823094-23837667 GCA_026776945.1 Isichthys henryi
ATGTGATGTCACCACTACCAGTGACGTCCCTGCATCCAGCTCGCCGTTCTGCCTGTGTCATCTTCCATGTATGACCCGCTGCCTTACGTCTGGTTGCCTTGCGATTGGAAGGAGAGTCAGCACCAGCTTGTCATCACCTCCCTGCTCCCCGGTTGTCTCTCAAATCTTATGACTTAGACAGTGTGACTTGGCACTTATAATAGCCATCTCTCCTATTTGACTCTCCCTGCCGGCCCCTGGAAGATGGGCTCCCCCTATGAGCCTGGTTAGGGTTAGGGCTTCCTCTGCTGCCCCCTGGAGGATGGGCTCCCCCTTTGAGTCTGGTCCCTTCCAAGGTTTCTTCCTTCCTGGGAGATTTTCCTTGCCACTGTTGCTTATGGATCACTCACTGGGGAATTTGGGTGGGGATGCTGTAAAGCGCTTTGAGACAATGTAATGTTGTGATAATGCGCTATACAAAAATTTATTTGTTGTTGTTTGTTGTACTGCTGCTTAAATCAAGTATCTAATATAAAGAAAGTGTCCATGGCAACAAATGTAAAATCTAAATATACAGTAACACATATAAATATATCTACATCTTATATCTATCTATCTGCTGTAAAGATAAGGGTCAGTATGAAGTCATCTTCCAACTTTTATTTTATAAAGAACACATCCAATAGCTTATGTATGCTCGTAAAATTTTGGTGCTTCATAAAAACTACACCATAAACCTGAAAAATAAATCAGAGAATCAAAGTCACTCTACGGAAAGGATGACATTTCTAATAGGTTTTGTTGCCAAACACAAATGAACAGCTTTGCCCTCTCCTTTCAGGTCAGCAGAACCTTTCCAGGGTACCTGGCATTCACTTCATTCACATGGATCTGAGCATGGACCTTTGTTCCTCCATCCACTGAATGAATGTATATTTTTTTCTTTGTCATATTACCTAACATGTGGTTGGAGTGATATGCCAAACATCCCATAGAAACCCTTCTTCCAAGCATCTAATTTATTTCACGCTGCATATTTGCAAATTAGTCCTGGCTGTCTGTCAAGTGCTTTGTATAAGTTGCATTTCACACTCTAATTAATCATCCTAACTTTCGCCCACCTGGTTTGACTCAAAATATCACCACTTCACTATTGAAATGAGAAAGTAAATAAGGTGGGTATGATCTAAAAACATTGCTTTTCCAATAGCGATTCCAGCAAGTCGAATTTCTGGAGCTTGTAGGTCCAAACATGCCGTATTGGTGGGACTGAAATAATTACTGATGATAATTGCATGTCATTGCAAAACTATATTAAAAATGTTAATTCTATTATGGCTGCTCTGGAGCAACAGTCCCTACCGTCCACCTGAACTTTAGTCTTAGTTATCGTATGCTAATGTAAGACTGGTTTCTCTACATTTTTTGTTCCTCTTCACTGTCTCCAGTCACACTCATAACTAAAGGAACTAAAGTTCTTCTCTTACTCCTGTCCCTGAGTCTTACGGCTTCATTTGCTAACCGCCTCTGAGTATTAATAAATGTTAAATAGCTGTCAGATTAGTTCAAGACTGATAACTATTATGGGGTTGACTCCCCATTCTGGGTTGTTCCCTGTCTTGCACCCATGGCTTCTGGGATAGGCTTCGGACCCCCATGTCCGTAAGGACAAGTGGGCACGGAAAATGGCTGTGTGAATGAATGATAACTGCTGTACTGCAAAACCGCATCATAAACTACATAATCTTTTATTTATTTATGTTAAGAAATTAGTGAGAAATCTCATATTGATCGAATGAAACAAAAATGCTTTGAAATCCAGGGATCTTCTAGCTGCCGTTGACTTCAGTATTTCTGGCTCCTGTATAACACAGAATCAGCAGCCAAATAATTAAAAATAAGTGAATCAAAATACGTCGAGAAACAAACACGTTCACTCTTAAATGTAAGCAGGAAACAAAATATCATACGTTACCCATCAAGCACCTAAATGGTGTCAGCTTTGGTGCTACAATCACTTAGAAACTAAAACAGCAATTTTATAACAATTTATTTAACCATCTTTCACTTTAGCTAATTCGGAATTTTGATTGCAGACATGATCATTCACAAATAGCGTATTTGTAACAATTTGTAATGACAGAAAGCACATTTAAAATATGTTGACACTTTTGTTCTACAAAACTTGTGAAAAATTATTTTTGACATTTTCAATTAATTATATTTTCCCACAAAGACATTGTTTACCCTTCATAATAGAGTTAACTTGTTGGGCATTTTATGAGACAAATGGTGTATTCCCAGTATAGGCCTAATAAAGAAAGAAAAATAATTACTTTACGCCAAGCATCCAGACCCCAATTAAAGTCTGACATAGCAAGAGACTCAGGCTTCTATATCTGCAGAAACCATAGATCTGATCACATGGATGGAACTAGCATGATTTAACATCTTAGATTATTAAAATAGCAAAATGCATTAGCTTGGTGTCTTGGTAAATTTTCTGCATGGGATGTAATTAGCTCTCACATTCAACTCATGATGACATTTGCAGACTATATACTGTAGGACTACATGTGCTGCATCATGAACTTTATTATGAATTTATTTTTTTCAAATAGAAAGTTAAATTGCTTTTACTATTATGACGGAAAATGGCACTCATAAAATGTCTTTCTTCCATACAAGGGGGCACTGGAGACCGAGTTGGAGGGGGAAACCTGGAAGGGACAATGTTAATTTGGGAAAAAGGTGGGGGTGTTATATAGGACAAGCTCCATGCAGGCTGCGATCAGCCAGAGCAGGAAGATTAGTGTCTTCCATGAAAAGCAGTGCCTGCCTCCGGGGGGGGTCCCCACTACAGATGGGAGAGGGTAGTCTGCCCTGGGTGGTCATCATCCAAGTTGTCTATGATCCAGACAAGACAATAGGGCAAGCAGGTTTCTCAGCAGTCACCCTCTGAAACGTTGGGGAGGAGAATATCATTTTTAATTTGTCACGTAAACTACATTTTAAAGTAGCTACTATATGGCTTGTAGCGTAACTTGCTACATTTCTCTGATCTATAGCTTTCATGTAGCTTAGCTATATTTTTTCGTAGGATATTTACCTTACGACATTTTTTAAGTTGCCTGCCCAACAGCGGTGTATAGCGGCTTCCCTTTGGAACGTTGAGGTTGTTGTCTGGCAGAATGGTTCTGATCATTATTCACTGGGCTTTAGCAGACACCCGTTTGGCTGCTGCCTCACACTCTTAAAGTAAAAAAAAAAAGTAATATAAGGCATTTTTAAGGGGACAAACTCCAATTTTCCCCAGAAAAGAAGAGATACCAAGATAATGCTATACTGATTAAACTCCACTGTGATTTATACCACAACCAGCAGAGTACTTAATGCCTGGTCCCAATGGTTGACTGCAATTTCCAGTAATGTGATTTGAAGAGTCAGCATGCCTTCTTGATGGCAGGAAGTTTGGGCCTCATGATTTCAAAAGACAAACTTCATAAAAAACCTGGAATAAAAGCATGATTATGCTATTCAATTACCAGCCTTATCTTTCCTTTTGATTAATCTTTTATCTTTGAATTTTTATTGTGAGAAAATGATTGATGCATAACAGACATTAGGTTGTTTCATTATGTTTACAAGCACTCTAAGAAAATCGAATTATTGTGTTTGTTTCACTAAAACCGGGCTTTTAAAGAACATGTAAGCAAGTTAGTCCGGCTGAAATTGTACTAAATCCAGTTTCTCAAAGTCGGACTAAGACACCCAGATAATGCGACTGGGACTCGGTTCACTTCTGCATGTATGCGTTTGTTTAGACTCAAACTGGCCTAGACACTCTGCACATGCTCCACAGTCCTTTAAAACCGTACGAAAAGCACAGCACTGTAAATCTGTCCAATGCACTGCTCAACTAAAGGGGGCTTTTCCACGGCACCAGGTATCGGATTTTTGGCACTTCAAGAAGGTTCCAAAAGTACGTAGATACGAAAATTAAAAGTAACACAATAAAAAATAGTAAAAAAAAAATCAGTTCTTCATACAGTTACTGACATGTAGTTGGATGGCTAGATGATCACTGCTTCAGTTTCCAAACCTTTCCTCAGGGGCACCTCAGCCATTCCATGTATTTATTAAATTTCATGACCAGCTCACTTAATTAATTAATTAATTAGCTAAAAAAGTCAGTGACAGATCGACTAGCTGTATAAGGTGAGCTAGTGGTCAAGGCAAAAAAACTCATGAATGTAAAAAATAATTGGGTGTGTGTATGCATATCTATCTATCATCTATCTATCTATCTATCTATCTATCTATCTATCTATCTATCTATCTATCTATCTATCTATCTATCTATCTATCTTTTTATAGGATCTCAGTTGTCTCCTGTGCTCAAGTGTCTACACATTGTCATCAAAAACCTGTTACTCTCTCAGTGTGGGGGTCATGTTTCACTCCCCACAAAGCTAAACGCAGTTTTATAAAAATCTGTGACTGCAATCAAAAACATTAACATTTGTCTTTGCTTTGGTTACTTATGGTTCAGGTTAGGGGTTGGTTAAGGTTAGGGTTGGGTAGGGTTAAGGCTGTCATGGTTGAGATTGGGTTTTGCCTGTAGAAATGCATGGATGGTACCTACAATGATATGTGTGCGTGTTGGTGTGTCAAGAAGTCAAATCAAGTGAAGTAGGTCATTAATGTCATTTTTCACCATACACAGCTGAGTACAGCGCATAGTTAAAAACGAAAGAGCGTTCTCTCGTAGGTGCTAACAGAAGTCTAACACATAACAACCTTGCCAAAAAGTGCTTAAAAAGTTACTCGCTGTTGAGTTGTGCGTATTCTCCACTCACCAGCGCAATCACAGCCCCAACATAAGATCGTGTGGCCGTTCATGAAGTATAATTACTTCATCAACCAAAAACATGGAACATGGACTCTTAAATTTACATTGTGAGCACAACTGAGTTTCACAGACACATTATTAATTTGAAAATGAATGCATGGCAGTAGCCTACTGTGCTTATATTTGGTCATTCTCATGTACATGAGAATTCTTTGAGAAAAACAAAATTTTACAATGAAAAGCAGCATTTGAATTTTATCCAGCGCAATTGACATTACCTTTCCTTATTAAGTATATTAAAATGACGTCATTTGCAGCGCTGATTTCATGATTCCTCAACAATTACATGGGCACTATCATTGCAGTTTAAAGATCAAATGACACAAACCTAGATAATAAAAAAAATCTTTCAACTTTTTGAATGTAACCCACAATAGACAATGAAAGCCTTCATTCCATCAGTTGTTCTGTATTGTCAATTGTTTTACTCCGCAACTAATTAACTACCTCAGAGGCAAAATCAACATTTTAAACAATTAACTTCTATACTGTGAATCTGTTGTCAAACTAATTTTAAAAATTAGAGAAAATTGATGTTACGGTAATGAGTTTGTGAGAATGATCCATATTGTGTTTAAGAATGAGTCCAGCTTTGTCTTTCTTTGCTCTTTATTCAAAACAATTTTGTAAACAAGCAGATATGCCTAACAAACAGATATGCTGTAAATGTTAGTATCATTAGTAGTATCGCCTGAAAGCTTAGAATACATTGTTGATAAAATAATAATGCAATCAATTGCATAGTCCAAACAAGCTGATATACTGCAGCATAGGGTGTGATGTATTATTCCAAACCAATCGTTAGTTGCCGACACTAAAAACCCACACATCTACCCCATTAAGCATAGAATAGTTAGCTATTAGGTGTGTGTCCAGGTCAGGTAGTTCTGTTGCTGTCCCCTGACCTAGTGTATGTATGAAACAGTCTTGATGAAATATGTGTTACAGCAGGGCTTGGCAAGAGGATGGTCCACAGTGCAGCACTCAGAACAGAAGGGGGTTTATTTCTACAAAATGGTATCCAAAGGGAAATCAGAGAACAAAGGGACACACTGGTGAGCAACCAAACACAAACTGACAGAGAAGGATGTTACAGGCAAGAATATATACAATGGACACAAGGCAAACAAACCCTAACACCTATGGGACCATGCAGGTAACAAAAGCAACTACATGCATACACAAGCACACATAATGACCAACTGAGGACTAGAGTACAGACATGCACATAACAGATCAAGCTTTCAAAAGAGGGTAAGTTTGCTACTCTATTCAAGGGTTTTGTTAGAGATGAATGACATACCAGCGGCCTACAGGTACTGGCTTACTTTCTGCGATCAGTGAGCAAGTCGAATGAAAGCTTGGCAGTCATTTTTACGCGAAAATGTGTTTTATCTTGATACTGTTATAGTTTGTGATCTTTTTGGTAATGAACAAAATACTTTCTAGTGCTTGCATTTTATTTTATTAATGCTTTTTTTAACTTCTTGTAACTCAAGACCCTTAAATATGTCCATCATGGTAGTTATATTTTTACTTATTACAAAGAACCATGGCACAAAAAATTCCAAACTTTCTAGTCATGTTGTTCAAAGGGTGTGTGAAGTGTAAGGACCGGTTTTTGGTTCATTAAGACATTAATTTGATTTATTGATGGCCATTTTTCCATGCTATTTACAACTCAGATGTATGTGTCCAAACCACTAGGGGGCAGGTACGATAAAGTTAAGACCAAACGGGACAGCAACCCCTGTTGGCCAAATGGAAAACTGACAAACCAAAGCGGACAGCACATGGACCAATCATGACAATATGGGACAACAGAAACACTACAAGAATATTTGCAATGAAAGAATAATGTGTGACAAGAATGCTGACCCTTTTTCCTTTGAGGCTGTGTGCGGTTAATTCTCATTAGTTGGAAAGAAATTAATCATGTACAATTTATCAGCTAATGATGCTGATTGTGAATTAGTTACCTTAATGATTGTCTTGAAAAGAGATACAAATCTTTTTTTTTCTGTGCCTGTGGACGAAGGGATTTCTAAAAATAAAAGTTTCTATTTAAATATTCACTGAAACTTTTCAACATTTTTTTCCATGTATGTGTATATTTTGGAGATTTGTATCTATGTAGCCATGTATAGTTAAGTAGTTTTAAAGGGAAAAAATAGATATAATGTATCATACATAATATTAATTTCCATAAAACATGCATGACAGGTTTTATATACAATGAATGCCAAACGTTCTAGTCTTTCTAGTCACGACACATTTTGTCATTGCAGTTTAAATTCGGGCTTTTTTGGTCTGCAGAAGTTGTATATCTTTCGTCTGTTTCACAAAGGAATATAAAGGAAATGTATATTCCTTATTTTCACATAATGACAAGAGCAAATTTATGCAACAAATTCTGAATATAGAGATATATGCAATGGTTAATATAAGCAGCAATATTGAAAACTGCACATATTTTTTAATTATCTAAGGAATTTCTTGAAATGTCCTGTCCACAAACCAATGAAGCTTTGTCCATTTTGTATACAGTACACTACCAAAACATTACTATTTTACTATTAAAAAAATTACTATTTAGCACATTTACATTCAGTATAATGCAGTGAGGGAAATTAAATAGTCAATTTTCAATAATCTATGCACACCGCAGGGAATAAAGAGCATGTTCATCATTTATTTATTTATTTATTATTCTGCCTATTAAATTAAGCTCTGATGCCATATATTTTGAATTTGCTTGGGGGGGGGCAGCTTGGCAATACAGATGGCACATTTTGTCATTGTAGTTTAAAATGTGTCCTCCGTCTGAATACCACTGGCAAACTTTCCTTTAACATGCACCTCCATAGCTTATTAACAAAGAAATGAATTTCTAAGCTTCTACATTTTACATTAGTAGGCTAGAGAGCAGATGGTTGGAATCATGGCATTAAGACCTGATTGCAAGCAATTGCTTTGGAAAATATAAGCTGCAGAGAGGCACAGGATCCTTTAACAAAGAGAGTCCTTTAATAAAACAGCTTCCTTGTACTGTATGCCTTAAAGCGCAGAGTGCATGCACTTATTTTGAGTGTGGGATATAGGATACATCACGGCCGGGCTCCTTTTTTGCCAGGAAGGGGTCATTTACAAATTTGATTTCAGAAATCCTGTCTATGTTCCCAGCTCACACTGCATGCTGTTATACGTGCATGTTTACGCCTGTGCGTTCATCAAACTAAAGAGAAGGTTTCAAACCATTACCGATAAAATTTTAATCTCCACCACGTTGCTTGTGGCGTGTCTAAGAGTAATATAATAATCCCTGTTAATGTTAGAGGTGCAGAGCCTAAACAGTTTACAGATTCAGAAATGTTTGGGATAATTAGAAGCATTAATCCAGTATTTTTATGCAGCAAATACAGTTTTCATATGATTTAATTTATAATATAATAACTGCAGGGGATAATTAGAAGCTATTCATTATTTACAGTAAATTGATGCATGTGCTTTGACTTTAAAATAATTTAATAAATTTAGAGTTTGCCCAGAGCTGTTTATATCTTGTACTTTTACTTTGTGGACTGAGTAAGACCATTAAACATGAATGTCGATTCTCTTGAGTCTTAAGCAGTGACATGGATATAGCAAGGAATCTCATACCTGCTTCTAGACCCCTGTTTCTCAGTTCATTATTGGTTTGATGCATATACAGTACTGTACATGTACTGTATTCCAGGTGACTGACTTCAGTGTTCACACCATTGTTTTATGCAACAAAATCAGTTTTTTATATTTTCATGTAGCAATAACCATAAAAAAAATGTTTACATAGTTTCCCATTGTTGTGATGTTATTTGAGGGGTATTTTGTTATATATTGAGCATAAAACAGAATGTGTTCCATCGCCTGTGAATCTATTATTCCTCCTGGAATCTAGCCCAAATGGTCGCACAGCAGAGGGGGTTGGGAGATTTTAGATTCGCTCATTTTGAACCACAGACCAAGAAATCCAGCACATGCCTTTAGCACATTGCTACTGAACAAAAGGGCAGCTTTGTACAAAGCCAAGTCCTATTGTTAGAATAGTGTGTTTCACACACATCCTGACAAGCTGCTGCAGGTAGCACGTGTGCCCTACGCTGTGATAAAAGACTGCGTGGATGAAGGACTTGGAGAGAAAGAGCTGGAAGGTACAATGCTGACTGTAAGGTTTGCTGTGTTGCAAGCTAAAGGCAAAAAGGTGAGAGAACGATCTGTGGCATTATTGCCATGCAAAAAAGAGGCACTTTCATATTCTACATTTGTTTTTAGCGATAGAAAATTCCTCTGTTATACACTTCAATTCCATTCTGATTTCTTCCCTTGAACCTGGTTAGCAGGGATACAAAGGAACTTTCTTTTATTTGCAAAGCAAAGGGAATAACTGTGAATTAGTACCTGAAGTAACTGATAAATAATACAACAAATTTGGAGCATTAGGCAATATTGAAACAAAGAGGTATTATTGTATATTGTAGAAATTTATTAAGTGAAATAGTCCTGTTTATCTGATGGTTTTTATCCATTTTAGGGTGTGTGGTTTGCTTTGTATGGTGTGAAGTGTATTACGACAATAACTGGCAACATTTTACAGATTATATAGATAAAGTATATATAAATAAAGTGACAAGAAAAGCAACATTCCGAGTATGAGTAGGGGGCCGGGCCCATATCAATCAGTGGACACAGCGCCCCCCTCCTTGAGTGCTGTGATGTCATCCATGTGATGTACAATTTTGTCAAATGAAACATCAAAATAACTGACACTCACCAGTTCCGTATATTACATTACTGTATTCCGTATATTACATTAATGTATTTTGGTCTGATGTGGCCCAGATGTCCATGTCAGATCCAGGTAATAAGGCCATGATCCAGGATTTAAGTTAATACAAAGTCAAGATTTTTTGGTCTTATTGATATAGAATCTTCAGGTTAACAGCTACCGCTGTTGAGGAACAATGCACAGCCTGCAACGTGCAGCATCCGATGGGCTGCCCGAGTCACTCCTCAATTTGGTACATACTTCTTTGTGAAACAGAGTGAAAATGATGTTGTATCTGCTTTTATCATGAGATTTTATTGTCTATTGCCTGGAGGGTCTCCCTTTCATTGAACTAAAATACAATACTGTTCAACAAGGTATCCCTTGGACAACAATCGTTGCTGCATCATTGGTATTAAAACTTTCTTCTGCTGTCTTGTTTAATTGGACCAGCACACTAATTGGAGGTTTCATATCGTTTATTTTTCCAGCAAAATCACTTCTACTCTCAAGTGGTCTAATGATGTATGACCGCTGATTGTCTCTCAGAACACGATGAAAGGAATGTGTTTCAGTAAGTTTTTTTCATCATTTTTACAGTGTGAACGGACGGGATTTCAAGAATCGCCTTCACACGGTTTTCTAGCTTTAAACTTTTAAAAATGTTGAGCTTCATTGCATTGTCCAGTGAGCAGTAACTCTTAATTTAAAACAGTTAGTATCAAAACACATTGGTTTCACATGTGCCTGAATTTCATGCTGTACGCCACTGAGCTTCTTTGTGTAGCTAGCTTGAGTTCGGTGCTTCTCTTTGACCGTTGCTGAAAGGCATGGCCTTTGAAAATTTGACGCATAACCTAAATCATTCCACTGTGGAAGCTTTATCACCTGTCAAACCGCGAAGGCCTGGGAAGCTGAAGCATGCAGTCAGTAGCTTTTGTGATAAAAAGGCCATTTCTACAAGCGGACAAAGCATACATGAACACATGCAGCATCACATCAGGGCAATTTCATAAATGGTCAAAGTGCTCCGTCATTCCAGAATCCAACATCGATTTGAACTCCCTTTGTTTGTTGGTGTTGACCTTAAGAGATTCATATTAAGTATGTTTATATTTCATTTACATTGTTCGGAATATAGGAACGCATAATGGTGAGAAGGCTATTGTAACCAGTTAGTCATGTACCAGACAGCACGGTGCTTCGGCGATGGGCTGCTTCACACCTTCAGTACGGGGAGTTCCATAGC
Organism: Isichthys henryi; assembly: GCA_026776945.1. Lineage (NCBI taxonomy): Eukaryota > Metazoa > Chordata > Actinopteri > Osteoglossiformes > Mormyridae > Isichthys > Isichthys henryi. Next base: position 23,834,039 of record JAODJX010000037.1, read on the forward strand.
AGTCCAACTCTATGTGTAGAGACTGTAGGTTCTGTTTTAGATGGGTTTCCCCCTGCAGTAAAAAGACATGTAGTTACAAGTGAATCTGTGTTGCTCATAGTGTATGAGCATGTCTGTGCCCTGTGTTCTATGAGCTAGGGCGGAAGCCTTAAAATATCCCATCTATAATATTAGCTATATACGTACTATATATGGTATAAGATACACTATAGTTTTTGAAGTATTATGTAGTGATATCTACTAAATAGCCTGTAATATGATTATTAATATTCAAATATATGCAAGCAGTTTGTAAGTTGTGTAGGGTTAGGGAGGATGGGGATACATATATTCTGAAATACTCTACATTTTTTGTACTGTATTCTTAAATGAAGAAAAAAAAGGAAAAAAAAATATTTATGCATTATGAACATTAAACTTGCGGAGGTATAAATGCCTAAATCTCAGTAACTATGTTACCCTGCAACATACTGGATTTAACGGATTTCTGTCTACAAAGAGAAATTAGACACTTAGAGGAGAGAAAAAGAGAGTTCAGACAAACAAGAGGAGCAGCGTCCTGCATTATTAATTGTTAAATACTGTCAATGGATACTGCAGTCATTAAGAAAACCCAGAAAAGAGACTGAGTGAAGGAAGATTGACAGAATGAAAATGCCTTTAGTAGGTTCACACTGTGCATGTATAAGAAAATATTTTATGTAATGTGTAGTGTCTGTCTCTGTTTATGTCTGATACATCCGGAATAAGCGATGCTGCAAGCCTCTCCCAGGCAGCCAAGAACATTAATCTCTCTCTCTCTCTCTCTCTCTCTCTCTCTCTCTCTCTCTCTCCCCATTTTTATCTATTTACATACTATACATACTATATATAATCTCCGTTTACATATAACTACAGTTTTTTTAAGTTATTGTCTTAGGTGTGTAATTATAGAAAACGGTCCATAATTAACTTAAGGACGCGGCCACATGGTAGCATTGTAATTGTGCATAACTGAAATAGCTGAAACATGCAGCTTATCAGTCTTTCTTTAATTACAAAGTGTCCCCTGCCAGCATATGGATGCCTCTGCTCCCCTCTATCCCCTCTGCAGTAACATGGAACTCCCCTCCCCCCAGGATTTGCAAAACTAAAAAAAGAGCTTGACCGGCAACAGAGTAATCAATGTCTTCTCAGGTTCCACTCAGGAGGACACCCCCTAAGCCCACCTGATTTTGCCCCATAAATTCCCTTGTCGATATATAATTATGGACAGAATTCAATCCTTCTGCTTTATGTGATTTAGCACATTAAGGGTAATCAATCCTCTAATTAAAGCTGTGTCCCAGTTCTTTGGAAAGGTTCATGGGCTGACTGCAGGAGCGTCAGGTCAGAGCAGTCCTTTCTTCTGAAATCTCATGAGGGGGGGGGGGGCTGTTTTTGCCTTAGCTACTTGAATATCTTTGCTGTCGTTTTTTCACGAGGTGTTTGGATTCATGTTCAGATATATAGCCGCACATTTGCCTGGGGAATTGCAGCAGTAGATTCCTGTAGAGCACTTTCATCACCTCACAGAAGACAATTACAGTACTATAATGACTTATAGTTCACTTGAGGGGCATGTAATAAATAAATAAGTGGATTCACAGATAAATAAATAAATAGCAGGGCTTGAAGAATACAGTGGTTTGACTTTGATTTTATTGCTTGTCATATTTCACCAACAGCTGAGCTGGGATCACACAATTAGAGTCGCCTGTTTTTAGGCACCGTAATACACAACGCGGTGAGGAGCTTTCACTTCTTTTACCACCACAGAGTTTTCCTGCATCATCTACGAAACATCCTCATCCAGTCTGTTCCCTGGATAACTAGACTGCCAAAGTAGCTGGGTGATCACATTGGGTTTGAAGTATGCCTCACTCACTTAGGCATGCTAAGATGGCCCTGGAGATTTCTGAGCATCCTTTTCCAAAGTGTAGCATTCTCTGATTCGTTCCGTCACTCACGTTCCACAGCATTTCAATGCAGCATTGAAGCCTCGCTGTCCTGCTGCTGTAATGCATTCTGAATGGCCGGGATGACAGACTGCCGTTTGCCAAACACACCAAGAAGGCCATCCAACCTGTAGCACCAGCCGCATGCCACCTGCCGTTCCTCAACGTACGTTTCAATCAGGAGACAAGTTCTCTCAACCGCTAACAGCATTCAGCTGTCCAGGGGCTGCTTTAGTCTTCCTCTGAGTGTCAGAAGCTGTCCGCTGTCAGGCAGTCTGGCCGCCCCCACCTTTCACTTGCCATGCCATCAAAAAGACAAACCTGTAGTATTTCACTGGGAAAGTCACTGTGCAGAAACATTGCTACCAATTATTATGTTTTTTATATATTTTTATTCTCCTTTTTTAATGGGTTTCCAGTTTACGTTATTTGCAACATCATGTTTTTAAAATTCAAACATGCAAGCATACAGGCAAGAAATTCTACAGTCTATAATTACTTGTCCACTGGGTACTGTGATGGTACCGAAGCCAGTCCCAGTAAGCACAGGGGAAGCCTGGATGGGACGACATGAATATCTACAGGCCTGGATGGGACGGCATGAGTACTTAAAGGCCCTGATGGCCTGGATGGGACGGCATGAATACCTACAGGCCTAGATGGGACCTCATGAGTACCAACAAGCCTGGATGGGACGGCATGAGTACCTACAGGCCTGGATGGGACGGCATGAGTACCTATAGGCCTGGATGGGACGGTGTGAGTACCTACAGGCCTGGATGGGATGGCATGAGTACCTACAGGCCTGGATGGGATGGCATGAGTACTTACAGGCCCTGATGGCCTGGTTGGGACGGCATGAGTATTTACAGGCCTGGGTGGGACGGCATGAGTATTTACAGGCCCTGATGGCCAGGATGGGACAGTATGAGTACCTGTAGGCCTGGATGGGACGGTATGAGTACCTACAGGCCTAGATGGGACGGCATGAGTATTTACAGGCCCTGATGGCCAGGATGGGACAGTATGAGTACCTATAGGCCTGGATGGGATGGTATGAGTACCTACAGGCCTGGATGGGACGGCATTAGTACCTACAGACACAACGTCCCCTAAGAGTGTACATAAAATTAGTGCTTCTGAGACTACCTTTACATTTGCATTTTTACCATTATAATTCCAAGGATGAACTTAATTTATAAAGCTAAGCATTGTTATTCATGAAATATAGCCAATTACTACCTTAAACCAGTTCACCTAGACTGTGATGATATTGCAATATCTATGCACATTTTAATGAGGAATTAAATTATATTTGGGTCAGAGACAAAAACTCTTTTGCATGCTTTATCAACCAACACACCATTTTTTGTTCTTCTTGCAAGTAAATTTTGAAAGATCATGATGTCTGTTTGCCTTTGAGTTGATTTTACATTTGACCCTTGAGTGTGGATATCATTTTCAACAAGTGTGTTCAAAAACTTTAATTACAAATACCTTCCTTGTTATCTGAAAAATGAGGACAAGTCACTCAGAGGCACAGTACATGTAAGTCACTCAGAGGCACAGTACATGTAAGTCACTCAGAGGCACAGTACATGTAAGTCACTCAGAGGCACAGTACATGTAAGTCACTCAGAGGCACAGTACATG
>JAODJX010000037.1:23851776-23882446 GCA_026776945.1 Isichthys henryi
CCATTGCTTCCGGGATAGGCTCCGGACCCCCCGTGACCCAGTAGGATAAGCGGTTTGGAAAATGGATGGATGGATATAAATATTTATTAAAAATATGACACGTTAATATAAGACATGTTTAACACGTTTGACATGTTTATTAATTATTATGAATGCTTCATGAAGCTCTATAGATGCACTATAGATACCTTCATAATGCAGAACAAAGCATCCTTTATTCTTATACCGACCATTATAATGCATTATGAAGGTATCTACAATGTATTATACATAAGCGCTTCACTGGAGCTTATGATTATTATAATCAACACTGTAATGGCTTATTAATTCTTATACCGACCATTATAATGCATTATAAAGGTATCTATATTGCATTATAGATGACAGCTTCAAGTAAATTGTTACTGGAATTGCTTACAAGGTAATTCAATATGGAGAAAAAAATACTAATTTGAATTCAGATTTAATAACAATGTTTGCTTATCTAGCATTTCGCACAAAAGGGTTCAAGGACCTTAGTAGGTGTTTGTGGTAATGCAATTTTTTTTTTTCAAGATTATCGTAATATTGAATGTATTAACATAATTGGAATTGACTTTATACCTTTGTCCTATGTTAGTTTTCTGTTCCTATCTCTTATGTTAAACGGGTCGGTACTGACCCGTGTATTAAATCAGCCATAAAATACCCTCAAAACAATTATCATCCAATTTGTTTCTTGCTTCTTGGTTACCTTGCTAGGCTTCCTTATCCATAAAAAGATTGGTTTTAATATTTTTGGTGTGGCTAAAATTATGGTAAAATAAGCCTCAATAGAATGATATAAATAAACTTAATTGGTCTTATCTTGCTTACATGTATGGGCATGCCTTTCCTAGTGAAAAATAAATGTTTTAATTTATTTTGTTTAAATAAAGGTTCCTGACAAGTCAAAAAGTCTTGATGCAGTACACAAATTTATGTGGCTCTTTTATGCATTTTAAACTTTGTAACGGGTCGGTGCCGACCCGAACACGATAGCGAGGTTAAAAAGAGGCATCTCTTACTCATTTAACAGGATATTCCATATTCCCTATTAACCCTTTGAGAACCTCCTCCACATTTACATGTAGTTCCATATTTTAGGATGAGTACATACATACCATAATAACTTAATTTAAATTTCCTGCTTTCTAGCTTGTGACAAATTGAATCATTTCACATATGCTGAAGGGTTAAGTTGCCTTTGGGCTTAAAATTCAAAATAAGGTCTTACTGAAGTGAGGCAGAAAACAATTACACTGGATATCATAACCGAGGCTTGGCAGACAGTATTTCCACCAACCCTCTTAACAGTGAGTTTCTCCCGAATAACTAACTTGTTAAGAGCCAGGGTGCAGAACTATAAGTACTATAATATTTTTATTTCATTGAATTTTATTTCTTTGCACTTCATTTTGAATCTGTTGAATTTCTCTAAACTTTGAACTACAGTATATGCTGTATTTTCACATTTTTGGCCAGTTACAAATGTTTTACTTTGTAATACGATGAAATTTGTGTCACCAACTACATATGGTTGCCTTGATACCGAAGATATTTTTTTTGTCTCACATTTAAGGCTTAAAGGTTACTTAAGGTTTGAATGTTACTGAAAAACTGTTGCTTTGTTTGCCAAAGTCAGTCTTCTGCTTAGTCAACTTTCTGATGATCCATGTAGGATGACTGCCTAAAAAAATTGGCAATGGAAAATTTCAAACACCGATTAAAAGTAGACGAATTCAAACTATGAGTAATACAGTTTTTTATGAACGGTATTTAATGTACTCTACTTCTATAAATCCATCCATTTCAGGGAGGCTTCTGGGAGAGGGCAGTGTCCCTGTGACAACCCCCAACACCCCTCGTGGCCCCCCTAAATGTGCATGCTACAGTACATGGGTCAGAAATAAATGCGTTATTATTATTACTATTATTATTATTTACATTTATATATGTGGGCTAAAAAATTTTGCACTGGGAACAGGCGAAACCGAACCGTAAGCATAATTTCTTGGCGGACTCAATGCTCCAGGTGGTCAACCTGCTTCACTTGTTGAAAAATGAAGTCAACAACAAACGAAAGAAAAAAAATAATCAAGCTTGTGGAGCAAGACAGTAACAATTTACAAGAAATCAGAGTGAGTTACATATCTGTAAAATGTGACTGCAAAGCATTGCAGAAATATTGGTTTTCAAAATTGTTTTTTTCTTCTTAATGTAATAGAACTTGAAGGATGTTAAAGTCAAATGCATCTGGCCCCCCTAACAAAAGATCTGCCCCTCCCCCTGCCCACTGAAATGGTCTAGAACCATCACTGATGCATTCTCTTGTCTTATTCAGGGTTGTAAAGGGGTTCGGAATTCCAGAGCCTAGGGGTACAAAGCAGGGAACAACCCAGGACGCAGTGCCAACCTATTGCAGGGCGCATTCACACACCATTCACACGTAGATTCACACGTAGATTCACACCTACGGGCAATTTGTTTCCCTCCACAATCCAAAACCATGCTATGCTGAATTGAAGTTGTCAAATTGTCTGTGTGCCCTTTGATGGGTTGGCACCCCATCCTGGGCTGTTCCCTGCCTTGCACCCGTAGCCTCTGGGATAGGCTCCAGACCTCCCAAGACCCTGTGTAGGACAAATGCGTGCAGAAAAGAGACGTTACTGCAACATGATTATCATGATAATCATGACTTCTGTTTGACTATTCTACCTATAATACAATGCCTTTTCTTTCTTATCACCACCTGTTCATCTACCATTTCTGAAATTCTGTTAGTACTTGCTTGCAAAATAGCATTGTTTATGGAAATTAATAATCTGTATATCACAAGTTTAAGGTAAACCATTGAACAAATATCATGATATGGGTCTCAGCAATTGCAGAATTTAAGAAGCTGTATTTGTTTTTTGTAAAAATTGTTTTTTTTTTTACTATTTTACCCAAATAGGCAGCAAAAATAAATAAAAAACAGAAAACTAGATAAGATGATTTTAAATCCTTCAGTTTTACTGCCCGTAACCCGCAATCAGCAATCAGTTTAGGTGATATATATTTTTGCTCAATTTGCGGTTAGTTTTTTTCCTCATATCTTGGCCTGGATTTGATTAAATACTTTTGTTTATTACTGAAATAAATGATGATATAACAAAAAGAGGAAGTACACCGGAGGCTAAATTGGTAGTTTAAACAGTTAAACATTTAAAAAATATGATAAAATTGATGCTACCGAAATGTCTTTGTGAGAATGACCCACATGTATATACACACACACACCACAGATACACACACACACACACACAGATCGTTTCATTTTAGCTCACCTGACAGCTCACAAGTAGCAACATTTTTTTTAAATGTCAAATTAGCTATATTTTCTTTCTGAGTAAGAGTATTGGCAAATATTGTTAAAACTGATCATCTTCTGGTGTGAACATCTGGAAATTCCTACAGACATGTCCATAACTCCTTAAACCTTCTAAACTTCCATCCATCCATTTGCCAAACTGCTTATCCTACTGGGTCGCGGGGGGTCCAGAGCCTATCCCGGAAGCAATTGGCACGAGGCAGGGAACAACCCAGGACGGGAGGCCAGCCCATCGCGGGGCACACTCACACACCACTCACTCACTCAGTTTAGCAAGTCTAATTAGCCTCAGCATGTCTTTGGACTGTGGGGGGAAAACGGAGTACCCGGAGGAAACCCCTCGACGACATGGGGAGAACATGCAAACTCCACACACATGTGGCCCAGGCAGAGACTCGAACCCGGGTCCCACATGTGTGAGGCAACAGTGCTAACCACTGCACCACCATGCCGCCCCCCCTTCTGAACCTGATTTGTAAACCTTGTGCCCATTTTTAATCTTTACACTCCACATGCACACGCTGTGTGTGTCTGAGCGATTTTTTACAGCTGCTTTCGTTATGTCTCTTCCTGGCCTTATTATCATGGCATGGAGACATATTACACATACAGTTTTATTTACTGGCACGTGATGATGATCTGGTGGAAGTTCAGGGCGGCTCAGCTGGAATTCTCTGGACAGTGAAAGCAGCTGCGGGGGATTGAGGTAGACGGTCTCGCCTGTGGATCTGGGGTTTGACAGGGGCCTCGAGGAATATCCACCGTTAATGCAGTATTCTATCATTCCACTGCTGGTTTGTTTTAGTCCAAAGAACAAGGGCCATATATGCAGACACACTGGCGATATTGTGGGAAATCACCAGAGGCTAACGGGGGTCCTGCTGGCAGATCTGCTTTTCTGTCACCTCATCAAGGTTGTCGATCCCCCCCCCCGCCCCCCTTCAGTGACACCACGGTCCAGAATGATTAGTTGCATCTTATTTTACCTATTGCTCAGAAATATCTCTTTGTGGTCATAAGAAGAATATCCTTATTCTTCCCGGACAAGAACAGCGCAACAACAGTAATGAAAAAGGAAGAGAGATTTTCACTGGAATGCCTGCATCTTCTGAACCTCTTCAGGGAGCTCCGACGTCTTTTTCCTCACTGTTCTCATCACACTTCTTCGAACATAAGGAAGTCTCATTCATTGTTACGGCCTTTCAGTCCTTATTTCAAATCTAGCTTTCCCTACATTCTCTGATTCACAGGAACTCTTTTTATAGGATTTTACAGTAGAGGCCTGCATGTTCCACACATAGATTTCATGCCATTCATCCATCTTCCATAACAGCTCATCCAGTAAAGGGTCTTGGTGAGCCTGCAGAGCCTGGTGCACCATTACAGGACTCCCCTCACCCAAATTACACTCTGCATTGTAGTGACCCTTCTTCCCGTAACCACGTGTCTTTGGACTATGGGGGAAGGAAAGGCTCACTAAGGCAGGTAGGACATGCAGACAGCACAGGCACAAGGTCTGACCAGGAATAAAACCCCAAGCTCTGGATGTGCGGAGCCACAGTTCTGGCAGCTGAGCCACTCTGTCGGCTGGGATTTCAGTCTGTTCTACCCAAATCCGGATGCCACCCTTTGCAGGATTATTCTGCATGTGCAGCCCGAAGGGACAGTGTCCCCTGAATAGAACAAGCTGCTTTTCCGCTGTAACATAAAGAACAAGATTGTACATGAGTGACAGGATCTCTATCCATGAGTCCCACACGTCTCTGATTGCAGCCAGCCAGCCCCCCTTTCTATTGAGCAGGTCTGCTATGATGGTTATCGGAACAAATCACCACAGAGGTGATGCGAACAGATTCCGCTGACATTTTCTCTGGAATACGAAAAAAAAATTAAAAACAAAAACCCACATTCCATCCTTTGCCTTCCATAAGTTTCTTATCCGTCTGACTTGTGGACTCTGGGTAATATCATTCTAACTATGTATATATGCCCGTATGCATCTCACTTGTCGAGTTGCTGGCAGGTTTTCCATGAAAAAATGCCCCCTTCATAGCTCATCTTTGCTGTGTTTTGGTCCTTAATAGTCTTCTCTAAAGAGTTTTAATGGTAATTGTGAATCGGGTCCTTGGAATCCTCAGATCTCTTGGGCTTTAAACCGTAATTTCGATTACGATATTAGCTGCCCATCTTCCATGACTTTGCTGTGATTATTCACCATTCTATATTTCCTTCTTTATATTCCCATACACACAAATCCTAGCAGGTTATCGTGGTGTCCTGCTGTTTTCATTTGATGAAGTGACAGCTATGACATCTTCCTCCTCCGAAACATCAGCAAAGAAAAGACCCAGCCAGGATAATCAGAAACATCAATAGCAGCTCTCTGTGAAATAGTTTTTTCCTCCCTTTTTATCAACACCAGCTAAGTCTGATGATAAAAGGTCACTGACAGTGTCTCTGTTTGCCAAATGCTAATGAATCAGCCAATAAGAAAAAAGAGAAATAAGAAAAAAAACATTTCTCAGACAATTAGATAATTATAAAAAAAAATGTAACCAGAACACCTCAAAATATAACTATTCAAGTTTAATAAGGATGCACGGAATACATGTTTATTATGGATCTTTGAATTTTTATATGCAAAATAAAATCCCACAGCATGATGGAAAGGTATTGCAGCCCCAGTGTGAGAAAATGACAGACAGCCAGTAACAGTTTATTTTAGTTCTTCTGTATACAGTAGCTGCGTCTCTAAAACCACTAGCCTACATTGACTTGAGGGAAGGAACCAGGACAGGATGCAAGTCACTTTACACATGGGTGATCACATACTGCATGCAGTTTAGAGAAAGCAGTCACTCTGAATGTTATGCCTTAGTACTTAGAGAGAATATGCAAAAAGTCTCAAAACAAAGAAGAGAGTCACGACAAAGATAGAACACACAACCGTGCCGGTGGGTGGCAGTCAGAGACGTTCGGAGGTGTAGGCGCTTGACGATGGCTTGATGCTGAGCGTGTTGGGGCTGGGTCCTGTTCTCCCAATGCTTTTCATGTGTGCCTGCATACGCTGGCTAATTTTTCCCGGCATTCTGTCAGCGTATGACGGATAGCTTTAACTGTATTGTCCACTCTGATAACAGCAAATTAACTGAGTGAAACTGGTGGCAAAGAAAACCACCCTCAGTGTCTTGTACTGGGCCACTTAACAGGGTTGGTGAAATCACTCACTAAGTAATATATTCCTTTATAGCGGAGTTTCTCCTGAATTATATTTCTTTATATATCTTTGGTAAAGAGATTACAATTAATTTTTATTATATTACAGGCCCAATAGATAATTTTTACTATGTTATCAAAACTTATTTTTACATTTTTTGTAAATAAATCTAATGCTTCAAAATGATGCACAAGTGAGGCAAATAGCACAGTAAAAAGAAGGAATTGACTACTGCAGGCATGAGTGCAGCTAAGCTGTATATCCAGGTGCGGCATGAGAGCAGGAGCTACACAAGATCTACCAACAAAGCAGGAACCTTATAAGGCTACCATTCAATCAGCACGGCGTGCAGCATTAACATTCAGGAAAAAATGAAGCGGAATCAGTCATTCTTGGAACAGATGGGTCTTGGGGCTTCTATTTTCTTTGTAAACAGTGTGAAATAGGTAAGGCAGCCTGAAAAACTATATTTTATAAATACATCTTGTCAAAAGATAAACAAAGCCTTTTGGATAAGTGTTGTCCCTGTTGTTTTGTCATGTATTACTCTATTTTTTACAGAGGCATCGCCCTTTTATGTGATTCTGTTAATAAACTCAAAGGATGTAAGCATTATTTTAATGTCTGCCACATTTCAGTTGTCAGTTTAGTAGCCAATTATAGAGAACATCAGTAGTAATCGCTTTATAACAGAGGTGTGCCAGTTTTCAAGTAGGACTACAAATGGCTCTCATTTTTGCACTTCTTTTCGCAGAAAGTTGCCCATTCATTTCATTCAATAGCTGTTTTCTCGTTTAGATGGCATATTTATGTGCGGCCTATTCTTGGCAGTTTGTACTTTTATCACAAAACAAAACCAGAATATAATGAGATGTTGAGTTTCCAAATTCAGTTAATTATGTGTTGTTGTCTGTATAACTCACTGTAAAACGTTGCTAAAGTTTGCAATGTAGAGCCAACTTATTCCATCAAGAGCAATTTACTGCTCTGCTACCCCGTGTGACACAATGGCTTTTTAATAAGCCTAGTGGGGCTAGTGTATAACGCTGCATAAAAAGTAAGTATGTGTGTATGTTAATGCAGAAGAACAGTACAGTTTATACAAAGCAAGCATGGAATCATGCAGCATGTCTTTAAATAGCAGTGAAATTAAAATTAAAGAATGATATGCACTATTGTTCTAAAAATATTTACCATATTGATTCATAACATGAATGAGTTTTTTTCTGAACTGAACATGTTTTAGAAGAAATATAGAATTGCTTCCCCACCAATATTTAAAAATTGTCTATTCTGTACTTAATATATAAAGCAGATACTGTATGTATTTGGTGCTCAATCTCAATAGCATAGCAAGACTTCCTCTAGTAATACTACAGTAATTACTAAAATCAAAATAGTTCAGTTATATTACCTCTCAAATGTGTCTCAGAAGCATCTCCAAAAAGCAAATTATTCCTATATTAGCTTGCACATGACATTTTCAGTATTATTTTTCACTATTGTACAGTACTGCTATTATGAAGTGATCATCGGTGTACGTTCTATCAATTCAAGCCCTTCAGTTAACCATTTTCTCTGACAGCACACTTCAGCCTTATATGTTTTACATTTCAACAAGAACCTAGCACAGCAAATCCTTGCCACAATTAACCAAGCTACATATTCTCTCCTCTAGGAGTTCATGAATAAATTTATACTGAACAGCTGTGGCATATAGCAAAATTGCCTGTTTTATTTATTGAAAAAAGATAAATTTACCACTCATTGTTATTCAATCAGCTGGCTTTTTGGGTGTTTTAACTGTCAGGCACAGAAAAAAATACAGTAAGATGCAAAGTCAACAAGCTTTTTGTTCCCTGCCTCGTGCCCATAGCTTGCGGGAATGGCTCCGGACCCCCCGCGACCCAGGACGATAAGTGGGTTGGAAAATGGATGGATGTCTAGAGTAGCTTGTTGTAAACACTACCTGTCAAAAGTCAGGATGTCAGACATGCACTGTTACATACTCTCTCCGTGTTATAAAGGAAACTTGTTTTATTTTACTTATATTTTCATTTATAGTTGTTCACTCAACCTTCCAATGCTTAACAAGAATAAGAAAATCTGCAGTTGATGAAATAAATGGATAAGTGGTAAAAAGCGGCGTTGTGCAAAGCTTTTGACTGGTGGTCTATATGATTCGAGTTTTAACATTGTGGTACCTAATGGACCCCAGGTTTGTGGCAGGACAGTCGGTGGATCTTGTATTTGGAAGGTCAACAAAGAACGGGAGTTTTCCTGGACAAGGATGGGCTGATCAAAAATGCACTGATAGATACGCTGCTGATGTGTACTTCTGCTTGTGTGGCAACACAATAATGTTGTCTTGTTCTGTAAAAACTCTGTTTGTGATAATTAAAGGAGCATGTATACACAGTGGCCCTTTTCTATCTCTGTGGGAGTAGATGAAGGTTAATAGTGAATAAATGTTATACATCTCTGGGTTCCTCTTTAGTCTACCGCTGCACTGTTTTTAATAGTAACTGTAAAATGCATGCACATTATATCAATGCTAATATACAGAAATTAACAAATAAATAGTATTATTTTTAACTAATGGTAAATATTATGGGTAATGGTAATTAACGGAAAAAATGGTTAATTTTGTGTTGGATTTGCTGAATATACAGAGACAAACACAAGCATACAGTACTTTCTGGTTCTGCGTTTAGAGCACTGTAATGTGGGCCATATATCTTTCAAAATATCCAAGACAAATTGGCATGAAAGGATTAATTAACATGAATTCATTATTATTACTCAGCAAATGATAAAATAAGTAAACCCATTATTTTGTCAAATGAATTAATGATACATTTAGTTCTGTATACTGAAGAGTACTTAGGTGAATGTAATTAAGAATGTAATTAGATTTTGGGGAAATGGCCATATTTTGCCTTCCCAGGGGATATATTACAGATGTAGTCATCTGCTGCGTAAGTTGTATTCTCTGCTTTGTCTCGGAACCCATTACGCTTCATTTACAGAAGTCAAGATTTAACTGCGGGGTGTCTGCGCCTAAAATGTTGGGTGGCATATTTTCAGTTGATTGCAACAAAAGCATCACATTTTCATTAAAAAATATGCACATTTAGTTGCTTGCCTGGTGCTTCTATCCAAATTGACTTACAATTTTTGCCCATTAATATAATAGGAGATTTAATTGCAGGTTAATACATGGGTTCAGCTTCCTATTTAGGGAACTAAAGTGAGGTTCCCTTTGGAGATTTGAACCAACAAGGCTTGGTATCCTGAGCCAATGTGAAACATGGAATACAGAGTGGCACGGTAGAGCTAAATCCCGTCCCCAGGAGCAGGTGGCAAGCTGCCATTTTGGGGCACATGCATAACTGAATGTCTTTGGACGGTGGGAGGAAACGTGCACGAGCATGGGGGAGAACGTGCAGTCGGAAGCCTCACAGAGAAGAGGGCTGAGATCTCCCTCCCGCCGTTTACTCTGCTACTTAATCAGCTGTCCTGCTTCCTTTCAAAATAAATGTTGCTTTCAAGTAAATTGGGGAGAGCTGAAGAGTGTGTTAATGAATATTTATGCTACAAATCATGCAATCAAACAGATTATATACATATTGCCAAAAATTCAGGATGAGAAACTGCTCTTTTTAGGTCTCCTGATGAACTGCATTACTGTTACCATGTGGAGGCAAGATAATTTTATAAATATGTATACAACGCAGGCTCAATGGAGCCTTTTGAAAGTACGCCTATGCATTTCCTTGAAAATGTCAACTAAAGTGGTGTAAACTTTAAAAATGCTAAAACCCAGGTGAGATGGATTGCACATGGTTTGAGAAGAAGGAAATAGAACTAATTAATCATAGCTAGCCAGTCTGATGCATCAGCAATATGTAATGCACATTGAATTTTTGTGTATGCGCCATTCATATAAAAGAGCTGGGTCAAATATTTCACAGCACCACTATATAATAATAATCTGATCGATCATGGAAGGACACAATAATGTCCACCTGTCTAAAAAATGTAGCCAAGTCCATAACTGCAAGCAATAAAGTGAGTGGAGTGAACTGCAATGAGAACTCTTGTTCTGCAGCTAAACACTCCAGTGTTAATTGTTAGTGGTTAATACAGAGGTCAAGAGCTATTTATTTTTGATTGGCATTCCGCTGGGAATGTTTAACGTGTTCTCTCACTGGATATGCTGATTTCACACTTCTTCCTTGACTGGAAATATCTTGCCAACAAAGCATTGACTTCCCCTCAAGCAATCCTTGCTATTAGATGTCTGAGGTAGTTCATTTTTCTCAGAATGTGCTGCATCGGGGATCAATTGTACATAATTTAGTGTGGTTCTGGACTCATTTGATGATGCTAATTAAATAAACCTATCAAATTTAGTAGTACCGTGTACAGATACATAACATATCTATACGGTCTACAGATTCATGTTTGCATTAATTGTTTATGCAACCAATATCGCAGTGACCTAGTATGTGTCATGATAAATTTTGGATGTTACTTATACACACATGCTACATCTGAGGCATATTTTGTATGTGATGAAGATCTGGAACATACTGTAGGGCAACAAATGTGCAGGATAGGCAAAGGACAAAAGGTGTTATTAAGCGTAAACCAGATGTACAATGTAGTTTCTTGTGGCACGTTCAAGATGATTTAACAATAAAAAGAGCAGGAATTAAACATCAGACCAACAAGTTGATGAACCCAATGCAGCACCTACAAAGCAGGTTTAGGGATCCCCAAAACTCAGAAGTTAATCTCTTAGTTTTACCCTTAACAAGATTATCTGTAAAATCAGGGTCATCTGGGCTTCATTAACCAGGCATGTAGGCACAGGGTCTGACATATTTGGCAGAGTAACATGACAAGCCGTCTGAACACAGAACTGTGCCTCTGGCTTGTGGTTTTGCAGTTTCATAGAAATTTGAGTGTTTATGTTATGAAAGTCTGTTGCAAATAGTTACTTGTCACATATTGCCACTTGAAATATACAGACAAACGATATATTTTGCTCTCTATCCATAATGAATTTCCCTCTAGCATTCGGTTCAGCTGTCAAACCCAGTTCTGCAATGATGACAATGTTACCATAAACGGCAACATAAAGTTGCTAAAAAGCAATCTATAAATATTATACAAATAATCAAGAAGCAGAAACAAGGGATGACAATTTAAGTGGAAAAATGCAATAACATTCACGAGAGAAACAGAGGAAAAAGACTTTGTAACTTGTTCTCAAATGAACAGGAACTACTAAATAATATCACCAAATTCATACATACAAACAGTATATTACACACGTATACCACACATACATGGCCAGTCACAGAAAATGATGTTTAAACCATCCTTGTTTTGCTGTAAAACTACGATGTCTGTCAAAGTGTCTCAGCCATTTAAAAACATCCCAATGCACAGTGAGGATGGTTTGAGTTACCTAAGAATCTCCAAGAATCACAGCTGGGGAATTAGAGATGGTAGTTGAGTCTTGGGGTCAGAAAGTCTCCAAAACTACAACCAGACTACCTACATAACCACTTGTTATTTGGGAGGTTTACCTGAAAGAAGCCTCTGTTGATGCCAAACAATAAACTTTAGTACTTACAGTTTGTCAAATATCAGATGAGACAAGAACAGAGGTTTCTAGCAACAAACACCAGAGATGGCTTTGGTGTAGACAGAGTGATAGGCATGCAGAAAAGTCTCTCATCCCCACTGTGAAGGCCCAGGACGACTTCTTAGCATACATGGAATCATACACTCCATCAGGTGTAAGCAAATAAATCCAAACTTGACTTCATCAGCCGGGAAGCTTAAATTGGGCCATTGCTGGAACTTCCAAAAGAACAATGACCAAAACACCTCAAAATTAGTTCAGTGACCATAAAATCAAAGAATGACTATGCCCACCCCAGTCCCCGGACCTCAACCCACTGAAATCCTACGGGATGAGCTGAAAAGGAGAGTCCACAAGCGTAGAGATTCTGTCTGCAGGAATAGCCTGTGATCCCTGTGCTTACCCCCCCACATAGAGCATTATAGGGTAAGACATAGAGAGGTTATCTTTATAACGGGGGGCCTTTACAAAGGATTAAATGAAGGAGTGCCAATAATTTTTTGACAAAAAATATTTGTTTTATGATGATTATATTCAAGTCAGGATTTTGTTAATATTTTTAATAATAGATCAAGAAGATAAAAATAGTTTTTTTTCCACATCCAGGTTCACTTTTATTTACCAAGGGTGCCAATAAGTTTGGAGGGGACTGCATGTGTTTCTGTTTGTACTCATGTATATTGTCACTTTTGAAAATCCAAGCTTTGTTAAAATTATAAATGAAAAGTTAACTTAAAATCATGATTAAACGTTCCATTGTGAGTTTACATACTTTAAAAGAAAAGTTTACAATGAAGTGGAATATGTTTTGCATGAGAATAATGGTTATTGACATAACTTTGCCCGGAGAAACACACCATTTGTTCTGCCCTGATAAAAAATCTGTTTCTGTGAGCAACTGGGTGGCAGCTGGAGAATGTGAGCATCTCTGCGCCTCTGTTTAGCTATAAAACAAAGACTCATTTATCTTCCGACAACAACATCTGGACAGCTGTACAGCAGTAATAAATAAACAAGAGCAGCAGAAAGTTGATTCACTGCAGATTCCATTGAACGTGAGTCACTGGGGTGGATGCACTGTCTGAAGTAGTAATGGAGCCCACAATTACATGGTCGTTTGCTCACTAATAATGAATTTGCGTACAATTAGTTACTGAATACTTTTAATTCACTGCTAGCCTGAAATTCCTGCTTAAAAACTCATTCTGCATTTCTATTAGATGTCAGGTGCCAGATCTTGAGATTCTTTTTGACATCAAATGGGATTTTTGGAATGTATGTCCAGTTTCCATATATAGTTCAAATGCATTAAGTTAGGCTAATTGGCATCTTTAAATTGTATGTGTGTGTATGTTGTCATGAACCCAGGCGGGTCGGGCACGAGGGCATGGCATGGGGCAGGCTGGGAAAAAGGTGAATGAACTGACCAGCTCAGGGGACATTGGGGTTTATTTACAAAACTGAAAACACAGGGAATACTACAAAACAAAATCGACCATGTGAGAAAAAAGAGGATAACAATGACTAACTACAAATGGTTTAGGGTTTCAAGGAGCAGGTAGGCAAAGTACTGTACAAATTACACATCTAACATACAACAATGACCCACTGGGCTATTGAACTAAGGCAGGGGACTTAAATACAGAAAACTAAACCGGGCAACAACACAGCAGGAGTGAAACATGAAACAATTAACCAATCAGGAAGGTGCAGGGCAACGAGCAATCAGGTACACACACAGGGACAGGCACAAGAAGAGGCAACAGGTGAAACTAATAATTAACTCAAGGAACTGGGAGATGAAAACAGGTAAACGAAGAAACTGACAAAGAAAGAAACAGAATCTAATGCTGGGGAATAACCAAGAGAGGTAAAACACAACCAAGGCGCAAAGCAAAAACCCAAAACCGAAAACAAACCACAAACTCGTAGGAACTCGAAACTGATAAATGAAACACTAGGAACAAAATACTAAAACAGGAGGTGGGATTTGAACACATGATAGAGGAGTTCATAGGTAGCCGCACACTCACCTTACTGAGCCATGCAGCAGGGAAAACACGCTGAAGCCTTGGACAACAGGGGAAGACAGGATGATTAGCGACATCTGCTGGCCAAACGGGGAGGAGAACATAAAAGACTCGGACAGACAGGTGCTGCCCCTGACACATGTAATGTTCTGTGACTGACTGGAATTCTGAAGTGTACCCCACCCTTATAATCTACACTACCTGAGATAATCTCACACATGATACTGACCAGGATACATACAGGAGATGGATGGTATTTGTAATAATTGAGAAAATTAAAATAGCCAATTGATTTCAGTAGGATCAAATACTGACTCATTTTCTTTTGTTTTCATCAAATTCTACTTTTTTTATCTGCTTATTTGCTGAGCCATATTCTCTTTGATGCAGATTGCTTTGATACCATATAGAGTGGGTATGATAAGTCTACATACCGCTATTGAAATTGGAGGTACTTGTGGTGTAATGTCAGAAATTGCAGATAAATCATTTTCATTGTGACTTTTCAACCAAGAAAATTCAAGGGAAGAAAGAAACTAAAAACAGATTATTAAACACTAAATTATTAGGCCAAATAATTAATAGCATAGTAAATAGAAAGTAACCAATAGAATAATAATAATATTAATAGCATAAAAAATTAAATGCCTGCAACAGCCTGGTTGCATAAGTTTGCAAAAATACCCCAAACTAATACTTTGTGGAAGCAAATTTTGCATGTCTGTGTGAATGAGTTTATATCTGCTTTACACACCTGGATTTTGCAGTTTTATCCCAGTTAAACCTCCTTCAGATTGCCAGGGGATGTCTAGTGCACAGCCATTCGGGTCATTCCACAGGTTCTGCTGTGGGACTGGGGTTTGGGAACTTACTGGACTATTTCAAGACTTTGATCTTCCTTTTCTGACACCATTCTTTGGTTGACTTAGATGTGTCTTTTGGTTTGTTATCATGTGCAAAATAAGTTTATATTCACCTTCCACTTTCTGAGGCCAGCAAGTTTTTCCAACTAAATATCTTGCTATTTGAAGCTAGTCCCTTTCTCATCTGTGTTGAATAGAGGCCCAGTTCTAGCAGAAGAGAATCAGCCCAAATCATTATACTTCACAGTAGGTATTTGGATGTCCTTTGGATGATGGACTGTGTTGTTCTTACGTAAAGCAAGTTGAACAGGGTGCTCCTGTAAAAATTTAACTGGGCTTGGATATTCATTGTATGAGCAATGGCTTCCATCTTACCACTGTGCCCCATAGCCCAGATATGTGAAGGACATCATTGTCTTAAGCAAAAAGTCACCAATGCCTGTTAGAGATTTCTGCATCTCCTTTAATGTTGCTTCTTAGCCCCCCGGTAAGTTTCTTCTCGCTCCTGTGATCAACTTCGGATGATCATCCTGATCTTGGCAATGTGCCTGTGGAACTCCATTTTCCTCCCTGATTGATGTTAGCCTTCACAGTGCTCTGTGGTGCATCCAACATCTTTGATATCTTTTTATACCCCTCACCGTCTGCTCCTTTTGGACCCTGGCAATCCCAGGAGGTCAAAACCACAAAAATTTCAAGAAAATCCTATATTGTGTTGTATTTGCAGCTATAAGAATTACTTTCATTGATAACAGGTGCATGCTGCTTACATTTGGACGGACAATATCCATTACAGACTCCATTATTAAAGTACCCATGCAACTAGATTTCTTTTTAATCTTAAATAAATTTCAGTGTCAGAATAAAAATGTTGGATGTTTTATCGTGATTATTGGCTTCACCTCATAAAAACTTAGAATTCCAATAAGGCAGTGCTACACGCTTTTTCATACACTGTACATTTGCTTTAAATGTCATCTTGATATTCAACCGAATCCAAACCAATTACTGTAACGTATAAATATAATCAGTGTTTACATCTGCCACGAGTTCCAAAGCCTTGACATGCAGATGGCAGACAGCGCCATGTTTAATGTCAGCACACACTCTTAGACATAACGCTTAAAGCCCAACAGACACACTCCACTGACGAGCCATGTTTGCTGCTGCTGCCACGTCTGGCTGCGCACGTGAAAGCTGGGTGAACATATGCAGAGAGCGAGGGCTGGGAGTACAGTGTCTGTCTGTGTTTAACGGTGTGTTTTACTCAGCATGCATAATGAAAACACACAGATACTGCATCTGTCCCGCCACTTACATTATAAACTACAGAGCCCCCGAATGAGCTTTTTCCTTACTGCTCTACGGCTGAAAGATTAAGGTGGCTAATCTTAGCATGATAGCATGAATTTATGTAATTATTATGCCTCTGTGTCATCTAATAAGAATATATCGCCTGGTACCCCTTGAATCGAGCCTTTACAGTCCTTTAACTGTAGTCTCTTTTTTTCTAAAACAATCATAAATCATTGTAATGATTGTCCCAGGCATCAGAACTGTCAGAATATTTCCCCACTAACCTACTAGGGCAAACATTTATCACAATAACAAGTAATGGTCCTGAGTAGTGTTAGATACACTATGAATGTGGTATGAGGTATTGATGGGGATAAATCAGAGACTCTGCTTCAGTGACATGACAGACCAAATAGAGGTCAGTACTGAGAAAATCCACTTATCATTTATTTACACAATAACATATATGGAACATTAAATATGAGTTAATGAATCATTGCCTCTTCTTAAGCATGGTCAACTCTATCTTCATACATATCCCAGTTTTTAGATACTAGTAGAATGCTACATAAAGGACTTAAAAGTTAATATTTAAAAGAAGGATAATAAACACCAGATATTAAAATATTTATTTATTAATATTGTCAAAGATATACCTCAGTATATATAGTATATACACAGTATATATAGATATGTGTGTGTGGGTGGGTGTGTGTGTATATATATAGTAGCTGTTACAATGTGCATACATCACAGTAATTGTAATTCAGATTAAGAATAAATCATGTATCTGTCCCTGTATTTAGGTCAGGCAGGTCGCAGGAGACCTGACCTGGGAATAATTGAATTTCTGGGCTGTATGTCATATCTGGATTCCATTGACATAACACAAGGGATGGATGGATGGATGGGCGGAGGGGTGGATGGATGAATTACAAAAAACCTCCTTAAGTTTCTTCAGTTGCCGTGGTGCTCTTTCCTGTGTGCTGCAGATGGGCCCCTCGGCCCCAGGGGACTGGTGGAGGCCACGGAGATGTGCACTCAGGAGTGCCTGGTGCTGGGCCACTCAGACAACTGCTGGATGCCACCGAACCTTGGGACTTATCAACAGCCCAAGTCCCCCATTTCTGCCTTTGCCAATCAAAAGGACTGGGCTAAAGACAAACTGCTGAACGGCCACACGTTGACAAGGGCCTGGAAAAGCGAGGGTGGCCGGGACCAATTTGAAGAGCGGAAGAAGTTTGGGAGCGCCGAAGGACATTTCACTCAAGGCAGTCACATGACAGACATTCCACTTGCTAGCTTGAAGTCGTATAAACATGACTCAGGTGCTGACAGCCCAAAGGAACACCAGTTATAAGTAACACTCTGATGACTGTATGGGTCAGGCAGTGTGAGACATTACAACATTTTAGTTTACCTGACACTATTACTTTTTCTAGTTAGAAACATGTACCAAGTAGGCCTCTAGACTTGTACTAATGCAGGATATAAGCTGTACAAATGTACTTTGTTGACAATACATGTGATATTTTGCCAAATTATCGGCACTGGTTTTAGAATCATCATTTATTTGAAGGTCAAGATATGATGTGATAAGCTCCAAGTTATTGGTCCCTCTTGTGAATTTATGATTAAGCTGGAAAAAAGTTATTATGGTTGAATAGTATATTCAAATATCGTGACGTGGTTGTTATTGAACTGTTTTGGGAATATATTAATCCAGACATACAAAGAAAATGGCATTATGATTAAGACAGCAATGTGCTATTAACACTGTAAGTGAACACTTGTTTAGTCTGTCATTGTTAAATTGTTTGTAAATATATCAAATACTAACAACATTATTTACTTGTAATAATAATATGCTACCCGCACCATTTCAATGTTGATTCAGTTAAACAAATTGTTACTATTAATTTTGTTTTTACTATTTTGTTTCCTGTTGGTAAATTTTACTCCAGATTAACTGAATAGTTTAAACATTTTTGCTAAACAGCAAAAAGGCCTTTAAAGCTTCAGTACATTTAACGTAAAACTACATCGCAGTAGATATCCCAAATCTTTAAATAATTAAAACGAATATAACAACAAAGTTATTTTTAATAAGTGTTTTGTGATATCAACAAATATCTAAATTTCAATGTTTCGTTTTCATGAGGAATACAAGTAACTCACAGGAAACAAATCTAAATTACTACCTTCAAATGGGAAATACACTCTATTGATTTATTGGTGATTATTTTTGTTCACAGATATCATGTATTGTGCCTTCATGACATTGTACCAGGCATTGTGCTGACATAGGTTACTAGAAATATTTCGTGTTTTATGCCTTGTTCAGTGAATGTTTGGCAGGTACCAGAACAATATTTTATCAAGCAAAAATATCACAGTATCATAAATGAAAAATAACATGGTCACAGAGGCATGAGCTGCAAAAACTACAAAATAACAAAAAAAACAAAAAAGGCATGACAGCCAATTTAACAATGGAACAGCATGCAAAAAGAGAAATGACTACATTTACAAGTTATGTTGCATCATATGCATATTACATTTTAAACAATTGATTTGTACTTCGAAGATCTGTTCACTATGTACAGCACATTCATGTTTTATGTCACAGTAAAACGTGGGATGGAGTGAATTGCTTAATGCAGTATGTTCGTCAGTTGTTGGGTTGTTCGACATCATAGGTATTTAAACAGCTATTGCAATAAATGTTTTTATTATGTCTGTTGTTGTTTTGCATCATTAATTTTATTGTGTACTATTGTCAAATTTACAAAAAGATATTACAGTAATACTCATCCTAGATTTCAGATATACAGTAAATTACTGAAACACTTTTGCTAAATATTAATTTTTAATTTAGAATATTGGATCTTTTGATCAGCTTCTCAGATCCGATGAAACAAAGTTGAAAATGCAGTATTATAACAGTTACTGTAATGACAGTGAACATTGGCCCTGAGGAACAATAGGATGTAATGTGTCCAGTGAGAAAAAGTTCACTTTATCTCCAGAAATGGGCCTAAGAGAGAGAGTGATCTTATTTTGGGAATGTTTGCCATAACTTAATCTCCTCTGCAACCGACTTGCAGCTGATTAAAATGTCAGCCTAGGGTAAGTGGGTGGCCATTCAGTCAATTATCCTGTGAACACATCAAGATTGTTAAAGGAGGTCACCGAAATGTATTTAATATTTCAGAATAAGACCGCAAAACTGTCAGTTTCATAGCCAATGCAGAAGGCAAAAAAATGTAAGATGGCTTTAGCAAAAATAAAATCCAAATATATAAATTGCTATTTATATATATAAAAAAGTCACCGATAAAATTTTTTAAAAATGGGTAAATAATGACAAATAACTAGAAAAGACCCCGCGACCCAGTAGGATAAGCGGTTTGGAAAATGGATGGATGGATGGATGGATGGATGGATAGATAGAAAAGACTTTATTGTTGAAATGACAGTAGTATATTCCCTGTACAGCTCAATCACCTGCCCCCCACCAGTAATTCCTGCTCCTCCCACACCCCAAACTCTACAATTTTTAGAATTACTGGGTGGATGAACTGGAAATTAAAAATAATTTGACACATAACTACGCCTACAGTATTTGTTTACTACACATTTCATTTACATGCCAATTTGCACAATCTTTCCCTATGAATAACGTGGTTAACATTGTGTACGAGGTACGTCCAATGTCATTAATATTATTTGTATTTTTTACATGCCTAAATATGTATATTCTGTTTATTAATGTATTATTTACTTTCTCATTAGCACTACGGCCAGCGTGTTCCTCTACATAACAGTAAGAACCACAACAAACACACCAGCAGTGTAACTAACTAATTACCATTGAATATCAAACCGAGGCCATTGATTTTCTTTTGAGATTTTTCTTTTCACTGCACACACACAGTTAGCTCAAGTTAGCTGGCAAAAAATGCTACACAGGCACAGTGGGGTGTACATAAAATCTGTAAAATCTCAAGCTTGTGATAACAAAATACTTGCAAACAAACAAAATTGTTATATTAGCTTTTTAATTGTGAAAATAAACATATAATTAATACAGGGGGTTCTCGACTTTATGAGCTAATTCGTTCCAAATTATTGCCCATTAATCGAGAACAAAAGTGGGACATATTTTCCCATATACATAAAAAATTATTACTTCAGTTCCAACCAATAAAATGTTCATAGATTTTTGCCAAATAAACAAAGGAAATTCAAACATATTATTAGAACTAACATTTAATAAAAATATATGCACATTTAAACAAAAAAGTCTTTTAAGAAAAACAAAAATCACTTCTCAGTTAAAAGTGTAACATTCAGAGTCAGTTTTGGTCACTTTGATTTTCAGCAGATGGACTGGTTTTTTTCTTCATGCATTCCATTCTGGGCTGGTGGAGATCAATCACAAACACTACATACAGTAAAGTGAACCTGCTGTATTAACGGATCAGGTTTGCTCATGAAATGAAGTAGTACGAATCGGGCGCCATCTTAAAATATGCTGTAAAATCTATTGCTGCGCATGCATAGATGTGCAAAGTATAAATTAGGTGCCACTGTAAAATAGGACATAAAGTCTAACGCGCCGCATGCAAGGTACATATATACATATCGGGCCTGCACAGTCAGATATTTCACAAAGGAATGTTATCTGTACTACCTGTATAACACTAAACTAGTTATATGTACCAAGTATGGATAAAAATGGCAAAGTTGACAAAAAAAAATTTGGGGGGCGGGCCTGGGGGGTGTTTGTCCATTGGTAAAATTTTACGAAAGTCCTATAATAAACCAAAAATATTGCAATAATACCACCCAAGATTACCCTACACTCTCCCCACCTCTCCAAAAAATCTCTATTAATACTTTGTACTCCAACTGTAAATAGGGCTGCACAAATAGATAATAATGATAATTATCCAATGTAATTTTCCTTGATATCGATATGTCAAATGTTCGATGGAGATTCGATATAATTTAAGATAAAACATGTTAACGGTGATATGCTTTGCATCACAAAACACTCTCTGGGAAAGCAGGTAGGTTTAAAGCAGTCCGTTCAGTAAGGGAAATCCAGCGATATCCAAACAGAAAATCCAGAATAAAATTCAGTCTGTGAGAAATCCCGACAGTAATGATCCACAGAGAATTAAGAAATGATAGGAAACATGCCAGTACCAGCATTTTTTCAATGATGATTAAAATAACCTCTAAAATAACATCTTCCTTTGCGATATTTTTTATCGGTTTCCTTTTCGACATGATTTGAGCCCTTTTTTGAACAGAGATCTAGTTCAGAAAATAGAGCAAACTGTTCTGGAATTGTCATTTTGGTTATCAGTAATGCTTGGCAGGTGTTTGTCACTTTCTGATGATAAAGAAAAGCTTATAACTACTATTAACTATCTGGTTTCTTAAATTTTTATTCAGGAGTAAAAATCAGCCTTTAAACTGGAAAGAAATAATGACTTGACATTTATCATGATAATTTGGATATCGACTGATACACTTATTATTGCGATAACATTTTCGGCCACATCTCCCAGCTCTAACTGTAATTTGTCACTAGGTTCACCAGAGCTCTACTTATTCCTTCATGACCTTAAGTAGGAGCAGGGATGAGTTAAACTATTAAATTCCCGCATGGAAAATTTTGTGGAGTGGGGTGTTCATCCACGATAAATTTTACCTAATGAAAACACCATAGTATAAAGGAAAGAATTACCATAATACAGTACTGTCAAATTTTACCTCACATGTCCTTATGTCATGACCTGAGCGTCCAGTTCTCGTGTGTGCCACGCCCCCTGATGTGGTTGATCAGGACTGGACATGCAGGTCATGACACCTTATGAGAACCACTGATCTATACAATGTTCCTGGCAAGTTTGAGAAATGGAATATGTACATACGAAGGGCTCACAGGCAATTTTTTTATTGTATTGTTTGAGCTTTCCCAATGCAGGAATCTTTTTCAGGAACCAAAACCTTAATATCACCCAAGTACAGTCTCAGTTTGAGAACCACTGTCCTGTGCTGTTTTCCTGTAAAGTTTGAAAAACATCCATGGAATACATTTATAAAGAGCTCTATAATTATAATTACTTGCAGACAATGCATTAAATGATGTCCACATATTCATGTGCTCACGATATACTAAAGGTGCTTTCCCATTTTGCATCTCCATATTTCTGCATCGAAAAATTGATAACCGATATATTTTTTGTCTGATATAATTAGTACCACTGGACAAGTCATAATAGAAGATGCATGGATGGAGAGTTGTGTAGACAAAGTATTAGATATGGTGGTCACGGCGGTGAAAGTGAAATGTACTACACAGGAGAGCAGGGATGATAGTTATGAAAACCAAACTGTAAGCCAAAGTTTAATGATTAAGAAGGTCTCTGCTGTTGTACCCATGAGCAAGCACTTGACCTCAATTGCTGAAGTGACACATTTAGCTCTATAGATGGATAAAAGTCACATTGGGTGGAGGTGTCAGCGAAGCTAAATGAAATGCAAAATTGCCAATGTAAAATGTAAATGTAAAAATGGCTCTTCTTCTCCATGCAGCTCTCAAAGGCCACCCACGATGATGGGACCATACAGCAGGCATAATTGTATGCTATTTTTGTCTTCATTGTTTGTTTTCTATGCCCTTGCAAAATTGAAATGTCATTTTCTCGACTTGCATCAGTTCAGCTGACTGGTCAATGGGACAGAAATCCCTGGAGGCCCAATGCTCAATTAGCAAATGTATCATCAGAGGATAACGGAGGAGTCACCCAAGGAGGATGATGTCAATGTAATCAAAGCTCAAATGAACGAGCCCGGAGAGATAGCCTATATTATACACTCATAGTGTGCTCACGTGGTACAGCGCAAATTCCAAAATTAAGTATCCCAATCTTCAAGATTAAAATAACTCTAATACATTTTCTACCTCTACACACATACATGTGCTCCTATGCGTTATACGGATTATACTGTATGTATCTGGTGAAATTCAGTACAACATGGATGACATTTTTGATGGTTTTAGAACCAAATATTTCTCATGCACGTCATTCTTGTCGCTTGTCAAAGAACATCAAATAAAAAAAGTAATGTGTGATGACTCACATGTATGAATTAGAAAATTTAATGTCGTACACAAATCCAACCTTAAATTCCCCCTTTGTATGTGTGGCCCTGTGTATGGTGTTTGCCTGCCTTGCCTATACTCACACTGGTTGTGCTGGTATTCCGGTTTCCCTTTGCAGTCCCGAAACATGTACACTGGCTGATTTGCTTCTAGTGTGAGAGCTTGTATCCTGCAATAGCCTGGAATTTCATTTAGGACATGCTCTGTGCTTCAGGCACGTGCTGACCATGTACTTTACAAGTCGTCATGGAAGATCAATGGATAAATGATATTTTACACTGTTATCCTTGAGGTTTTTGTTACCTTTGCAATAGGCAAAGAAAAAATACCTTCAGATAATGCTATAAAATATGCATTTCTAATGGGAGCCATCAGGTGCTGTGTGGTTCAGTGGGTTAGATTTCTGTGCCTGTAATGTTAAGGTCACCGATTTGAATTATGTCCTTCACTGAATAGTCACATTGGACCCTTAAGCAAGGCCCCTAACCCCCCCTGAATAAACCTCCAGAGGTAACAGATAAATGGCTGAACCTCTGTTTACACCCCAAGCTTTGCTCTAATCTAAGCTATATCGGGAAAACATTTTAAAATGAATTTGAGGAAACACAGCATGTAGTTAGAGTATGGAATAGTCCTCCAGCTTGTGTAGCGCAACCTAAAACTCTGAGTTCCTTTAAATCAGAGCTAGATAAGATTTTAACAACTGTGAGCTATTAGTTAAGTTCTCCCCAAACGAGCTTGTTGGGCCGAATGGCCTCCTCTCATTTGTAAATTTCTTATGTTCTTATGTAAGCATATCTCTAAAAATGAAAACAAATGTGTTTGTACTCAATTGTACAACCTTTATTTAACAAATAATCGGCTTCTTTACACTGTAATGAATGGCATGACCCAACTAACTTGGAATGCAGTTGTCAAGATGGTTATTGCACTTCACTTATACTGTTGACGCCAAAAACGTCTTATATTTTGAAAGATAATAAAATTTAACATGTCTCGAAAACCATTTTGAATGTTCAAAAAAAAATGGAACTTACTTCAAACATCTCTTATATTTGCATGTAATGGAAGATATTTGCAGATATTTGTTCTGATATTCACTATGCTTTTACGTTGGCTTATAAAATAACAATTCTTTTGAAATTGCAATACTAAAACTAGATTGCAAGTACTGTGAAGTCTAATTAAAAACCATTTAAATTTTCAGTTAAGGCAGTGTGAAAAGCATCCTACAAAAAGTAGCACAACTGAAAAGGTCACTCAGGAGTTCCATTTTGAAAGTTCATGTCACCAAAAACTAAAATTAAGAACAAAAGCAGACATGACAACCAGTGTGAACTATGCATGAGTGCACTGCTCATCTCATTATGCTGGATAGCTGAAACAAAGACAAATGAAAAAAGACTAAATAAATACTGCATTTAATTTTATGACAAGAAACAAAGAAACGAAGCCCCTAGAGAGGGGGTGGACCCTGTTCCACTCTGTGGGCCTACTCATAAGCCCCCCCCCCCCCACAGTTCATTGCCAGTAGGGTAGAGTTTACCCTGGTGAACAAGAGAGTTGCCTCCCTTCGAGTCAGGGGACAGGCTCCGACTGTTGTCTGTTCTTATGCACCAAACACCAGCTCAGAGTATCTGGCCTTCTTGAAGACATTGGACACCCCCTCTGGGGACTCCGTTGTTCTGCTGGGGGACTTTAACATTCGCATGGGTAAAGACTGTGAAACTGGCAAGACTGAGTTTGGGAGAATCGGCTTGGCTGATACAAAACCGAGTGATGCTTTATTATTGGACTTCTGTGCTAACCACAATCCATACTCCAGTGAATCTGACACCAGAGAACCCTAGGCCTCAATGACCGATTTTGTAGTAGTGTCACAGAATCTGTGACCGCACGTCTTGGAAACTCAGGTGAGGAGAGGAAGTGATCTGTCAAATGATCACCAGCTGGTGGTCAACTGGAACCAATAGCAAGGGAAAATGCTGGATAGACCTGGTAGACCCAAACGCATAGTGAGGGTGCACTGGAAGTGTCTGGCAAAGTGTCCTGTCTGGGAGATTTTCAACTCGCACCTACTACAGAACTCCTCTGGCATACTGAGGTAGGCTGGAGACATTACGCCTGAATGGCCCATGTTCTGAGCCTCTATTACTGAGATGGCTGTGTGGAGCTGTAGCCATCTGATTGTTGGTGCCTGTTTCAGTGGCAATCCCTGAACGTGGTGCTGGACACCAGCAGTAAAGAAAGCTGTCAGGTTGAAGAAGAATGCCTTACAAGCTAGGTTAGCTTGTGGGAGTCCTGAAGCAGCTAACAGGTACTGGCAGGTCAAGCAAAATGTGGCTTTAGCAATTGTGGAAGAAAAACTTTTGTTATGGAAGGAGTTTAGGGAAGCATGGAAAATGACTTTCAGTTGCCCTTGAAAAGATTTTGACAAACCATCAGGCGACTCAGGAGAGGGAAGCAGGTCATGATCCATGCATTTTATCATGGGGAAGGAGCACTGTTGATCTTAAATAGGGAAATAATCAGGCAGTGGAAGGAATACTTTGAAGAGCTCTTGAATCCCACTGACACACCTTCCTTGGAGGTAGTAGAGCTGGAATACTCAAATGAAGACTCATTTATCACTAGGGCTGAAGTCACTGAAGTAGTCATAAAATTCTTTGATGGAAAGGCTCCAGGGATGAATGAGAGTTAAGCTGTCATAGCTCACCTCTTCAACATTCCACGCAGGCTGGGGACATTGCGTTTGGTTTAGCAGACTGGGATGGTGGTCCCAATCTTTAAGAAAGGGAACTGGAGGATGTATCCGAGCTTCAGGGGGATTGCACTCTGTAGCGTCCCTGAAGAGGTATATGCTGGGGTACTGGAGAAGAGGGTCTATCCATTCCTCATACTTCAGATCCAGGTGGAACAATGCAGATTTCATCTTAGTTTCAGCACACTGGACCAGCTCTTCAACCTCAGGGGATACCAGAGGGTTCATGGAAGTTTGCACAACCAGTCTGCACATGCTTTGTGGACTTGGAAAAAGCATACAACTATGTCTATTGTTGCCCAATGTTATGCGCCATTAGGTCCCTGTATAACCAGAGGAAGAGTTTGGTTTGCATTGCTAGCAGTGAGTCAGCTTCAATCCCAATGGGTTTTGGACTCTACCAGGGTTGCCCTTTGTCACTAATTCTGTTCATAACCTTTAGGTGCAGACAAGGTGTGGAGAGGGTGTATTTCAGTAACTTCAGGATTGCATCTTTGCTTTTTTAGAGGATGATGTGGTCCTGTTGCCATATTGAGCTGTGACCTGCAGCATTCACTAGGGCGGTTTGCAACTGAGTGTGAAGCGGCTGGAGGAAGATCAGAACCCCCAAATCTGAGGTCTTTGTTTTCAATTGGAACAGGTAGGGGATGAGTTACTTCCTCAAGCAAATGCATTTAAGTATCTTCGATTCTTGTTGACAAGTGAAGCAAGAAGGGAGCAGGAGATCGACAAGCGAATCAGTGCAGCCATTAGCAGTTATGTGGACATTGTCCTGTTCTGTCATGGTAAAGGGAGTGCTAAGCCCAAAGATATCAACTTAGTGGTCAATCTATATTCCTACCCTCACCTACTGTCACAATCTTTGGGTAATGACTAAAAGAATGAGATTGAAGGTACAAGTTGCAGAATTGAGCTTTCTTTGCAGATTGTCTGGGCTCATTATTAGAGATAGGATGAGGAGTTTGGATATCTCCAGATGCCTCCTTGGGGAGGTGCTTTGGGCATGTTCAACCAGGAGAAGATCCCAGGGCAGACCCAGGACAAGTGAGGTGGGGACACACCACTTGTGACAGCTGTGCCACATCACCAACATGTGAAGGATCACCCTGCCCATCCTTATTTCTGTCTGCTCTGCCCCGGTTTTTGCCCCCTTCTCCTGTCACGTCATTATTTCTCCCGGTCTATACCCTGTTTGGTTCTCATTTGTCCCTCTGCCTTTGTCTTTGTTGTGTTTTCATCTGTCCTCTCTCTTCCTGTTTGCTGTCCCAGTGGTCTTTGTCTCTGCCCTTTCTCTTCCCTGGTCTCCATTGACTTTTGAATTTTGTCCCATATGGTGTGGTGTCCTGTCCTGGTGGGTGTGTGGTGTTTCACCCCCTTGGTTGTCTTTAGTCCGCCCCAGTTGCTGTGATGTCTGCCATCATCCCTTTCACGCAGTGTTTTCCTGGTCAGTCTGCATAGTCCTGTTCCTGGTTCTCTTTTGACTCCCTAGATCTTTGTGCCTGGTCTGGTCTGCCCATCTGGTGTTTGACCCTGTCCGGTGTACCTGGACCCATCCCATGTCCTGACCTCTTGTGCCCATCCTTTGTGTATTGTGACGGTGTTCCTCCCTTCCTGTAGGTGGCGTATTCCATATATGAAGGATGAGTGGCCTTGAAGGCGAAGCAAATTGACCTGAAGAGAAGATGCTGATGGACTGCGTATGGGGATTGCTTTTCCTGAGTGTGCCTTCTTGGCGTACAGTTTACAGTATTGTTGCGTTAGATCAAACGATATGTCATTGTAACTACTGAGACTTGATAGCTGGAAGGGGGTAGGAGCCTTTTTGTTGATTGAATGTTATTATGGTTTCTTTGTTTAGAGAGGAACTTAGGAGGAGTATTATTGTTATTGTTATTCTTTGTTTAATCTACAGGTTTATGTTAACCTTCGGATGGGTGGAATTAGCTTTTGGGTTTTGTTTGTTGTTTTGACTGTACCTACCTCTGGAGAGACGGCTCATGTTTTGTTATTGGTGTACGAGTCATATTGAAATATTTAACAGTTCATAGAATAGCATTTATAAGGTAACGGTAATACGATACAGCATATTTTGTGTATTTATTTAAACATGTATAGACTTCTGTCAAAAAAAATAAAAAATACTTTCCGTAATGTCAGCGAAAGTGGGATGGGCTATCGGTTCAAACCTCCGCGCACCCAGAAAATTCAGTCAACAACCGATATAGTTCAGTCTAATATTGCTGGGGCCAGCAGTGAAACAGCTACAGGGCCTATTAGCGAAATAACTTTGCATTGTAAATTAAAACCATGTCACAGGTTGAATGAATAAAATATTGTTGTGCCTGAGTGGTGAAAATATCATGAGGCCGACAGCAAAGTTCAGTTTTTATTATTACTGTGTTATCCTTAAAAGGACACCGGTAAAGCAACAAGAGAAAATAAAGAATAAACTCACTCACACACGCAGACAGGGAACCTTTAAGGAGACGAAAGTGGATACGGGCAGTAGAGACAGAGCGCAACCAGTCATATGAAGGGAATGTTTTTCAGTTCAGCAGCTTATAAAAACTTAAAATCTGAAACAAATCAAAATAAATCCAAAACAACAGAATGCATATGAACCTTTACTTTACTCTCACTTCCGCCTGAGTTCGTTTTTTAAACCGGTGGAATCACGAGTAGGTTCTCAAAAAGCTATAAATGTTTTTGCAGTGGGTTTGATGATAAATTGCATTAATCCCAGATGGTTAATCCTCATATGAGTAGAGCTGTTTGTTCCACTATTCTTCCTTTGCTGAATTTATCATCTAATGATATATTTACTCGTTTACTCTTTGTATCCTGCTGTCATTCAGTGCTTCCTAGTCTCAGTCCTTTTTGTAGCCTCATTTTACGGTTTTTCAAGTTATACTTCATGATTTTTTATTATTTCACTCATTTGGGAGACTCTCCTTCATTATTTCATCTAGATCTTTTCCCACTGTTCACCAGCTGTAGGCATATGGTCTAGGCTCTAACACTCGATGGTTTTATTGCAATGGGCCCCCCTGCTCAGTGTGGCTTCTGCTGAATTTTCATCATTAAAAGGAGTTATTTTCATTTTTCAAAAAAATATTTTGGTTACTGATACCTAAGCCTTTCCGACGGAGCATCTAGGGAGAAATGGGAGGAGAAAAAAAATGGAAGAAAAAAATATTCCTTTTGCGAGATCTTGCGATACTTTTGCGTTACAATTAATAACTGCACTATCCATGCAGTGTCCATTCAAAGTACATAAAATATTGAACACTATTGAACTGAAAATACAGGCATACACAAAATATGCACGTAAAACATCAGAAAACCTGAATACTATAGCTGCATTTAAAAATATATTTTTTTATATTAGCAAGGTGATGATTTAAACTGACAAATCTTAATTTTGAATTCACCATTCAATTAACTGAATGAAATTAGTGGTAATTTTATTGGCTTTAAGGCTTATGATATTTAACATAAACCTCTTTGAAAACCTGAAAGACTAGTATAAGACAGCATATTAGATTTTTATTAACATTCAAATCACACATAGGAAATTATAGGAAATTAGGCCATGTGGTCATTTGCAAAATATTCCTAGAAAAACTTTGAAAATAATTTCTCAATGACTGTCAGGAACCACAGAACAATGGGTGCGGGAACAAGCAATGAGGAAAACAACAAAGGAACAGGATGGGGGGCATGAAAACAGGAAGCATGGAGAAAAAGGGACATGCGACACAAGGGGATGACCATCAGAGTACATGCAGGGTTTGACATCAATAACTGGACTGGGGATCACTGTTATACAGGACTGACGAGTGAGCAAATGGGAGGCAGCTGGAGTGATGCACATGAGAGCTGAAACGAGAGGTAAGACAAAACAAGCAACAAATGTGGCTCGTTAAGGTCATGCTAGGGGGAGAACAGGAAGGGCAGGAAGGCAGGATACGACAATGTATTTTCTGGTAAAATTTACGGTGATACATAAAAACCACCGGTTACATCTGGAGATGATTCAGGAGATGATGCAATACACATAGAAACATGATTTCCCCAGAATTAAAGGAGCCATGATTTCCACAGAATTAAATTTCTGGAAGCATAAATACACTCAGTGGTCACCTTATTAGGTACCTCATGCTAGTATTGTCACGATCACGGGTAGAGCGAGTGGCGATCGTGCGGGTTGGAGGGTAAGGAACAGGCAGCAGGCAGGAATACGGGGCAAACAGGACTTTACTTAGGGGCT
>JAODJX010000037.1:23890046-23908074 GCA_026776945.1 Isichthys henryi
ACAGTAACTATAGGCAGCCCCCCCCCCACAGAGTATGGCTTACTGCTCTCCCTATACCCCCACAGTAACTACGGTATAGGCAGCCCACCCCCGACAGAGTAAGGCTTAATCCACACCCATGGAGCAACCATGCTGGACACCCAAAGTCTGGTCCAAGAGGTATGAGGCAACAGTGCTAACCACTGTACCACTGTCCCACCCCAAGAAAAGGAATTACCTCATTAAAACAAGAAGGGTTTTGTGTTATAATATAATACTAATTTATCTGGTAAAAAAAGAGGTGTATTGTGTTTTTGTAAGGAGGTAAAGCTCAAAAAAAGAGGAGAAACAAACTGATATGATTTGATAGAGTCTTACCTTAGGCTGGGGATGAGACTGCAGGCAATCCTGCATTCTATGGATTTTATGGTACTAAATTTATTTGCTAAAATGTTTGTAATAAAGCATTGTACATCTTCAATTCCAAATTGATAATGTTCATCTATATCTAACAAGTAGACACAAAAAATTTCATCCAGTTCTACAGTGGAATTTAGGGGTTAGGCTATAGTCAGTCAAACCTACATATGAAATACATGAATATACGAGAGTCTCCATGACATCTTGATCTTGTTATAACGATACGCATCTCGTTATAATGAGAAACTGGGCAGAATTTATTCTATAATGGTGGCAGCAATTCACTGCGGTATTATGCATAAAGGAAAATGCAATGGGCAAAGTTTGTTTGCTTCAAAGCATTAATTGATTTTAATTAATTCTACAGGGTTTCACTGACTGTTTTGCCATGAACATTTGCATTGTAATGAACTTTGTATGCTCTGATGAATAGGCTTTGTTTTGAACATGGCAAACATTTTCCCCACATAATATAAATTGAAACTGCAAAATTTTTAATTTTATGATAATCCAGAATTCAGAATTGTGCTTAATAGCTTTACATTAATGATACTATACAGAAGTCTACCATTCCTCGGGTGTAAAAT
This sequence comes from Isichthys henryi, assembly GCA_026776945.1. Classification (NCBI taxonomy): domain Eukaryota; kingdom Metazoa; phylum Chordata; class Actinopteri; order Osteoglossiformes; family Mormyridae; genus Isichthys; species Isichthys henryi. The sequence goes on from JAODJX010000037.1 coordinate 23,891,033, forward strand.
AATACAGTTTAACGGTCTTTTACTTTTACAAAAAAAAAACAATAAAAAATGCAAAATAGAGATAAAATAGTTATGATGCTAAAAATATTGTTTAAAAATGACTTGTTTAATTTATATAAGTATAAATTATATTCAGAACATTGAGTTTTTTGCTTTGATCATACAAGGTTGTGGCATTGCTTAGGGAATCTTACCCATTCCACCATAGAGAATTTGTACGGCTGTAGTCCATTTTCAGGATTCCTTTTAAGAGCTTCTTTCTTCAGTTCAAACCATAAATGTCTGAAAGGAATGAGGTCAGCAAATTGTAATGGCTTGTCAAGCACATTGATTAGATGCTCACTTAACCATTGCTTTGATGCATGCTGGGAAATATCACCATACGGAAACGTACATTTTAGGCACGACTTGAGATCTACATGTATTTTTTTTAAATAACTAACTTTTAAAAATGTGGACTAATAGGATCTCAGATTGCAATGCAATAAAAAAAGTTTTTTCCTCAATTATCTATCTATCTATCTATCTATCTATCTATCTATCTATTTATCTATCTCTGACTGTCAGTCTTTAACAGAAATATCGTTTCCTCATCATTTGAATGTTATGTTCTGTGCAAAACATACATCTTGTGAGTATAAAATACCATCTGAAGCTAAGGCAGTTGCAATCCAGTGTCCTGTTTTGCGGACACTTCCCTTGGGACGCTGCCTTGAACACATTTCTTCTTATCTTTTATCCTGATATCACAGCCTGTAAGACATATCAAATATTTATCGGTGTATGTGTGGTTGTATGCTGAAATGCAGTCACAGCAGAGAATGACACCGCTCACTTGCCCCCCCCCCCATCTGCCAGTGGCACCACCTTCCCCATTTGCTTGGAACTTTTTTTGTGGCAGGTGATAAGATATTGATACCAGATTATTGCTCAGGTTATTAATTAGATGTAGTAGTTATTTAAGTTTGACCTTATTGGCTTATTTTATTTTTTATCATTATGTACTCAGAGATGTGAGTATAATGGAGAAAGTACAGCATAGCTTCTGGGTGGGAAGCACGGTGACATCATAGCACCTGGATCCTTCCTGGGGTACGGAAACATATCGGCGAATCCAAGTTGCCAATTGTGATGGACTCACATCCCTAGATTCCCGTGGTCCTGCATCTGGATTCGCTGCATTTTAATTATCTATGTCAAAGCCCAGTTTGCATGTGGGATTTGGAATATTTGTTTTACCAATGATGACATTAGTTTTTGGAAAATAAGGTGAGAGGAAGCTCAGAGAAGTGAGTTAGTGAAGAATGTTTTAAATACACAAATCTGTTAAATATTAACTTTTTTATTGCAAACTTTAATTTGATTTTTCTTTTTCTCTCTTTTTTTGATTGTATTTGTTTATTTTTTCCACTATTAAATGTTATATTTCAAGATCATCCACATAGAGAAACTGATCTCTTATTCCATATTTTATTTCACCGCAGTAAGAGAATTGTTTTGCTAGTCCCACTTGTCAGCGCACTTTAAAATTTCAAAACTAATTATATTGCCACTGTAGCGGCAGGTAAGAGAGGCATTATTGAGCAATAGCTGTTGTGCAGGTTAACAAGGTAAATGTGTAGAAGTTGTGGAGAATGCATTTGCATTTTAGCGATGATTGTGGTACTCAGGATGGCATCACCCCTAATACAGTATATTTACCAACAAAAAAAAACGCCTTTTGCTGTGTGGTATTGCTAAGGACTGCTGGAGAGCAGAATTGATAGATGAATGAATATACAGACTGTAAGTAATTCATACACAATTTCACCTGCTGTGCTATTGACGGTTAAGCATTCGGGGATTTTTATTAAATTCTTTAATTTGGCAGAGACATAACTACTTGGGAAATAAACACCACAGCAATGCATGGATATCCAAGCAGATAATATACTGTAAAGTATATTAGCAGAAGTGCTCACTTCGGGAAGTGGGAGAACAGCTTGATATCTCACATCTCAGAAATGGCATGGAACCTTTCAGGTATTAAGTTGGCCAGTAGGGTATCACCTGATTACTTCATAAGTGCTTCCTAGAGACTGGATTAAAAAATCATTCCTGTCTCTTGCACAGTGGTATACAGATATTTGTGTATATCATACACAGTAATATTTTAATGGGAATATTGGTATTCATTGGAGGGATGAGCGAATAGACAGGGAAAAAGATTTAATTGTAAACATTTCTAAATGAGAACCGAAACGGATGTGAGTTAAATGATGGCTTAAAAAAGAGCATTGCTTTTGTCAGAAAGGGCTTGTAGTTACAGAATGTGTTTCCCGTTTCAAAATGCAACAACCTCCAGCGGCATGTCTTGTACTGTATCCGTTTGGCCAGTTTGATGTATTTAGGTAACTGGCGTTTTTTACAGTGGAAAAAAAAGAGTAATGTATACATAAATAAATGAAGCCCACTATTACCTATTATCAAATGCCTTTGTCTTGTTCCGGAGCAGATGCTAAAGTAATCGTCACCTGTATTCTCTTTGATACTGCTGTCTTTGTGAAAGGGCAGAAATTCTAAAAATACTCATGGTATTTGACATGCTACATCAATAGTGTCTGTGTATTGGTAAACAATCTGGGAGGATTTATTTATCACGTCTCGCTTTGCCAGTTACTCGATTATTCTGCGCCTCTTTTTGAATTCCGGATACAGGATTGTTTGGTCCGTGTTTTCTTTTTTTTCTGGTAAATTGGACTTGACATAGACAGCAACGCTTTTTCGACACAATGTTGTATATACAGTTGAAAATAGCAACCCCTTAGAAGTGAAAGCATGATTTTATGAGCCTACATGGATTCAAGGGGAGACCTTAGTGAATACTAACATTGTATAATTATGGCTGGACACTGGGCAGGCACGGCTTAAGAAATGACATATCACAAGGATTTATCTTAACAGTCTAGACAAAAGAAAGGAAAACATAACCAGTAAGGAATAATGTTCTTCCAGGCAGATAGGGAAAGTCTGAGATTTAGAAAATGTACTATACATAAACTCTTGATGATTTCTGCTGGTCCTTTGTGAAATAATCATTCTTAACCATGTCTTCGATAAATGGATGTGTCTGACAGCACAATGGACCCTACACCTTTGTGAGAATGCCATTGATAGCAAAAGGTCTTTTGGCATCACATTTAATTTGGACAAATGTTCTAGTGCAACACCTATTAATCAAAGACAGTCACAAAGTAGCAGTGTGACAGTCAAGAGTATTTTATTCCAGGTATATTTCCTCCTGGGATTATGTGTCACCCAGGTCAGAAAACTCAACTGAAATGAAAAATTCATTTTATTTTTAATATTAAGCTTGGTAATATTATAGTACATAGGAAAAAATATATTTCAAAGATCATTAAAGAAACTACCCCTAGATCACAAAAAAGGGATATTATAATAATATTGTAATTCTCCTTAAAATTATAATAGTGTTCAATTAGTGTGAATGGTTCCTTGGCAGTATTGTTTTTTTTTTATTCAAAACAACCATTCAAATAAAGTGTTCTAGCAAAGTGAATATACCAATAATGAGCTCTATAATAACTCTGAAATAACTTTAAAGTTGAACTCAGAACTATGAAATGACAAAATATGCCAAAACTAAAAATTCATGTTTAGCTTCTGTAGAAAACGCAGGAGAGCATGTCCCAGAAGTTTAAAGCGAAGGAAAAACACATCACTTTTTAATATGCTCTGTTACTTTCTTACCTTCTACACAACAAAATAAAAAGGGAAATCTTAAGGCCTGACCTTTCATAACTATCTTATTCTTCTTTCTGCAAATTACTCTCTCATACTTTCTGTATATATTGTAATTAGCCATATGTATTCTTACAAGGCAGTGAGATATGGTTTCTTCGTAATATCTCATTTAAATGCAAAGCATCACAGTTTGTGCTCAAGCTTGCTTCAGTCTCAATGCTGTGTTTTCTCTTAAATCAAGTTGTTTTTTGGCTCAATTTTTCGCCTGATTCTTTGCTTTAGCAGTATGGGAAAGCATTCCTGTTCTTCTTCTGTTGGTTCCATACAATGTTGTGCATCCTTGTGCACATTATAAAGGAAATGTGATGCTGGACTCTTTTCTGATGGAATGAGAAAGCAGTGCATAACGTCCCTTAAGATAATCCAGTATTCCACTGGGCCACAAAACGCTGGCGGTTGAGATGCCTCCTTCTATATTACGGTATCATCCTATACGGAAACAAAAAAATGCATTGTCCCGCATTTATTGTTGAAAAGATGCCATTTGTCCCATATTTTTGTGCCTATTTAGTATCCCCTGAACAGTGAATTTAGAAGAAGAAAAAAACTGAAAAAAATAGAAACAGCTGTTTTGATTTGTTTATGACATAAACTGTTCTGCATACATCAGGAGGTTGGGAATCACTACCTTAAGACAACAGAAGGTATTTTCTGATTGGTAAAGCCTATTCAAATACCAATTAGACATAAGCATTTGGATAACATAACCATTTGTGACCATTGGTATTGTTTGTCTTATGAACCGCGGGTTTGGACGGGCAGGCTGGCAGGCAGGAAGTAGGGAAAGACAAAGCAGGCAGACAAAAGACGAGGAAAGCCGGGGATTTATTGGGGAGACTGGGTACACAAGACATCACAAAGTTAATGACGGACATTCAACTGAGAAAGACACGGACTGACATACAAAAGACAGGGCGAAATAACAGGATACAGCTGGGCACGATCGGGGAAGCACACGTGGATAATCAGGGGGCGTGGCTTTATTTGGAGTAATGGGGTAGAGAGACGCACATTCCAACAACACAATAACAATGACCGACATCAGACAGGACAAGACGTGGACTGATATACAAAAGACAAGCTGAAAATAACAGGCAACAGCCGGGCACAATCGGGGAAGCACACGTGGATGGTGAGGGGGCGTGGCTTTATTTGGAGTAATGGGGTAGAGAGACGCACATTCCAACAACACAATAACAATGACCGACATCAGACAGGACAAGACGTGGACTGATATACAAAAGACAAGCTGAAAATAACAGGCAACAGCCGGGCACAATCGGGGAAGCACACGTGGATGGTGAGGGGGCGTGGCTTTATTTGGAGTAATGGGGTAGAGAGACGCACATTCCAACAACACAATAACAATGACCGACATCAGACAGGACAAGACGTGGACTGATATACAAAAGACAAGCTGAAAATAACAGGCAACAGCCGGGCACAATCGAGGAAGCACACGTGGATGGTGAGGGGGCGTGGCACACACGAGGATCGGACGAGCTGGGCGTGACAGAGAGTACCATTTTCTTTTATTTTTTTCAATGCATAGTGGCTTCTACCCTGGGCCACAATTCTTATGTCACATGGTTTCTAGAACTAAGTACATATAGTTTGGCTTATTGAAATGGTATTACAGTATGCTTGACCTGACAAAGAATAATAAAAAAGGCAGAAATAAACTACAAATTAGAATGTGGCTAACAGAACATATTGTAAGTGCAGTACAACTTAAATTGATTTCTTTAGCTAGCATGCTTTTGTCCAAGGTGACGATGACATGGTCAGGCAATGTTCTGACAAAAGCATCATTAAACCCAGGGCAGAACTCCAATATTGAACCTGGATAGTAGCAATACACATTTTTTATTACTAAATAACTGTAATAATTAATCCAATATTTCATTATAACAATTGATAGATATTTACCAAATTTACCAAAAGGATAGATAATTACAAAACAATTGCAGTTATACACTTTCTAAATAATCTTACATTCCAGGCACTATTCTTATAAGGCAAATCGGGCCTCAGATATTCTTTAGGCACCGCCATTTTGCTGCTTTACGCTGGAAATAAAAAGCTTTCCTCGGCCCTTTTATCCTGATGCATTCACTTTGTGTGTCACGCAGTCACACATTTTAAAATTACTTGGGCTCCCTCCTCACTTTGCCCTTCTAAAAGCCATACAAGAATATGAAAAAAGACACGCCGTTGTGTGAGGGCTGTGCCTGCCACATTCTCTATGAGAAATGAGAGACACACACAGATCCTTAGAGTGATCACGTTCTTCAGCTAACCCATTTCACTTATTTGTGAGATGATCGACTTGACTCATTAGCATCTTCAATCCCCTCCCCACACAAACACACACACACACACACACACATCTTTAACCGTCAGGCCCCTAACCTGTCCATGTCCATGTATAGGGTATCCAGCCCAGATCTTTCACCAAACTGCAACCTTTCCCAGTTATCGCCACCAATTTAATAAATCCACTAGTTGAAAAATTCCTGTGTCATTATTTAAAAACTTGCTCTTTTCCATCCATTTTCTGACCTTCTGCCTATTTTTTGACTTTTCATTTTGAGTTCTGATTCTGCTATTGTTTGACTCTGGTTACTGTGGTTCTGTTTGTCCTGACAAAATGCCAGTGTTCTTTGGAATCGCCTAATAAACCACCACCGGGATGCTCTGTGCGTGGACCTGACTTATTATAGAATACTTCATCCTGTGAGGAAGATCTAGCAGAGCTCCATGCCATTCTGTCCTGACAAGAGATGAAGATAAGTGAACTGGCCCAGAGCACTGCGGGCAAGGGTGGTTGACTTATGGAACTCGTATTTCTCTGCCTTAGCATATAGAAAAGGCACCTTACCCAAGCCGTACAGCATAAGTTGATATTAATATTACCCCTGAGTGGTGATAAACATGGTTTTTCATTTGTCACCCTTGCAAATGAGATTACACACTTACAGGCCACTTTATTAGGCACACCTCTTCGAGTGCTAGTAGCAAATATTGAATCAGCCAATCATATTATATTGCACAATGAATAAAATCATGCAGGTAAATGGTCACCAGATCTCAATCCAATGGAGCATGTATGGGATGTGGTGGAACTGTCACGGTTTACTGAGATTCAAGACCTATACCCATGGATCAGCTATCTAGAGATAATACTCAGAAATGTGGTTTGACCTGGTGAGTTGTGAATTATAATCTCCAAACTAACCCCATATCTATGAAGCTTCACACTGCACTTGAGTCACCTGATGCAGAGAGGTAGAATGACACCGTAACAAAAGAAATCATGACTGGTAAGCATGCCTGCAGTTGGGTTGTATTAACAAGGACTGAGGCTCATAACTGAGCAGCTGGTAGGCAGATGCTACTCCTAGGTCAAACGGGCAAGAGAAGCGCTGGTGTCCAGGCTTGGACTCCTCTGAAGCCATATGACTGTAACCCAGTCATACTACTTCTACTAGAAGGAAATGTGGTGATTAAATGAATTCTGTTTCATTCAATGATGGTGCTGATTGAAGCCAAACCAGTGGCAGATGTAGGGGAAAAAGCTGATGTTGGGGCAACTGGCATTTCTAAATCAGCCATACTGTGAGGAGATACTCACACTGTCCTCATCTGCTCCAGTAGGTGCATACCTCCCTCATCCCAGAATCACCAAGGTCCTTGAACCTGTCTCAATAAAATTCTGTTGATCACCTGTAGGAGATGACGTCAAGGTTTATGTCCTGTCCTGCCCTCTTTGCCCCCAGGCAAAGACATCTAGATAGCTGCCCATAGCTGAGTTGATGCCTCTTCTCATCCCTCATAGTTCATGGTCTCACTGAGTAATAGATATTATTACTGGTCTGCCTCTGTGTCAGGGCCACATGACTCTTCTAGTCACTGTGGATCATTTTTTGAAGATAAGGTACCTCAGGACATTGTGTCTTACAGGGGCTCACATTTTACATCCCGCATTTGGCAGACCTTCTATATATGGCTGTGCGTAAGTGTGAGCTTGACATTGGGTTACCACCTGCAATCCCAATAGTCTGAACATCTTAACCAGATTGCTATGTCTGTCAATACCATGGAATTAATCATTTAGTTTTGAGCTGGAATATTGCTTGGGCAGAATATGGCTAGAATTTATTAATTCATCCTTACACCTTCCAGGTTAGGTTACCTATCCTTGCTATATCCTTAGGAGTGTGAATTTACCTACATCTCAGTGATAGATGAGTGGAACCAGCAATGCGGTCAGACCTGGTAGACAGCTCATGTACAGCTATATCAAGCAGTCTGGACACCAACCTCCACCACTCTCCCACACCTTGGTACTGTCCAGGGGTGAGTTTCCTGAAGCCTTCTTAACGCTGTGTTGTTCATAAGTTCTATCTTTTAACATAGATCTTACGCACAACATAGCACTAAGCAGGTTTTATAAAACTCACCCCAGGTTAGCAAGCTTAGCTGCCCACGTGAAGTATCAACTCCATCTCCCTTCAAAAGAGCTCTGTCTCCAGTACATTGGACCATTCAAGACTTCATGACACATCAACCGTTACACTTACAGTATCATCTCCAGTTACCACTCAGTTATTGAATATCTCCAGATAAGGGCATCTTTTAAAGTCCAAAGCACCCCTCAATGACCCCTACTGAACCCCCTCTAAACCAGCTTACTCTGTTCACAATCTACTGGATTCCCTATAATACCATGGACTACTAAAATACCTAGTAGACTGGTTCCAGCACGTGATATATTAGACCCTACACTTATACTGGATTTTCATCAGGACCACCCTGACTGTTATGTTGCATGGAATGTCATTTCTCTCTCATCCTATTGGACGATTTCCATGTTTGGCTTAAGTTATCCAGCTAACTGGGAAATTCTGCTTTCTGGAATACCCCACAGGTTGCCCACCTCAGCAAGGAACCAGTGCATCAGGAGCTGCCCATGGAGAGGGAGATCAATGTTAGGGCTCGAAACCAGATCCAGGATAAGGAACAGTACACTGCTTATTACAGTATATAGTACACTACTGTATAAATATTTATAAATATACAAAAAATGTTATAAATGGTTCAAAGGTGACATTAAAACAATATCTAAAGATGGCTGACACAAATCCACTAGCAGTTCAGAATGCTTGAAATATCGGTAAGGGGGCGGCTCCTCACTTATCGACCAATTCGCTTAACGACCTACTTATACAGTAGGAATGGAATTTGCTCGTTAAGTGAGGAATGTCGGTTGTGTCAAACAGACATGGTGCAAAGACAGTTCACATAGCGCAACAAAGTAATCGTAGTGCAAACTGATTTAAAAAGTATACAGTACATGAATAAATGAAATAGTGTGAAAAACAGAACACAAATACAGGGTGGTGGACTTGCTGTGTTTGTAAATGACAAATAGGGCGACCCTGGACACATTGCAATAAAAGCACAGGCTTACAACTCTAACATGAAGTGCCATGCCGTGGGAATGGAGGCGAATTGTATGCTGCATGAGTTTTTGAAGCTATTGTTTTGGCTGTCAGTGTACACTTATAGGCAGATGTTACAGTAGCCAGGGAGAAAATGCATTCTGCAGTTGAAAAATTCACTGCTGACTCCCCCCCCGCCCGTTCTTATTGCCAGCTCTGGCCACCACGTTGAACTCTCCTCCACCCTAAACAACCTTTATCAGTTTGTGGATTGCTCCACTAGACCAACATGACTCAGGACTAACACTAACGCTAAGAAGGCACACAATCCATCACTCTGTCACTCCTTAGCAACTCCGATCACAATAAGGTTCATCTTATCCTAACCTGTCAATGGCTACCAGTCACAACCAGGACTGTAAAGGAGTAGTCAAAGGAGGCTGAGGAGCCTGTGCAAGACAGTTTAGAGGAGAAAGATTAGGTTATGCTCATGAGATATGAGTCATAAGGGGAGTACACTGAGGGAATCAGCCACTATAGCAGGGACTACATTCATTTCACACAGTCCCCACAAAGTCAGAGAACAGTTTTCCCTATAACAAACTGTGGATCACCTCCTTCAGGTCTGGAGACAAAGAGGAGATCAAGGAGGTGCAGAAGGAATTGAGAATTCAACTCTGTCAGGGGAATAACCCCTATTGGGAGAAGCTGGAACAAAACCTACAACAGAAGAGTGTGGAGGAAGTGTAGAATGGGATGAGGACCATCACTGGCTACAAGCAGCCTGGTAGCACTGTGGTGGAAGGGAGCACAGATAGAGCTAATGAGCGGAATCTGTTTTCCAGGTGCCTGTGCGGTCCTCCCTGTGACACCACCAGCCTTAGTGTGCTAGCTGATGGGGTTCCAGGCCCCCTCCCCACTCCACAATCTTCGCACCTCCCTGTGACTTACTTATCAAACCTACAGTAAGATCTCCACCCCTGCTCCACTTCCCACTCTGTCCATCGCTGGTAACCCGGTGAGAAGTCCTGTGGGGTCTGGTGGAATCAGCCCTTGGGTGCTAAAGGCGTGTGCCAGCCCGCTCTGCGGGGTCTTACACCACCTGTTCTCCCTGTAACTAAGGAGGTACTCACACGTGGCCTGCTTGCCTTATACCATGCCCAAGCACTATTTTCCCCCCTTTTCACTCCCTTGCTGGTCTGCGCTCACATTGCGCTTAATATTTCGGGTCCAAGCACGCTTTCATCATCACCGTGTGACTCTTTCTGTTAAAGAAAACACTGAAAAAAAATTTCAAGATTTATTGAATATGCAGCACAGTTATTTTCATTTAATGGTGATGCTGAAGACTGAAGTGATCTCTTTGCCACGAGGTTTGTGAAATGTTTGTCGCTACTCGATACAGGTTACTCAGTCCATTCCTTCTACTGTAGGTCCAGTTCATGTATAGTGTACATGTGAACATGTGTATATCAGTTACATCATTGGTGTCATGTCTGTGTTCCATACTCGTGCAAAGTTAGTGATCACCCAGGACGCATACTATGCCTGAGTCTGACTATCTGGGCTGAGGCATAGTTAAACGTTGCATGCTCAGGGACAATACACAGCAATCACACTAGTTCAATGAACAGGACTTTGGGGGTCGAACATCGGGTAAGTTACAGATTGCAAAGTGTGAGTCTGCCGATGATACCCCAGCTATGGAAGGCATCCTCCACCTCTCAGTCAGACCAGTTGCTCTCCCCTCACATATCAGGAAGACCTTTGAGAGGCTAGTACTAAAACAGCTGTGACCTCTGGTAAAAGACCAGCTCTGATCTGATGCTCTAATCCACTTGTTCACAGAGCCTATTCCCACCCAGGCAACGCCTGCACCACAGTCGGGATCATATTCTCTGACTTCCTCCGTGCTTTTAATACCATTCTACTCTGAGATTGGGGAACAAGCTCAGGACAATGCAGCTTGAGGCCCCCACAGTCTCCTTGATCAGATGACAGTTTGAGAAGTGCCAGAAGTGTGTGTCAGAGATGGTGATGAGCAACACTGGAGCACCTCAGGGAACTGCCCTGTCTGCTCAGAGGAGTTTTACTTACACAAAAAATGAGAATCTGAGAATAATCTGCAGCTCAGCATCAGAAGGCAGAGAAGCTGCTGGTGGACTTCCATGCGTAACAAGGAGCCCCTGAAATCAGTCACCATCTAGGGGGGAGAAGTTGAGGTAGTGCAGGGCTACAAGGACCTGGGGGCCCACCTGCAGACAACAGCAGATTGGATTAGGTGGACAACACAGTAGCGCTGCAGAAGAAAGGCCAGAACAGACCACTTTTTGAAGAGGCTCAGATCTTTTAATATGTGTAGAAGGTGCTGTGTATGTTTTATCAGTCCATGATGGCCAGCATGTTTTTCTATGCTATGGCCTGCTGGGGAAGTGCCATCAGTTCAGGTGATGCTAAACACCTGAGCAAACTCATCAAGAAGACCAGCTTCATCAGAGGACTGGCCCTGGACTCACTGGAGGAAGTTACAGAGAAGAGGAGTTTTGGACAATAGAGGAAATTGGACAATATTATGACAGTACAACACTTCCCCTGGATGTGTCACTCAGCACCCACAGCTATGACTCCTACATTTAACCTATTCAGCAGAATCTTTTATCCAAAGCAACGAACATTTCTGAGAGAGCAGGATCAGACTGTCCCTGGAGCAAGTGGGAGTTAAGGGCCACGCTCAAGGGCCTCAACCCTGGGATTTGAACCAATGACTTTTCAATCTCAAGTACAGTGCAGAGATGGGGACTCGAGTCCAAGTCACACTCCAGTCTCTTAAATTGACTTCCGACTCGACGTGCAACTCGTTATTTTTTGACTCGACTCGATAGCATCTCATGAACAATAAGAGCCTTTATGGCATTGTTGAAATTTTTATGCATGCGAAGCATTGAATGCACAAGGTGTTAAACACATCAAGATGTGTGGCTATGCACAGAGAATAAGAACAGGAGCCAGAGAAGCACGATGCCCAGCGACGTCAACAAACACGCTTTTTCTGTTTTGCCATTAGTTCAGATTGCAGACCCGAACTGACAAAGCACAGGATATTCCGAGTATTATTCCAAGTGTTATTTTACATTAGATACATTAAAAATAGGTGTTGCTTAACCTGTGTTGTACATTTTATATATAGCCCACATTTTATATATATATTTATATATGTGTGGTTATACAGTGACACAGATTGGCATAGATTGCCATAAACCTGATAATTTAGCAGGTATGGCCCAAAAACATTTCTGACATACTATTCCAAGTCAAGTTGTATTTTGTTACAACTTAAAACGTGCCTGCACCTTTTCATTGTGGGGCTTGTAGTGTTGTCTTAAATTATTCGGATTTGCATCACGCATTCAAATTTAACGGTTTTTAATAAAATAAAAACATGCCATCAAATAATTCCATTGAACAGCAATATCACTGACTGCTCTCCCGTAACTAAAAGACCAGCACAACTGCACAAATTAATTTACCTTTTTACGATGGAGTTTGCAGTGTTACTTGTATAATCATTTATTTAACTGCACACACACAAGCTGAGAGACCAATCAATTTTATCCATTAATTGGAGTTTGTGCTTTTAGGTGGAAATTTCAGATCTAGAGAGTACAGCTGCAGATTAAGGTTTTCTTCCTACCAACCAGTTAAGTATAAAAAGTCACAGTCAGAAAGTACTTATCTGGTTGGTTGATAGAAAACCTTGGCCTGGATTTGTACTTTCTGGACCTAAACTTCCCACCTCTTTTTAGAAGGCTGTGTAAAATGAAAATTGTGATTTACTTTAACATGAATTTACTTTAGCCTGGCCAGGGTCTTGGTTATGCCAATTCCTTAGCCAATCATCACTTTACCAGAGTTGAGGGCAGAGTCTGCCATGGTTTGGTCTGGCTGCCTCATAAACAGGAAACTTCTTTGTGAATCATATCAGGAAAGGTTTCAGTTGTGTGTCTACAGTATGTGTGTGTGTTAGATGATTGTTGTTGCCAAGATTGGATCCTCTTTGGGTTGTTTGTAACTGTTCACAATGATTAAAGTGCACTTGATCTTCTGCAGAAAGTATTATTCTAAAAATCTACATTAGGTTCTTAAAAAAAATTAATTGCATTTGAAAAGACATTTGAAATAGCAATTACTTTGAAAATGTATATGAGGAACTATGAGACAAGCAATTTCTGCACTGTTCAAGTGGTGATTCCCATTCAGTCGCAGTATTTACTAATAGAAAAAGCAAATAGGCAGTTATATTTGTGATAAATAGTAATGTCAAACTGTAAGCACGATGGAGACTCAACTCTGACTCATATTTTGTGACTCGTGAACATCTCTGGTACAGTATCCTAACTTACTGAACCATAATACACTGTATATATGTGTGTGTGTTTAACTGTGCACTATGTTCTTTCTGTTGCATGCATCAGAATTTCCCCCTGGGATCAATAAAGTCAATCTTAATTTTGCTGTGTTGATTTATTACCATACACCTTCTGACCTTCTGTTTGTTGACTTTACAATTTGGATTCCGATTCTGGTTCTGTGTTGTTCTGTTCTGGTTCTTCTGACTGATTGCGTGTTTAGAATTTAGAATTTCAGCCGGTGCAAAGCGGAAGTGACAAGAAGTTCGGTTCAATTTACACAACCGATCCTACCAATCTGTTCTTTTATAGGAATCAAACGTTCGATTCAAATAGTCAGTTGGGGGTGTCACTAAAATCTTTTTATAAAAATATTGGAGTTTTGTAAATATATATTTATCACTTCTGGTCTAATTAAAATGAAAAACAATCAACAATCATGTTAGCAAGCTTCTCCAAGAGCTTGATAAAATCTTGAGTACCTTTTTGCAAACGTATAATCTGAAAAGCTTTCATTAAAGGATAAAACCAACACCAGAGCCACAATATACAAAATATGACAAAAGCTGTTCACAAAGGCTGTTGGGATCAGTGCATTTTCTAACCGGATCGCTTCATTTTCAAGCAGACTTCAGGCACAGTCAGAACCGGTCATGAGATTTGCTGAGAAACCATTTGAACTGAATTTCAACCTACTCGTAAGACAGCGAATTCCCACAATAGGCTATAGAAATCTTCAACAAATACATTTTTTTGTAAGTAGCCTGTTTTTTCGTTGTTCCTTCATGCTTTGAGGGGTACAAAGAGAAAGATTTTCATGCTTTCATGCCATCCTTTGAATTTAGTTAAAATGTCAGAATCCCTTTCACTGAGAGAGTACAGTACTGTACAGTACTGTATGATTATTGCTCCATTTAATGCATTTAGTCTTACTGTATGTAATTTATCAATTACATGTTACTAAATGTATGTTCAAGAAAATCAAGCTGTATATTGTCTCCGCAGATGGTTTGGGATTATCCATGGTTTCTGCTAAAAAATACAAGCTCAGCAAAAGCAACTACTACACAAGCCTAAATATTAATTCTAATTATAAATGTGTTTTTTGTTCGTACAAATGTGTGAACCTAATGTGTGGTAATCATGCTATAAACAGGTCAATGTACCAAAGCCGTGTGTCATTTGCCTTTAATTAAATCCACTCTGCTTTGTGTTTAATATGTGTAATGCTCAGCTTCCGCTAAATTAACCCTTACATATAGAAGTTAAAATGTAAAAATGCCAGATATTGTTGTATTATTTTTTTAACTTATGATGATTTTTGGAAAAAATGAACATCCACGACTGTTAAATGTTATAAATGAATGTATTCACCATAAGGTGTCCTTTACAACCATAAATCTCACACAGAGCAGGAGATGCCAGTAAAACCTATCGTGTTCTTTTCCTCTGACTGAGCTTGCAGGAATTTGAAGGAGGTAGAGTCAAGAATGTTGTACCCATTTGTCCAAATTTCCGTTGTCCGCAAGGGGGACTTGTCAGGGGTCATATAACAAACATGTCACTTCAATCACTTCTTTGGAAGTTTCAGCACAGAGGTATAACATTTATTTTATCAATTTCAACAATAAAAGTTTATAAATACGACGTTTTTGGGAGTCTAACCATACATGTTCATAAATGTTTATCCATGTAATTAATAGCGATTATCTGTAGCCTGGTTTGCTGGTAAAGTTCTTGTATGAGATCAGGAGAAGCCCTAATGCAGCAGGTGACATTCATACGTTATACTTGTATAGCGTAACATATGCATGGGCGTCTCCGCCATTAAATTGAGGGGGCTGTGTCCCCCTCACATTTCATAATTATTTGTTTGGACCCCCCAACATTTAACATAAAATGTTAGTTTTATGTCAGTGTGCCCCCCCCCACCTTCAAAATGCTTCTGATGCCCCTGCATATGGATTGTTTATGTAAAATATCCATCTCTTAAATTAAGTATTTCGGAACCTCGGTTGTACATTAAAAATGAAGCTTGGTCACACATTTGTCTTTAACTGAGCACTGAGGCAGTGCTTGGAATTGGAATTATATCATTTAATGGTAAAAATGTATGTTAATGTTAAAAAATAACATTTAATTATAAAAACATGCAGGTATAAAACAGCAATATGTTGGACAAAAGCTCCAAGTTCAAAGGATGTGATCTTCATCTGCATTTCCCCCCCCCCACCACCCCCCCGGACAAAGCGGACAAAATGAATGCAGCCATTACCCTCCCTGACAGCAAAGGACAGAAGTGAAGGGGGTCCGAACTTCACCTGGCTCCTGCCGGTACGGAGATGGGAAAATGAGTGGACCCCCAGCATTCCGAGGGCTGGGCTTATTTCTTGCTGAGACTGTCACGGACACCAAGGGGATAATCAGCTTGTCCGGATGCTACTGTAGTGAAAAGCACCCTCTAATCATGCATACGGCCTGAGCTGATGGCTCAGAAAGCCACAAAAGTCCATTTGAATTTAAAAAGAGGAAGGAGAACACAAAGAGGCGATGCAAGAGTTAGACAGAAAAATTGAAATTATACCTTTTGACGGAACCAGCAAATAAATTTTGACCTTGGCCTCATTTTTAATTATTATTTTTTTTTTTTTATGATTATTATTTTTTCAAAAGGTGAGGGGGTAGGAAATTGTTCTCTTAATGGCTTGTACTCTAATTAAAAATGCAACTAATTCTCTTAAGATTTCTTTTGGCTGAATTTGGATAACTCTGTTCATTTGACATAGATTTGTAACATGAATAGAAAATCCGTATTCTCTGCCCTTGACCTTCACAGAAAGGGATGCACTTGCTCTGCTACAGTTTAATTTGGCAACTAATTATGCAGCCATAATGTATTTTGGAAATAGATGGAAATAGATGGGGGTTTAAGTACCTATTGTGGAAACACAGCATTCCTCTCTCCTGAGAATTATTCTCATCCATTTATACAATATTATTCTCTTTAAAAGTACGTACATATTACCTAAAGAAATTCTAGAAAATAATGATTGGTGACAGTGGCACATCTCTGCACATCTCATATGACTAATATTGAGAATAAGGAGACTTTCGTTATTTGTCAGTCCTTAAGAAAAACGTTTTTCTAATGTTATATTTTTTAGATGGGCAATCAGTGCCATTAGTGTTTTAGAAAAAGTATTCCACAAAGTACAATGAATTCGCATGATCAAAAATGTATATAAATACATATCTATCCATCCGGGGGGGCGGGCCCCCCCCCCCCCCCCCCCCCCCCCCAACCACAACCCCAAACAAAAAAAACAAAAAAAAAATAAAAAAATAAAAAAAAAAAATATATAATATATAAAAAAAATAAAAAAAAGAA